>JARQOC010000011.1:19888981-19971481 GCA_033576535.1 Allobates femoralis
GATATCATCTTCCATCTAAGAGCAGCAATTATGAAGAAAATGTAATTACCAGGCGCATTTCCCCAGTTGATCCAACCCATGATGGAGATGACTGCCCGCCACACAATTCTATTTCCTAAGTGCTTCACTAATAAACCAGAAAGAGTAACGAGAGGACGAATCTCCAAAAAGGTAGAAAATCATTACTTCAATCTGGGGAAAAAAAGGTTAAAAAATAAATAAATTGGCATTTCTTGAGGATTCCCCTAATATTTTATTCTGCGATTTTTGCTTTTTCTTAGTCACTTATGCCAGTATTGGATATTGAGAGATGAATGCAGGACAACCAACCCCAAATCAATGCAAATCTGACCTATGTTTATAGAAGGATCCGCAGGTAATAATAGAGTTACAACAGGCCAAGGTTGTGTCCTCCACCTGAAAGTGAATAGTGCCACAAAAAAAACCAAAACATTGCACAAGGAGGTTGTCAATGACCGCCAACTCCAAAGGAGTATAGCCACCGATAGAACGTTGCCCATCCCTCCGGACCAGGAGACCATAACTAGAGTCAAACATTGGTGGCCTCCACTTGCCAAAGCTTAAGGATCGTGCTCCCAAAAACGTTTTGAGCTGGCGTCCTAGTGGAGCCAAGAGATCAGTCTAGATCAACTCTTCTGGAAGAGAGGAGCGGGTGGTTTGCAGGGGAAGTGGAACCTGACGGCCACACGCCCTACCAATCGTGAGGAAGCACATAACGAACTCAATAGTAATTAATAGGCGACTAGGCACCACTCAACCAGACTGCGGTGTTGTTGTCATGGCATAGGGCACGGTCCACGGTGCCATCACAAAGACAAGTCCGTGATAATACCAAGAAGGAAAAGAAGACGGCACTCACCGAGGTGTAGATGAAACACGTGTCCTTTTATGCAGGGACATAGCACAGATGCTATGTCCCTGCAATAAAAGGACACCGCTGTTCATCTACACCTCGGTGAGTGCCGTCTTCTTCCTTCCTTGTAACATAATGAACTCAACCCGGAAAATCTATTGAAATAAGGACAAACAAAAATAGGTCGCACACAGTGAAAAAAAATAGTAAATAAAGTACAGTGTAATACTGACCAGAAAGCCCTAGCCCAAAAGCCCAATTTAAGGATGCATGCTTAACAGTAAAGGCCCCATTACACGGTACGAGATCGTGAACGATATCGCTGAAAGTCACGGGTTTGGAGCCGTTCAAGCGACATTGTTAGGACGTCGTTTGTATGACACCGATATACGACTACGATAAATCGTTGGATCGCTGTTTGCAGATTTGAGAACATGTTCTCAAATCAGACCACCCTCGATCAGCAACCTGCTGCATCGATTGTGTGTGACACCGCGATAACGATGTCGTTAACGACTTCGCCTATTCATAGCAGTCAACAAGTATCGTTCACTGGTTGTGCGAATGATAGCTGCTCGCCACATCGTTAGTGCGTCGTTCACGATATCTACACGTGTGACATCTCACCAACGATGCTAAACGATGTCCTAACGACCGCACTCACCGTGAGATTGTTGGTGATATCTTAACGACATTGAAGCATGTAACAGTACCTTAAGAAACGTTGAAGTATTGTGAAGATGTGCCCAGGGCTGTGGAGTCGACTTGGTAAGCCAAACGTCCGACTCTGGCTACGAAACTTCCCTGACTCTGACTCCAACTGCACCAAAATGGACACCAACTCTGACTCAGACTCCACAACCAGGGCTGGTAAGTCAGTAAGACAAACCTTCAACTCCTTAATTTCCCCCAATCAGACTCCAACTCCACGACTCTGACTCCACAGCACTGGTGCCTAAACCTCAAAATGGTCACTGACTCCACAATCAAGGCTGTGAAGTCAGTAAGCTAAACATCCGACTCTGACTCCTTAATTTCTCTGAATCCGACTCCACCCAAACTGGACACTAACTCCGACTACATGACTCCGACTCCACAACCATGGCTGTGAAGTCAGTAAGTCAAACATCAGACTCCTCAATTTCCCTGAATCTGACTCCAGCTCCACAACTCTAAAGGCCACGTCACACGCGTCAATCTTGTGAGCGATATCGCTTAAGCGATCTGCTTTTTTGATCGCTTAAGCGATATCGTTTGTGCATCGCTGCGTGTAATCAAGCGATTTTACAATGTAAAATCGCTTGATTGTTTGATTGCAGATTTGTGAGCCGGAGCTCAAATCAAGCGATAATCGCTTGATCAATCTGCCTCATCGTGGTGTGTGACACCACGATGAACGATCTCCCAGCGGCAGAGCCTATGCTGGGAGATGGTATCTATGGTAAACGTCGGGTTACTAAGCGCCGTGCGGCGCCTAGTAACCCGACGTTTACCATAGTTACCAGCGATCTCGGTAGTCCACATCGCTGGTGAGTCTGTCTGTCTGACATCTCACCAGCGATGTGAACGATATTGTTAGCGATCGCGCGTGCACGTGATCGCTAACAATATCGCTCATAAGATTGATGCGTGTGACGTGGCCTTAACTCTATAGCCCTGGTGCCTAAACCTCAAGTGAGGTCCAACACCCAGTGAGTTCAGGAACATACGGGACACCACTCCTGGGGTCCTTTTGTACCTTGGACTCTCAACCTACTCGGCCCATGGCTTCAATCCTGGAGGCCAGGATCACCTATCTGGATAGTTATATATATGAGCGTACGTTTGTGTATTTGCTCCAGCGTCAGCAGGCCAAGCGAGAGTCAGGGACACCAGCAAACGCTACACATGATCTTAGCCAAAAGGCCGAAAAGCAAAAAAGGAAAGTGATTGATTCAGAGAGTGGTGACAACCTCAAAGCCTAGTAAATGTGAGTAGGACATATTTGGAAACCGGTCCCAATGCAAAAGCTTCCAATGGGGCCCCAATTATCACAAAACAAATATTACATCAGTGAGCACCACAGGTAGTGCAGAGAGTGCAGTAAGCGGTAACTGTATTAATACCCATGTTTGACTGGTTTCACATAACATATATTTTCCTGTCTTTTTGCAGGACCCCACGGACAGGAACGGACACCTCAGGAGGTGACCTATTTCTTTGTCCGGGGCCTTGATTATGACGAATCCGGACACAGGAAGAGATGACAGGAGGCAGCGGGGCACTTTCACTTCCGCAATGTATATACATACAATGCGGAAGTGAAATTTAGTAAAAGAAAGGGTTAAAAATAAAAAATATGTCTGCTCACCTGTCCAGTGATCCCCCGACGCCTCCAGCAAGCTCCGGATGCTTACAGGACCTGCGGTTACGTCACAAGCCGGCAGTGTCATCAGGTCACATGACCGCAGTTACTGCGGTAACCGGTCATGTGACACGATCAGCTGATCGGGTTGTGATGTAACCGCAGGTCCTGTAAGCATCCGGAGCTTGCTGGAGGCGTCGGGGGATCACTGGACAGGTGAGCAGACATATTTTTTATTTTTAACCCTTTCTTTTACTAAATTTCACTTGTATACAAACATTGCGGAAGTGAAATTAGATGATTAGTAGCAGCTTTAGTGTATTGAGCATTCTCAGTACACTAAAATCGGGTCCGAGGAACAATCAGCTGTATTCTCGGACCCGTGCTCCATAGGCCCCCATGTTAACAGGCGCGGATCGGGTCCGGTCCGATTTGGTCCGCTGTGCCCAAAATCGGAGCAGTCTCCGATTTTGGGTACAGCAAAAAAATCGGACACAACTCGACAAACATCGGATGGCAATTAGGCCAAATCCGATCCGATCTGTGGCCCATAGGGATACATGGGGCCAAATCGGATCCGTGGCTGCCCGTTTTACAACGGTCAGCCACGGATCCCAGAAAAACGCAATGTGAAAGCAGCCTTAAAATAGACTGAATTTTGGGAAAAACTGCCCAACTCCGTAATAATTTGGCATCTCAGTTTATCTTCCAAGTGGCAATGCAGAACGCTATTTGCAAAGTTGCCGAAGCAATAAAAACACAGTTGCAAAAGTATTCACCCGCTTTAAATGTTTGCTGTGCAAAAAGTGCAGAAAGAAAAGGATGATGAGAAACGACCCTCTTTTTGTAAAAACAGCCTCTTTTTAAGGGAAAGCTGGGTGCCAACCAGTATGCCAACACCCCTGGGCCCTTCAACTTTTCTGTTCAACTAATTACAAATGCAGAGTTTGCAAATCGGAAGGAGTCTCCAGAAAAGCCCTGATAGCCGGTGCTCAGGTTTCCCAGAAACTGATTCAAAGCAGCTTCATATTTAGGGAAAAAAAAGTTTGTGATTTATTGCGCAATTACTATTTTTGCAAAGAAAATAACCCCAAGAAAGGCCAAAAAATAATTTGTCCTGAAACGTAAACCATGATCTTATACAGGTAGGAAAACAGAAATCCAGGGCAAACGCGAGCTGTGATTCTTACAGCACCCTAAAGAGAGATAGATCACGCTGACTTATGCTCGAATGTCGCCAATACTGATGTCATTCTCTGGCATTTCACCTGCTCCACCCTCTCATCGCAATCTCCGAAAGGTCCCAAATGTTATCTGGAGTTGATCCATATGATTAGAGCATAAAAAAAAGATTTTCTCTCTTTAATCCACCTCTCTGTTTCCAATTAGGTTTCAAAAAGATTTTCTGAAGCGTTGGCAACTGTTCTCATCTCGACTTCTTCACCAGAAACCGACAGAAGGCTTTAACCCTGCCCGGAAAGATGGCTGCGCCTTGTATTAATCAGAGGAATTAGCATATGTGTGTGTGCCTGACGTGGGGAGAGGCAATTAGTGATGGGCAAGATTACTTAGTCCCAGATTTAATGTTATTCATGCACATAATCTGATCTAGAAGCATATCACTGTAAGGTCGCGTTCACATTGGCTTTAGGAGCCTCCAGCGGGAGAGCCGCCGGCTATTCTTGTTACTTGTAGATGAAGGGGTATGTGGCAGTTCTCTGATATTGGGTACCCAAAAACACAGGGCTCAGGAGTAGGTAAGCCAAACATCCGACTCCAACTATTCCAACTATCTATCACAATAAATGACATCACACTTTGCCCTGTACCTGAGGTCCGCTGCCTCGGAGTAACCCGTGACTCTGCCTTGTCCTTCAAACCGCACATCCAAGCCCTTGCCACCTCCTGCCGCCTCCAACTTAAAAATATTTCCAGAATCCGTCCCTTCCTCAACCCTCAATCTACTAAACTACTAGTGCATGCCCTCATCATCTCCCATCTCGACTACTGCAACCTCCTCCTCTGTGGCCTCCCTGCTAACACTCTTGCACCTCTCCAATCTGTCCTCAACTCTGCTGCCCAACTATTCCACCTCTCTCCTTGCTATTCCTCCACTTCTCCCCTCTGCAAATCCCTCCACTGGCTCCCAATTCACCAGCGTATCCAATTCAAACTACTAACACTGACTTACAAAGCCGTCCACAATCTGTCCCCCTCATATATCTCTGAACTAATATCCCGATATCCAACTCGTAAACTTCGATCCTCCCAAGACCTCCTTCTTTCCTCCACACTTGTACATTCCTCATCTAACCGCCTGCAAGACTTTGCTCGAACATCCCCCATTCTCTGGAATTCTGCACCCCAAAATGTTCGACTGTCCCCCACACTCGGAACCTTCAAGCGGAACCTAAAAAACTCATCTCTGCAGAACAGCCTACAGCCTGCAATGACCACGGTGCCACCTCACCACCACTAGACCCGGCGCTCCACCACCACTGGGCCCGGTGCTCCCCCACCATCGGACCCGGCGCACCACCACCACCGGACCCGGCACTCCACCACCACCAGACCAAACCCAACCTACTGTCTCTCCCCATTGCCCTGTAGAATGAAAGCCCGCAAGGGCAGGGTCCTCTCTCCCCTCTGTCTGTCACTGTTAGTTTGTTCATTGTATTTATAACTTGTTTGTATGAAATCCCTTTCTCATGTACAGCACCATGGAATCAATGGTGCTCTATAAATAAATAATAATAATAATAACTATTCAATTTTGCTGAATCTGACTCAGGCTCCACTAAAATGGACACTGAATCTACAACTCCAACTCCACAACCATGGCTGTGAAGTCAGTAAGCCTAACACCTGACTCCTGAATTTCCCTAAATTCGACTTCACCCAAATGGACACCGACTCCATCATTCCGACTCCACAGTCAGTAAGCCAAACCTCCGACTCCAACTCCTCAATTTCCCTGAATTCCACTCCACGACTCCAACTCCATAGCTCTACCAATTAGGATCCCACTCCACAAGTATACATATAGGATGTATTTACTTCAAATTGCAATGTAAAAATGCACAACAGTTGATGTTTTGGACAATCAGGCCTTCATCAGAACTAGAAAAACACAAAACTTATAAATAATAAAGAAGTGAAGAAGTGTAAACCACCTATGAGATTACACAGAGAAAAAATAACTTTGCACTTGTAGAAAAAACCTAAACGAAAGATTATGTTCTAGAGCATCATTACATTCCAAATGTGGGTGTCCCGGATGTGAAATGGAAACATATTGGTAAATAGAGTTCAGCAAAAGATTTGCACCAATGCCGAGACAGCTTCTCCGTGGCAGCCAGACAATGGCAGTCTCCAGTTCTACAGTAGACATCCCCGGCCCATCATCTTGGTCTCCTCTTTTACTTGATACTAGGCCCCACAACGTCATGATGTATGTGAGGAGTATAGGCAAGAGGCATCCAGGTTGTTGAAATGAGAATGCTGGCTGCAAATGTGAAGACTGCCATGGTCCGGCTGCCACTGGGGAGTAGACGGAACGCCGGACTATCTTTTTGCTCAACTGTATCAATGAACTAATGTATTTACAGGCCCTCTAGTGTGAAGGGAGGACACAAGGACATAATATCTCTGACAACCTATAGTTATAGGTACATAAAGTCTTCTGATGATTTTTGAGATTCTCCATTCAGTTTCTTCTCGAAAATCTCCTAGAAAAACTTCATGTGGAGATTGTCAATGGCCAAGAATCCCGAAATAAAATAAGACTGTTGGTGATGATGACCCTAGAAATAATTATGGGGCAGTTTTAACTTTGGAGGAGATCCTTATGGACACAGATTGAATTGTGTCCTCAAATAGTTATGTCCCTGCTTTAGGCCACTTTCTTATTGCCAAATAGCCTAAGGGTTAAGAATCCTGTTAAAAAAAATGTTAAAAAACAGGACAATCGGTGATGATGACCACTAGAAATAGTTTTGGTGTAGTTTCCAACTTTGGCGATGCCCTTCTAGACACTGATTGAAAGATTATCTCAAGTAGTCATGTCCCCGTTTTGGGTCACACTCTCAATGCCTCTCTCTCACCGGCAATTTGTGTCCGGATGTCAGACGTCTGGGATCATGCACAAGAAACCTTCCAGGTTTGCCTATTTCGTCAATAGCCAAATGATACACCAACTCTTCCTATAGTCTGGGAGTTCTGCCCTTCTTTCTGGACACTTCCAAGACGCTCCCAGTAGATCTGGCAAGTATGAGTTATTAAATCTTGCAATTTTTTTCTATTCTGCAGATTGAGATCTAAGTTATATAGTAACCTAGGACCCACTCACCTCCCGGTGGCTGCAGTGAAGTATCATCAAGGTAAGTATACTCGCATGTGTATGAATGTATTAAGAACGCAAACTAGTGCTCTCCCGGAATGAATGAAACTATCATGTTGGGGAGCACCGATTCCCCATAAAAAGACCAAATGAGTATGGAGCCTTATTGGCAATGATCTGTTGCGAAAAGTTGGCGAAAGAACTATCACTCAAGTATCACCCAAGACAAATATCTAAGTCTGACCATTTAACAAGCCCTACAACATGATCAAGAATAAATCGTATCTACAGATGGCCTGTTCTTGGGTGTTTGCACCTCATTAGTGTAGAGTCTGGCTGGCTGAGAGCAACGCCATTGAGACTACATGAGCAACGTATCGGTGCTCCTCGAAAAGTCCGGCTGAACATGAAATCTTACGGGTAATATTCAATTGAAAAAAAGTACATTAAGTAAATTAGCTTTCTCACTTTTTGGCTCATCATTAAGCCCTGATCATGATGTAAGGATGGACATTGACTACTCAGATAACTACTTATGATCATTGGCAGTACTCCATTACTATTAAAATGGTATGCAGTCTTCTAAAATGATAGGTAAGTCTAAAGGTACCTTTACACGCCGCCACTGCGGGGTAGCAACTGCCTGGCAATCGGGATTTTTGTCACTGTTGCCTTGAAATTGCTATGAAGTTGCGGCGTGTAATTTGGGAAAGTTTGGGAAAGTAATTTGGGTTTCTCGCAGTTGCTCCGGGTAGCGGTTTCTGAGCCGTGTTCTAAAATCCGAGGCAACCCAAAGGGTGAATTGCCCTGGTAGTGGCGTGTAAACGGGCGATAGGGATGGAATCTGCGTCTCCTAGTGATTTCCAAGGGGCGTGCCACAACGTGCTGGATACAGCGCCCCATCAGCGATGACTGGTGGGGGCTACTGTGTTTCCATTGGCTGTCCCTTCACAGGGCGCCATATTTAAAGAGCTGTCCATACAACACTACACATTTGCAATGGCGTCATGTATTAGCCAGCCTTCCTGCGCAGGCTGGCCAATCATGACGCTAATGCGTTGTCTAATCAGCGTGTTTGGGGCGCGGAATACACAACTCTGTTATGCCTATGTACTTGCTGCGCGAAAGATGTATGCCCACATTCCCTTAGTGGTTGCGGCGTGTGAATCGGCGACGGTATAGAACAGGAAGTTATCCGCAGGATCTGTTGGAACTTCCAGGGAACCACGATACCTTGAGTTGACAACGCAATTGCGGCGTGTACATGCAGAATCGGCGATCGTTAGCAACCATTAAAAACGTGCACGCGCCCGTACGGTTGATACCGATTGCCAGTGATTGTGGCGGCGTGTAAAGGTACCTTTAATGGTTAGTGATGGCCCCCACTGCTCATGACTTTTTTCCTCCACAGCATTAGCCCTTTAAACAATACCATGACCCCATTTACCTCAATATGACCCATTTAGGACAAAAATAAAGATACATAGAGCTAAACCACCCCCATGGTTACTTCATTGTTAAGAGCAATGGCGGACCTAGAGGATGGACGATCACCGGCCATAAAGTGGCACCATAGCCAAGTGTAGTAGTGCTATCGTTTTATCATTTTTAAGATGGGGACAGCATGTACCCAACAATTGATTACAGTCTGGATATAAATGAAGAGACCATCAGATGATTCAAAGGCAAATGATCCTCAACAATGGCGAAGCACCGCAGAAGTTCCATCGCTGAACATCTACACAGACAGCGAACATCAACACGTGTCCATATGGTCTGTTTAGCTTCGATCTGGCGACAGCTTGTAAGGTCTACGGTTGTCATATACTACCAGGCTTACATATACTAATAATTCTGGTTAATTATCCTTAACCCTACAAGTGAGTTCCTCCTGGCTGGAGTGGAGTGGAGCGGAAAGTCCAAACTTATGCGAGATGCGCCGATCCGGACATGTATGAGATGAAAATTTCCCGTGAATTGTGCTTTGGAGCGCTAATATTAAAACCACTCAACAAATCCAATAAACATCTTTGCCCAAAGCGATGAACAAACAAAGCAAGTCATTTCCTATAAATATTTGGAGACTACACGTCCGGTATATAAACTCATGCATTTTTCATGTCTGTTCATATCCCGCGTTATATGGCAGCACTGAAGGTATTGCAGTCATATGTGTGAAATGAGATTGCTGTATACATTAGAAGCGATTTACAAATCTCATACACAGAAAGTATGTGACCCCCTTCATGTTCAACATTTCAAGTTGAGAAACATCGTAACGGGGGTTTTCTTGGATTTACATTAATGGCGGTACGAGTCTGACCCCAAGTACCCCAATGATCTCCCTTAACAGTTGTACTCAATACAGTGTAAATATTGGTTATATTTAATGAATTGGTAAAGGGGACGACCAATAACCACAACACTGATGGCCTATCGTAAGGATGTCTTGTCTTCTGACTTTTCCTATCTCATCTCTACTTTGCCCTGTTCATCAGATATTCCTTCTAGAAATTTGTGAACAAACTGACAACTGGGAGTGACCATTCCCCTTGGCGATCCTGGTACAGGATTGCTATTTCAAAGGGAATACAATGTTTTTTTTAACTAAAGCAACACTACTCCGTCCTTCTCCTCCTTGACCTCTCTGCTGCCTTCGACACAGTCGACCACTCCCTCCTGCTTCAAATTCTAGAATCCCTTGGCATCACTGACCTAGATCTCTCCTGGATCTCCTCGTACCTAACAGACCGGACCTTCAGCGTCAGCCACTCCCACACATCCTCCTCGCCCCACCCCCAATCTGTTCCCCAAGGTTCAGTCCTGGGACCCTTACTTTTCTCCATCTACATCCTCGGCCTAGGCCAACTCATCGAGTCCCACGGCCTCCAATACCACCTATATGCCGACGATACCAGCTCTACCTCTCCGGCCCTGACATCACCTCCCTGCTATCCAAAATCCCACACTGCCTGTACGCCATCTCATCCTTCTTCTCCGCTCGTTTCCTCAAACTCAACATGGATAAAACAGAGTTCGTCTTCCCCCCAAGTCGCTCCTCCCCCCTACCCGACCTAACCATCACTGTCAATGACTGCACACTCTCACCTGTCCCCCACGCCTAGTGCCTCGGTGTAATCCTCGACTCTGCCCTTTCCTTCAAGCCACACATCCAGGCCCTCGCCACTTCCTGCCACCTCCAGCTTAAAAACATCTCACGGATCCGCTCCTTCCTTGACCATGACACTGCCAAAACACTTGTCCACGCCCTCATTATCTCCCGCCTCGACTACTGCAACCTCCTGTTCACCGGCCTCCCCGCTTCCTCCCTTGCAACCCTCCAAACCATCCTCAATTCCGCTGCCCAAATCATACACCTGTTGCCCCGTTACTCCCCCATCTCCCCCCTCTGCCAAGCCCTCCACTGGCTCCCTATTTCCCAGAGATCAAAGTTCAAAACCCTAACCCTGACATACAAAGCCATCCACAACCTGTCCCCAACATACATCTCTGACTTGGTTTTCCAATACCACCCTTCACGCAATCTGCGCTCCTCTCAAGAACTCCTTCTCTTCTACCCCCGCATCTCCACCTCCCACAACCGCATACAAGACTTCTCTCGTGCATCCGCCATACTCTGGACCTCTTTTCCACACCACATCAGACACTCCCCTACCCAGGGAACCATCAAGAAAGACCTGAAGACCCACCTCTTCCATCAAGCCTTCAACCTTCACTGAGACCTAATCGCTGAACCATCTCACCTCTCCCCCTCCTACTGTCTCCCACCCATCCCCTATAGACTGTGAGCCCTCGTGGACAGGATCCTCTGCACTATTGTACCTGTATGATTCAATCGCCGTCATTTTTACGTTCTTGTTCTCGTCTGCCCCTACACATATAAAGCGCCATGGAACCAATGGCGCTATATAAATAAATAATAATAATAACTAAAGTATCAATATCAAGAGTGATAATAAGCCCCACTGTCCCACCATGATAACACCTGCTCACGGCAGTCTGCTTTATCTGCGCTGGTAATCCAAAATTGGGGGTTCCCGTGTTGTCTTTCCAAATATTTATTTAAAACGTGGTGTCCCCTTAATTTTGATACCCAACACAGATAAAGCAGATAGCTTTAACTCCTTCGCCATAACTCCATCAATATAGACAAACAAGGGCTTTTTTTGGGGGGGACGCGAGTTGTACTTTCAGATGCAATCATTTATTTTACCATACAGTGTACAGGAAAATGGGAAACAAATTCCAAGTGCGGTGAAATTTCAAAAAAAAGTGCAATTACACGTTAGTTTTTTTGGTTTTTTTTAGTCGACATGTTCACTATATGGTAAAAGTGATGTGACGGTGTGATGCCTCAGGTTAGTACGAGTTCATAGACACCCAACATGTTACTTTCACTGTTATCTAAGTGGTGAAAAAAAAATTCAGAAGTTTGAACAAAAAAAAAAATAAACAAAAAATAAGAATCGCACTTTTTGCACCATGTTCCGCGCCCTGTAGCGTTCTCATTTTTCGGGATCTGGGGCTGTGTGATTAATTATTTTTTGCGGCTTGAGCTGACGTTTCTTATGATACCATTTTTGGTTAGATGTGATGTTTTGATCGCCCGTTATTGCATTTTATTACAATGATGTGGCAACCAAAATAATATAATTTTGGTGTTTGGACCTTTTTTTCCGTTATGCAGTTTCTTGATCTGATTAAGTGATTTTATATCTTGATAGATCGGGCATTTCTGAACGTGGCGATACCAAATATGTGTATATTTCTAATACTTTTATTTTGAATGAGGCAAAAGGGGGGCGATTTGAACTTTTGTGTTTTCTTCATATTTTAAAAACTTTATTTTTTAATTCTTTCTTTATTTTACACTGTCCCATAAGGCGCCACAGTGCTGCACAGTCTGATTGCTTGTGCCATGTCCCAATGAGTAGAAAACATTGGGACATGGCACAAATGATCACTGTGTGTGGTTGGCAGCGCTTGCTAACCACTCACAGGAAGTGAACCCTGATAGCATCCGGGTCACTGCAGGACCCCGGGCTATCAGGTCATGCAGCGAGATCCCATCATATTATCGCGGGATCTCCGATCTCAGTGGAGAACAGCGTGGTCCCTGCCACGGCGCTTTTGGTTCATGCTGTCAGTGGATGACAGCGAGATTCAAAAGGTTAACAGCATCAATCGGATCACGGATCCGATCGGTGCTGTTAGCCCCACATCTCAGCTGATCGGAACAGCTGAGATGTTGGTGACATGATGTGAGCTCACGTCAAAGTGCAGGACACGACCAATGCCGTACATGTATGTCATTGGTTGTGAAGGGGTTAAACTATTATTATCAAGCTGGAAAGAGGCATGGGTAATGGCCCTTTTCCTGCCTGATATCAGTCCGCAGCTGATGGCTTTCCCTTGGCTGGTTAGCAAACGGGGTACCCCAAGTCATTTTATTTATTTATTTATTTATATACTACACTTCAGATTGGGAGCTAAGAAGCTATTCAGAGGTTTGCAGGCTGACTGCAACCACTCACAGATGCCGGCACAGAGGGTGGAGGTGTATATAGCAGTCTGACTGCAACCACTCACAGACACCGGCACAGAGGGTGGGAGGGAGAAGCTGCAAATATTCATAAGGTTTAATGAGCGGACCAGGAAACAGTCAGTGGTCTTATCTTCCAGGGAAACATGGTATGTATAATTGCCCTGCTGCTATCCCCATTTTGAACCGGAATCTGCATGAGACTGCTCATCTCTAAACTTAAAGGGTTATACCCATCCACATCACAGATGATCACTATCTTATCACTCAGGGGTACAACCACTGGGACGTCCCACAATTTGTACTCTATATCCGGCTGTCTCAAACATTGAGCGTAAGGCTGAAATCACACTGTCCGTGTGATATGCGAGGCAGTCGGACGAGTCTCAATTCAGTCGCCTGGAACGGCCTCTCGCTGTCCTTGACGGGAATGTCAGCTGCTTGCATTTCTATGCAGTTCCACACTCCCCGTCCAGAGAGGGGGAGGCTGTTCAGGGTTAATGATCCGACGCTCGACCGACTACCTCGCATGTCACATGGACAGTGTGATTCCAGCCTTAACAGGTAAGTACTTGTGCCACCGCCATACCACATCAAAGGTCCACATACACGTTAGAATAAAATCCAAACTTGCCAATACTGGTGTGACTAGCCTACAGTCTACTATGTATGGGAGGGCCATCCATTTTTTACTCAACAGTCTGTTCTTCTTGTCTCCCCTGATGGTCTAACCTCATTCCCCCCCCCCCCCCCCCACATTCCCGATGGTTTATTCTTCTTATCTCATCCGATGTTCTATTTTTCTTTCTCTCCCCTTCCGGTCTATCCTTCCGGTCTCCCCTGATATTCAGTCCTGCTTTTTCTTCCACGATGGTCTATCTTTCTTGTTTCCCTGATAATCTAGCCTTCTTTTCTCCCCTGGACTATCCTTCTTTTTCTACTCTAATAGTCTACCCTTCTTTTCTTCACTGATGGTCCATCCTTTTATTCTCCCCCGACGTTCTATCCTACTGGTAAGATGGGCAAGGGTGTTCAGGAGAGCTAGTCTGGCCCTGGACTTGGGGTCCCTGACTAGCCCTGTTCCCGAAGGTACCTCTGAAGGTGAGGAGGTTTGGGTCACCACCTTAGCCCTTAGCTCCTGATCAGCCCTAGACTAAGGGCCCCTACCTCCACCCACGGACCAGGAAATGCCGCAGCTTCGATCAAAGTAAATGGCAGTAATGACAGCACAGCACGACTGCACAATCCAGGGAGAAAATGAGCTCAAACTGCAACATCTAGTGGAGGTAAGTCAAGCTATTTAAAGGTTGAGGGAGTGGGGATCTGAATAGTAAGACACACCCCTCCACCTCCACCCAAATGCTATGACTACTCCTCTAATTGCAGCTGCAGCACAAGCATAGACAAAGGGAAAAAAAACCAGTTTAAACACAGCAGCAAGAGTAATGGACTGCAAGGAATTAACTTGTGCAAGTACCTTCCTTCTATGAGAGGTCTCCAGATTCTAAACCGGGCTTGACCGGAAGCGGTTCACATCTCCCAAGGGACGATATGTGGAAGATGTTAGAGGTGTTTAGCACTGGGGGCAGTTCAAGTTGGTACAATAAAGGGTTTAAGATGGCTGAGACCCTAAACGGACTGATAACTGCAGAACTAGGAGCCCCAGCTGCACACCTCCTCCTGACGTGTGTAGAAAACACCCACACATATTCATCCACTCTCAGGTCTGGATCTGAACGTTTATTTCCAGTCATTCAATTACAGTTAGCAGGCACAGTTTTAGTAAGGCAAACAGAGGTCTCCCCGGACCCTAGGGGTGCACAGTAGGAACGACCGCCTTCCCCTGTCCTCACTTCCTAGGAAACCTAGACCTGGCATGAACCTCTGGTGTCGGTTGAGCGTTACCCAAATTCTCTGGTAAGCTCCTAACCACCTAAGATGACGATGTAGAAGATGTAATCAATATGGCTGAGATTGTGGTACCTACACACAGAAATTACGCCAACTAACTACCTCTATGGCCCGCCAGTCAAGTTACCGGGGTAAGGCTTTTTCAGCCAAGGAAGGTCCAAAACTATGGGAGTAGGGAGATTATCCAGAATGTGACAAGACAGGAACTCCTGGTGAAGAGTTCCTATGCCCAGGTTCACATTATGCACAACCTATAGACTGTGAGCTCTTGTGGACAGGATCTCTGCCCTAATGTACCTGTATGATTTATTCGTCTTTATTTATGTTTTCGTCCTTGTTCTGCCCTTACACATGTAAAGCGCCATGGAATCAATGGCGCTATATAAAATAAAATAATAATAATATAGTAATAACTTGGGAAATCACCTTCTGGCTGAGAGGAGCAGAGTCAATGGCAGAGATGGGAATGGGTCTCGCTAACGTGCTACAGGCTAGGCAATGAGCCTGAGCAAAGCAAGAGTATGTAAGGTTGACTCTTGCTCCGCTATCAACTAGTACTGGTACAGTCTCGGATTTACCATCAACCAGCACCTTGGCAGACAGTGTGAACAGAGACTTAGCAAGGAAGGAAATATGAACCCTCGATCATCTCCTTTTGAATGGCCCAAGGTGCACGACGTCATGAGAATGCGTACTCGTCCCGGGGCAATGTGGACAAACCGTAATAAAATTATCAGGTTGTCCACAATACAAACAAGCACCGTCCACTTGATGAACTGTAGTCACAGGAGGTTTAGTCTGAGTGCCCACCATCCCCAACTGCATAGATTCATAGCGTGGAACCTCCACAACAGAGATAGCTACAGGGGACAAAAGTTGGTCTCGGTCTCTCCCTTAGGCGTCTGGCCACCTTGATGGCTAGGGACATAGTAGCCTCCAATGACCAGGTGCGGCGTACTGAACCAGGGTGTCTTGTAGTCAAGCTAACAGATCCAAGCAGAACTGACTCTTGAGGGTAGGGTCGTTCCGCTGGATGTCAGTCACCCATCTCTGAAACTCTGAGCAGTACTCCTCCACTGACCATGTCCTCTGCTTGAGTTTATGGAGATTCGACTCAGCAAAAGTCACCTATCAGGTTCACCGTAGACCTGAGCCAGAGCAGCAAAAGACCATCCACCGACTGCTGGATGGGGAGTCGGTCGGGAGGAAGAAGGTCCATGTCTGGGGATCCCACATAAGAAGGAAGATTATAATCCCCAAACGCTGTTCCTAACTACCAGATGAATGGGGTCAAAGCCTGAAAGACAACTTACAGGCCACTCTGAACACCAAGAACTTATCCATTCCCCCAGAAAATTTATCAGGGAGAGATATCTTGTATTCCGGAATGGCCTGGGCGTGAGCCAAAGCCAGATACCCCACAACTTGCTGCAACTGTTGCACCACCTGACTTCACACACCGGAGACCTCAGCAGAGATGATCTGCATCAGTTGTGCACAGGCATCGGCAAAGGAAGCCTGAGACATGGTGGCTCAGAGAAAAAGCGATATGGGTCGCAGTTAATATCACTGGGTGTTATAACAGATAGGGAGGCAAGATGGTAAGATGGCAAAGGGTGTTCTAGAGAGCTAGTCTGGCCCTGGACTTGGGGTCCCTGACTAGCCCTAGGTGAGGAGGTTCGGGTCCCCACCCTCACCCTAGACCTTTGCTCCTGATCAGCCCAAGACTAAGGTCCCTACCTCCACCCATGGACCAGGAAACCCAGCAGCTTCAATGGAAGTAAATGGCAGCAATGACACAGCACGACACGACTGCACATCATGGAGTCCAGGTAGAAAGTGGGCTCTAACTGCGACACCTAGTGGAGGAAAGTGAAGCTGTTTAAAGGTTGAGGGAGTGAGATCTGAATATTAAGACATACCCTCCACTTCCACCGAAATGCAATGCCTCGCGCCTCTAATTGAAGCTGCAGCACAGGCTTAGACTAGGGGAAGAAACAGTTTAAACACAGCAGTAACACTAATAGACTGCAAGGCAGTCAACACGTGACATTGGTTGAACAATCCTGTGTATGTTGGGAGACAATGAAAAGTCATCCGACAGCTATCTAATGTGTTTGGGAGGCTTAACAAGGCATTCTGAGTCCATTTCGGAATCAATGGGGAACTAAACATCCTACGGATAAGGTATCGTTTGCAAAAATAGGTATGACCCTGTATTTACTCTTTGTCCCATCTCTTACAAGTTTGAGTGTTCTCATCTACACCCAAATTAAAGATTTCAATGACCTAGCATGAAAAATGTCACATCGAACATAGAAAGTTTTCATCAAGTTGTAAGTAAAATACACTTTTGTAGCAATGGTGAGAAAATCCATGTAATTACACCCTGTAATAAGAGCAGAAAGCGCTTATATATATACCTGGCACATCAGTAAACGTCTCCCCGAGCACCGACAGGCAGAACGGCAGCCCCTGGTCTTTTAGTTTCATCATAATTTCGAAGAAGGTCTCTGGATCTTTATCATGTTCCCTAAATGAAAGGAAAGAGAAAATATGTTTACTTGGGAAGATAAGAAGCACACAAGGGAGACGGCCGAGGTTCAGTTCTAAGGATACCAATTTTGGGTTGCGGGGGCCGGAGGTATTTCAAAAGCATTTAATGCTTTGCCCTGTGGCCCCGGCTCTCCGCTCCTCGACTATGAGTATTCTTTAGCTGGGAGCCATTGGCTTGTGATCACTGCACAATCAAGGTTTTTCCATGGTGTGTGTTGAAGTTGAAGAGTTCACGCGGTCATTGCAGTAAGGCTTAGATAGCGTAACACTTGTTTTTCCATTTAGAGGAGTTTTCTCTCCAGGTAATACGAGGTTTAGATCTTTGGTAGGAGCACCACGACTCTGCGTCTTCGATGCTGTTGCCTACGGTCAGCAAATCAAGAAACATTCAGGAGAAAGACAAGTTCGAAAGAGAAGTTTTGTTGGATTATCAGCCGGGCGGTGGATGTGATATTACCATCTTAGTCAATTTCCGAGCAGGTTAAAAGGAAAATTGAGGCTAAAATGCCAGTTAGAGATAAATGACTGCAGCTGGGGGTTCGGTTGCAGATCTTGTCGGAGAAGGGGGGATATGACACGAAAAATCAGAGGCAAAATATTGTAACAGTGGTTGAGAATCCTGCAAACAATTTTAATAATTGCCATAACTCACAGAACCTCGGAAACCTCTGCTCCTATTTATTTCCCCAGTGCAATGGTAAAGGCGCGTAGACAGACAGTCGGTATCAAAAGTCAGTACCCATTAACTCAAGAGCAAAACCAGTGGAGGATTGGCTTCAGACTTGGACCAGTGAATGAGATTTTACAGACAGATAATAGGTATACTGCGTCCATGCAAATTTACTTTCCAAAAAAATATGGGTTATGTGATAAAGACGTCACCGTTTTCAAATTCTCATGGAGGATTCAAAGAATTTGTCTAATCCATCGGTAAAGTGAGTGTTATGATTGAGTGCTCAACTCACACGGGAGATATAGGAAAACAACACACAAACCGCAACTGAACCCGGCCAGCTCCTGTGCAGACCAGAGATTCGGATACTGCAGTAGCTAGTGTTACCTGCGTGGGGTGGAATGGCCCCAACCCCATACTAAAGGGGGCAACTTGGACCTTTGCTGCTGAGTAGTCGTCAAGTGCTTCACATACCTCCTATATGTAAGAGAAAAGAGAAGGAGCGCAAATGTGAAGCACCTCAGGGTAAACCGTATTGCAGGGAAAGCGGGGTTTCCACTCACCTTGTGGAGTTGTACTAGCTGGGTACAACTCCAGTGATAGCCTCCTGTGGAGCAATACCAAACAGGGCGTCCCCGAGAAAGATCCTCGTGCCAGGGAGAGAGCACGTCACTTCCACCGGTCTCGTGATCCAAGGCGGTGACGTCAGATAGGTTCCACCTGATAAAGACGGTAACGTCGAAACGCGTAGCGGAGTTTGAGGGACCGTGTTTTTAATAAAGGTCTGTTCACTACAACAATTTCCCCTTGCCCTCCTTCCTTAGCGCTATCAGAACCGCAACTATTTTTTTCCTCTCACATACCCCCTAAGCAGGGCTGTGTAGTCGGTAAGCCACGCATCCAACTCCAACTCCTCAATTTCCATGAACCGACTCAGATTCCATCAAAATGAACATCAACTCCGACTCCGCAACCAATGCTGTGAAGTCAGTGAGCTAAACATCCAACTCCGACTCCTCAATTTCCACGAATCTGACTCCGACTCCCCCCAAAATGGACACCGACTACAACTCCACAACCCGGCTCCTAAGGATCTGGGAGGGCAGAGCAGAGTGTAATTTACTTACAGAAGGAAAGGAATGCCGAGATAGAAAGAGATCCTAGAGTGAGTAAGAAAAACCATGTAACACAGAGGGAAAAGATTATGAAAGTACTGCAATAGAATATGTCACCTACTTTCCAGCTGCAAACAGAAGATAGGTGCAAAGAGAAGAGCAAAAATAGAGATAAACCTCATCTAGCCTTATACTGACTGGCATACAAAACGGCAGTATGGCTGGAAATCCACATGAAAATATCACCAGCAGGAAGCACTAGCAAGGGGAAGACGTACATAGGCGTGCCCAAAAGGTGACTGGACAGGCAAATGAATAATTAAAAACCACCTAAAAGACTAAAGGAAGGATAACAAATAATAAAGATTTAGCAAAAAGGTGTATCTGCTGAGGCTCTGCGGAAAGATAAGCTGACCATAAAGAACAGGGTCACAGGTTCAAACCCCAACACAAGACAGGAAGAAATGTCGGCCCTGTCAGCAAAGTACCTTGGCAAGCTGTCTCCTTCAACTCCTACAGAGGCAGGACTGAGCTCGGCACCAGATGTTTCTAGTGGCATCTTTTCTTCCATGAAATAAAAGGATGGGCCATAGAAATTGAGCATGTTGGATCCTTCTCTCCTGTGCCAGCACTTTTTGGGGGAAAATCGATAGGTCCTTATACACATCCCACATTTAACGTCGGTAGTTTAATTTGTATGCAGACTTTAAGGTGCATCATTGTTGCAAAAAGATGACAAATCAATCATTAATCTCCTCTTTCATCCCATTATTATTACAATAATTTGAAAACTAGAGCGTTGCCTTGGTTAATGGTCGGTGTAAACAGGGCTGTGGAGTCAAAGTCCATTTTGGGTGGAGTCAGAGGAAATTGAGGAGTCGGATGTTTGGCTTACTGACTTCACAGCCATGGTTGTGGTGTCCAAGTCCATATTGGTGGAGTTGGGAGTCGGCCTCAGGGAAATTGAAGAGCCGGAGTCGGATGTTTGACTTACCGATTCCACAGCTCTGGGTGTAAGGGTCCTCTGAGATGAGCAGAGTTAAATTACCACCAACCGGCAACATGTCTGCAGATTGGCAATCGCTTAATAGCTTGTATACCCTGCTTCAGATGCCCACCGAATGATCTGCCCTTGTTCTCGACAGCACACATCCTGTTTACACAGAACAATGTGCTGCCGAGAATGTCAAAAGATCTCCTCTCCTGACGAAGGAGCGTTTTGCTCTTTCATCAGGTGATTGAAAGCCTGTTTATAATGCATGATTATCATTCAATGACGTCCCTAGAAACATTTGTTCATGATAATCTTGCAGTGTAAACAGGCCTTAAACACCTTAAATCCATATTCCACCATTTATGTAAATAAAAGGAGCCGTGAAAAGACTTGTGGCTTCAACCAAGCAAAGATGAAGAGGTTTGGCATAAATTCTATCAAGCCTTTTGGTCTCTAGTGTCCTCTTTGAGCTGAATAATCTGATACAGACTACAGTACGTACGAGGGACTTGATGTAGCTGTCAGGCAGTAAATCCCTAGCAACCGGGCTGTCAAAGACGCCAAATCAGTCAAATTTGGATTGTCACAGTGCAGAGGAGGGAAACAAAAGTAACAGGAGGCAATCTCAAATTGATGAAGAAAAAGTTCAGAGATCCACTTTAAAGAGCAAATACGAAAGTACAGTCAGAAATGAGCTGAGAACAGGAGTCACCACCAAGACCGGTAAGCAAGAAGAGAGAAGAAAGGGCACCACCGGACCGACGGTGCAAAAGATGTGTGTATCCTGGACAACCTATTAAAGAGTTAATCCTAAAGTTGAGCAAAAAGATGGTCAAGTCTTTGTCCAGGGGTCACATCGGTAGCCCCAGTTATTCCTGACTATCCACGTCCGTGATTTTATCGTCCAAGAAAATCAGTCCAAGTTTCATCCGAGTTGTCCCTCGTTATCATTATGGTGGGTTTACACGTCGCAATATCGTTCCGATATCGTATACAACGGCGCGGGAGCGCGCATTTAGTGCCCGGTTTTCCCTGAATCGCATCGGCGGTTTACACGTTGCGATATCGGGATACAACGTCCCTACGATGTCTACGCCCCCCGACCCAGGAACGACTATTTAACATAGGAGTGAATGGGTGATGTTGTACTACACATCGGAGTTGGGCTGTCACACAGGACGATACGGCTCCAACCGGCATCCGATATCGGGCGGTTGAATAGCACGCTCATTCAACCCCCGATATCGGTTTGCCATCGTTCCTGCATCGTATCGGATGTTCACACCGTACAACGCAGGAACGATATCGGGTCCAACGCACGTACCACGTGACTTTTGGTCGGAGTTGGACGCCGATATCGCAACGTGTAGAGTTTGGTGTCAGTTTCATTAAAAAATTTTGGGATGAAAAGTAACTGTCACTGATGCAATCTCAGGGCTGTCAGATTTTCTCACAGACCCATAGACATTGTATTGCCAATTTTGCTCCAACCCTCGGACCAAGACTGAACAGGTCATTTTGGTTTTATCCATGAAAAATACGGATAGCGCTGGTATGAGAAAAAACGACAAGTACTTGAGCATTAAGAAAGTAAGTTTTTCCCTAATCAGATCTAAAGCTGAATCTCTCCAAATCTGATCTGCTCGTGATCACACGATCAGTATTTGGTCAGTGTTCCACACCAGTATTCGTAGCCAAAACCAAGAGTAGGTGATAAATGCAGAAGAGGTGACGTGTTTCTATTATACTTTTCCCCTGATCGTTCCACTCTTGGTTTTGGCTACAAATCAAACCAAAAATTGAACGTGTGGCTATAGCCTAACAACCTATTCTCGATATTTCATTTACATTGGATGGTTCACAATAACTCTCAAGCACCACGCTCATTGTATTGGGTTGATTTATGACACATATTTGGCACCTTAAACACATTTCCCGATTCCGACCTTTTCTTACCTTTGAAATTGCAAAAACTCTTACTGTCGCTCTCATTCATTCTCGTCTGGACTACTGCAACTCCGTACTGATCAGTCTCCCTCTAACCAAACTTTTTCCTCTCCAATCCATCCTGAATGCAGCAGCCAGAGTCATATTTCTATCCAGCTGCTTCACAGATGCCTATACCTGTGCCAGTAACTGCACTGGTTGCCCATCCGCTACAGAATACAATACAAACTTATCTATGGGTGGCACGGTGGCTCAATGGTTAGCACTGTACAATATATAGAGCGGCACGGTGGCGCAGTGGTTAGCACTATACTATGTATAGGGCGACACGGTGGCTCAGTGGTTAGTACTGTACTATATATATGGGTAGTATGGTGGCCTAGTGGTCAGAACTACAGTCTTGCAGTGCTGGGATCCTGGATTCAATTGCCACCAAGGCCAACATCTGCCAGGAGTTTGTATGCTCTTCTCGTGTTTTGTGGGTTTCCGGTTTGCTCCCACACTCTAAAGACATACTTATAGGGAGTTAAGTTTGTGATCCCAATGGGGAGAGTATTTCTGATGTATGTAAAGCGATGTGGAATTAATGGCACTATATAAGTGAATAAATATTATTACTATCTCTCTCACCCACAAATCTCTCCAAAGTTCTGCACCGATATATCTCATCCCTCATCTCTGTCTATCACTCTACTCGGACCCTCCATTTTTGCAACTAATCTCATACAAACATTCTCCATTATCCGAACCTCCCAGATCCATCTCCAAGATTTCTCTCGTGCTGTACCAGTGTTCTAGATTGCACTACCCCAAATGGTCCGAGTAATATCTAGCCCCCAAGTTTTTAAGTGTGCTTTAAAAACATGTTTAGACACATCATCTCACTAGCGTAACTTTCCCTTGTTCCCTCCTTCTAAATGTTAATCATAATCTGCTCCCTTCTATTCATCTGCCTCCACATCCTCCATGCACCCAAATTATTACTATTATTATGGGGGTATCATATTGATCGCAGGTTTCCAAACCCTAGGACTTCCCCCAATCCTGACAACAGTATGTGAAACAAGAAAAAACATTTTTGTGGTGTTTGTTGGAGTGCTAAGGCACACAAGGGCAAAGATTAGAGTGTTTAAGCGCAAACATTTATGAAAGGCTCAGTATATGCCACATGATGTTTCAATAGCCAACCACTATCTTTCCCAGGTGATACTTATGTGGCTCACGACCCTCTCATTGCTGAATGTGGCTCCCAACCCTCATTCAGAGCTGGATGTGGCTCATGACCCTCTCATTGCTGAATGTGGCTCCCAACCCTCATTCAGAGCTGGATGTGGCTCATGACTCTCTCATTGCTGAATGTGGCTCCCAACCCTCATTCAGAGCTGGATGTGGCTCATGACCCTCTCATTGCTGAATGTGGATCCCAACCCTCATTCAGAGCTGGATGTGGCTCATGACTCTCTCATTGCTGAATGTGGCTCCCAACCCTCATTCAGAGCTGAATGTGGCTCATGACCCTCTCATTGCTGAATGTGGATCCCAACCCTCATTCAGAGCTGGATGTGGCTCATGACTCTCTCATTGCTGAATGTGGACCCAACCCTCGTTCAGAGCTGGATGTGGCTCATGACCCTCTCATTGCTGAATGTGGCTCCCAACCCTCATTCACAGCTGGATGTGGCTCATGACCCTCTCATTGCTGAATGTGGATCCCAACCCTCGTTCAGAGCTGCATGTTGTTCATGACCCTCTCATTGCTGAATGTGGCTCCCAACCCTTGTTCAGAGCTGATGTTGTTCATGACTCTCTCATTGCAGAGTGTGGATCCCAACCCTCATTCAGAGCTGGATGTGCTTCATGACCTTCTCACTGCTGAATGTGGCTCTCCAACCCTCATTCAGAGCTGGATGTGGCTCATGACTCTCTCATTGCTGAATGTGGCTCCCAACCCTCATTCAAAGCTGGATGTGGCTCATGACTCTCTCATTGCTGAATGTGGCTCCCAACCCTCATTCAGAGCTGGATGTGGCTCATGACTCTCTCATTGCTGAATGTGGCTCCCAACCCTCATTCAGAGCTGGATGTTGTTATGACTCTCTCATTGCTGAATGTGGCTCCCAACCCTCATTCAGAGCTGGATGTTGTTCATGACTCTCTCATTGCAGAGTGTGGCTCCCAACCCTCATTCAGAGCTGGATGTGGCTCATGACCTTTCACTGCTGAATGTGGCTCCCAACCCTCATTCAGAGCTGGATGTGGCTCATGACTCTCTTCATTGCTGAATGTGGCTCCCAACCCTCATTCAGAGCTGGATGTGGCTCATGACTCTCTCATTGCTGAATGTGGCTCCCAACCCTCATTCAGAGCTGGATGTGGCTCATGACTCTCTCATTGCTGAATGTGGCTCCCAACCCTCGTTCAGAGCTGGATGTGGCTCATGACCCTCTCATTGCTGAATGTGGCTCCCAACCCTCGTTCAGAGCTGGATGTGGCTCATGACCCTCTCATTGCTGAATGTGGCTCCCAACCCTCGTTCAGAGCTGGATGTGGCTCATGACCCTCTCATTGCTGAATGTGGCTCCCAACCCTCGTTCAGAGCTGGATGTTGTTCATGACTCTCTCATTGCAGATGTGTGGCTCCCAACCCTCATTCAGAGCTGGATGTGGCTCATGACCTTCTCACTGCTGAATGTGGCTCCCAACCCTCATTCAGAGCTGGATGTGGCTCATGACCCTCTCATTGCTGAATGTGGCTCCCAACCCTCATTCAGAGCTGGATGTGGCTCATGACTCTCTCATTGCTGAATGTGGCTCCCAACCCTCATTCAGAGCTGGATGTGGCTCATGACCCTCTCATTGCAGAGTGTGGCTCCCAACCCTCATTCAGAGCTGGATGTGGCTCATGACTCTCTCATTGCTGAATGTGGATCCCAACCCTCATTCAGAGCTGGATGTGGCTCATGACCCTCTCATTGCTGAATGTGGCTCCCAACCCTCGTTCAGAGCTGGATGTGGCTCATGACTCTCTCATTGCTGAATGTGGCTCCCAACCCTCGTTCAGAGCTGGATGTGGCTCATGACTCTCTCATTGCTGAATGTGGCTCCCAACCCTCGTTCAGAGCTGGATGTGGCTCATGACCTCTCATTGCTGAATGTGGCTCCCAACCCTCATTCAGAGCTGGATGTGGCTCATGACTCTCTCATTGCTGAATGTGGCTCCCAACCCTCGTTCAGAGCTGGATGTGGCTCATGACTCTCTCATTGCTGAATGTGGCTCCCAACCCTCATTCAGAGCTGGATGTGGCTCATGACCCTCTCATTGCTGAATGTGGATCCCAACCCTCGTTAAGAGCTGGATGTGGCTCATGACCCTCTCATTGCTGAATGTGGATCCCAACCCTCGTTCAGAGCTGGATGTGGCTCATGACCCTCTCATTGCTGAATGTGGCTCCCAACCCTCGTTCAGAGCTGGATGTGGCTCATGACCCTCTCATTGCTGAATGTGGCTCCCAACCCTCGTTCAGAGCTGGATGTGGCTCATGACCCTCTCATTGCTGAATGTGGCTCCCAACCCTCGTTCAGAGCTGGACATGGCTCTCAACGTCAGAAAAGTTGGGAAACTCTACTGAAGAGTCTTCTTTTGTTTTCTTTTCTTTTAAACTAAAATGCTTTACTTAGACATGGCGATTAGTTGCATCCGTGTATAAACACAGCACCGTCCTTCCATATCAGTTCTACGGGACAAAGTCACCTTGACTCACGGATATGAAGAAAATGAATAAACAACAAGCGCAAAGTTCTACAAAGTTGTAACAAACTTCTTGAAGGTCAAATGCTGCATAAACACAAAGCCACCGAAACACCTACAAAATCTCCGGCTCTGCCGGGTTTACATTGCGTTCCTTAGGTGAGGTATTAGCAAAGCTTATTTCTTCCCATTTCCGCAGCTTTATTTGCTCATTCCCCTGTGATCAAACTGATTTCCATGATGTGTCTCTTCTTCGTTTTAATACCCGTTTTGCTCGTCATATAGACACAAGCATTTGCTATGAAATAATGAAACCATTTCAAAGACAAGAGAAAATAACGAGTTGAAAGAAGTAAACTCGCTGTGTTTTTCTATTTTTTTTTTATTTTAATTAACTGATACACAGCCCAGTACATACATATATATAAAATCACAGAAAGTAAGGTTAATTAACATAAAAATCTCACTAGTGGAGATGCAGGATTTTTGCATTTTAAGCCCGGCTGCTGTAAGTGGCTTGATTTGCCAGTAATGACCCAGTTCTTCTAATGAGTAACATTAACCCCTGGCTGTAGCTGTCCAGGACTTAATTGTCAACTAAAGCTGAAATAGGACTTTGTGGATGTGCAGGTATGTGGTATATTAGCTCATTTTATTTCTACCCTTTAATAAATAAATCTGTTTCCAGGGCAACGAGGACACGGGCTCCGCCACCTCCCGCTTCCCCCCCCCCCACCCCCCTCCCCATTTATAGAAAAAAAATCAGATTTTCACACCAAGAATTTGCAGGAAAGACAAAGTCCTTGTAAATAGAGAAATGTTGATGTTTGTATTAGAGAAAATCAAATAAATAAATGAAAAATTGTCTGCCTGTTGTCCATTGTTTTTTGGTTACAATGGGAGGTCCGTGGAACACCTCGACGCCAAAATAATTGGGAGACCACAGACATTAAAGAGGTTCTCCTGTTTCTTGCTCGTGCAGTATTTGATAAGTAAATACTATACATGGTTGCTTTTGTAAGTCCATTGATGGTGACCCTTTACCATAGTTGTGACAACTCAGCATCAAAGAGGAGAATCTGACCACTTGAGCGGGTGGAACTATTCTTAACTAGGCTAGACATACTATTACTTTGTTCTGCACGTCAAGGGGCATGAGCCATGGTTTCATGCGAGACTGCCCAGTGCCACCTTTTGTCAGCTAATTTGTGGAATCTCTGCTGATTGCGGATTGCATCAGCCCCCTGCGGTGTACTAGTCTGCAAGATTCAGAGGGAAATTATGCAGTCGGATTGGACTAGCGACCAATGAGAGAACAGCCATCTCTCACCAATGCTGTGGGACACAATGCCCTGAAATGGACATAAAAAGGGGTCTGCTCCTATCACCAGTACAATTCTACAGGACTTCAGCCTAGGGACCATAGATCCTGCTGGAAGATTATAGTACAGCTCCACTACCAAACATTGAACCCACATAACCCAGGTTGGGACAATCCAGTCACCTGGCCACATACCTCGCAGTGCTCGGCCGGCTTCATAAGCTTGCCCGTACCTCCTCTCAGTGGGATGCTGCTGGCTGGAGTATTTGGTTCTGGATCTCTCGAAGTAGTGGAACATTTTGATTCCTGGCAAGCCAGAGGAAGGGTAAGACTTTGTCACATGCATAATCTTGTGTCTTTGCTGGCAATGTACTATATGCTTTTGACTGCTGGTGACCCAATAAAGTCTTTCCAGAGCATGGTACCCTCACCCTGTGTTGTTTGAGTATTATTTTGCCCACAGGAAAAGGAGTATTTCTAAAGACAGCGAACAAGAGCACCCACTGACCCTCGTGTCTCCATAATAGTCCTTGAAAAAGGTATGCTCTCATGGGACTTACAAATTAAACTCAGCCGAAGCTTTTGATTTCAGCAGGACCATTTGGCTATCACACTGAAGAGGATTCTCACTTCTCTCGACAGCTGTTGTCATAGTAAGAAGAATCTGACCCATCGTAATGTCCTCTAGAGAGATAAGTTGTTGACAAATTTCTGCTCAAGTAGGTAGGTTGAGCATGGCACTCCTCGATAGTGGTGCACAAGTAGGATCCTATAACCTTCAGTCTATGTACAAGAAACATGGCACTCGTAGAAGGTGCCAAATGAAAAACTTTATTGTTAGGCAATCCAAAGGGACTTAAAACCTTTTTATAAAAGCTTCATCAGTAATGGGAGACTGAAAAGGAAAATAAAATATGGTGTAAAATGGATCTGCACTTCAAGACGATACACACACAGTTGTAGAGGAGAAGGTGCCTGCCTTCACTACAGGAGTTTGTCCTATAGGGTTGGATTGGAAAAAGTAAAATATTCGTTTTGCAATTTCTTAAAGTGCCATGTTTTTGTACACAAAGGTCCATGATTCATCAAGGCCAGTGTTCTTCATACCGCTGTTGATGAAGAGCAAGGTGGAGTGCAAGAGGAGCAAGCGGAAGCTTCCTAATGAATCAGGTGATTCGTGAAATGGTGTGCACCTTAACACAAATCTTACATGGACTGGAATAAGTGGTGTAAGGAATGCCACAGCTTGCCATGCATTTGCTAAGCGTTGGTTGCCACGCCCTAGGTCCACCCTCTTTGTCTGAGCTGGCCAAAAATGGTGTGAAAATGGGTCAGGTCTGCAGGAATAGCGTTTGCCAACAACTACTAAAAGAGTTCAGATACTTTTAAAATGGAGAAAATATTATCTCACATGTATTTTAAAAACATCTGATACTTGTTGCACTCATTGTTACAAGGAATATCTCGGTAAAGCCCTGCAAAAACCGTCCTACTCAATAACATCATCATGGATCGTATTTTCCTGGTGCATTATGTGATGGGCACTACATAAAAAAGGACACATAACAGAGGTGTAAAATTAGAATAGGACATGAAATGAAAACAAAGGAGTCCTGAAAGGAAAAGGTAAGAACAAAGGAGCCTAGACGAAATTCTGATATAATCACATAAGATTGGAGGCTGACGAGACACCAAGGTCAAGCTGAGACCCAATAAGAGATCAAAGTTGGACTCATTTTTTTCTAATCCAGTACATTCTAGTATCAAAGACACAATTTGCGGATCCCCACTCACCATTCTAACATTTATCTCTTCCCCAGACCATAACTAGAGTCTAGGATCAGAGTGATGGATAATGTCACGTGTTGTCTGTTCTGCAGTCCATGTGAAAAGCTCTGCAGTAGTTTAAATGGTAGCGAATTCCCTTTGGCACATTCAGTGT
This sequence comes from Allobates femoralis, assembly GCA_033576535.1. Classification (NCBI taxonomy): domain Eukaryota; kingdom Metazoa; phylum Chordata; class Amphibia; order Anura; family Aromobatidae; genus Allobates; species Allobates femoralis. The sequence goes on from JARQOC010000011.1 coordinate 19,918,309, forward strand.
TAATGTAAGAAGCTACTTCTCTCTATGGGTTTAAGGCTCTATAGGTGCAGGACACCTGCTGCTGCTGCGTGTGTACTTGTCCACTCCCCCAGTCTTTAAATAGTTCCCTCTTCCACCAGCAGATGTCATTGATAGAGTTTTGTCCCTGCAAGACCTGGAGCTGAGAAGACGTGTGTGCGTTCTGTTGAAGCCTTCAAGGATTTTCCTTCTTTTGTGGGAGTTGCTGTGCTTCCCGGTCTATGAGTGGAGGTAAGGGGGGTCTTCGCCTAGGGCTGATCAGGAGCAAAGGGCGAGGGTAGCAGCCTGGACGCCCTCACCAGAGGTAATTTCAGGAACAGGGTGAGCCAGCGACCCCGTGTGTAAGGGTCAAACTAGTTCACCTGATCGCCTTTTGCCCATCTATCCATCTTGCTTTATTATCCCGTTACTGTTATACCACCCTGCGTGAGAGATAATTGACGGAGATTAGGAGCAGAAAAGGTCAATCACCTGAACATTTCAGAGGAATCCATACTGTATATGGGAGAATTCCTACTTTATTCAGCATTGCTAGAAGCGCATCAGCCCAATAAAGGAAATCCATATCCCGTAGGCACATGGGTGGGAATCCATTCTTTGGAAACACAGTGTAAGAGGCATGACGTGTAAACTAGGGGTTAACCTGTGTATATGGAGCGGTATATTTAAGGCGTAGTGTTCCGAATTAAGAAGAAAAACTCTCATCCGGAAAACCCTAAGTCCCAAGTATTCTGACTAATAGATAACATACCTGTATCTGAAATGCAGATCTCAGAATAATGGAAATATCCAGTAGAAGGATTGTAGTTTTATATTTGAAGCAGAGATGAGGTACAATATTATATATGTCTTCTATTAGTCATTAATATTGTCTTTGGCAGTTTGAACAAGTCATGTAGGGACAAGCCACCTCATCTTTGATGCCATATGCAACACATGGAAAAACTGCATGGAAGATTTCTCGAGAAGGTAAAGTACCAACACTGATAATATTAAAAGGTGTTATATCCAGAATATTCCTTGTCTCACATCGAGACAGCACATATCTGATTACAGAGGTAATTTACCCGATTTGTTAAACCTGCAAAAACATTGCCAAAGTAAAAAAGTGATAAGTGTGATGACCAGGCGTCTGGCCACTTGGGAAGGGGTGAACTATTCTTAATTAGGTCAGACATACTATTCCTTTGTTCTGCAAATCAAGGCATATGAGCCATTGTTTCATGTTAGACTGTCTGGTGTCCCCTTTTGTATGCTAATTTGTAGAATGCATGCTGATTAGGGATTGCATCAGCCCCCTGCGGCATACTAGACAGCATCATTCAGAGGACAATTATGCAGTCAGATTGAACTACCAACCAACAGCCAAATCACACCAATCCTGTGGAGCACAATGCCCTGAAATGGGAGCCGAGAGATATTAAAAGTGCCCTGCTCCTGACACCGGTGTGAGTCTACAGGATTTAAGCCTAGGGACAATGGTTTCAGCTGTTGGATTACAGAACTGCTCTATTTCCAAACAATGAGCCCACAAACTGGTTTCAAGAACCCAGGTCGGGACAATCCGGTCATCTGGTCACATACCATGCTGTGCTTGGTCGGTTACTCAAGCTTCTCGCTACCTCCTCTCAGTGGTTGCTCACCAAAAGTGGGGTGCTGCTGGTTGGGGTAGTTGGTCCTGGATCTCCAAAGTCATGGAGGTTTTGATCCATGGCAAGCCAGTAGAAGGGTGAGAATTTGTCACTTGCCACATCTTGTGTCCTTGCTGGAAATGTACTATATATTGTCAACAGTTGGTGACCCAATAAAGTTCCAGATCATAGTACTTCCAGCATGCTGTATGAGTTGTATTATGTCCATGGAAAAAAAGAGTACATTATTCAGTTGGATGAGTGCCAGGAGGTCTTTCTAAAGACAGCACCCACTGAACCTCGTGTCAGCTCAATAAGTTGCCATCTGATAACAAAATGACATCTGTGGGATCATTGGTCTGGTTCAATCAATAAGATAGGTGTGGTCCAATCCAGGTAATATGTCACCACTTTATAATCAGTGGGGGGGGGAACCACACCTCTAGGGCTCCAACTAATCTTGAAAAATTGAGGGGATGCAAAACTAGTCAACTTCCCCACCATATCACCGTATAAGAATCTACAGCCAATCATATTTCCTTGAATAGGAATGTGAGTAATCAAGGCAGTACCGTCTACATAGCTCACCTCTAAAGTGGCACTGTATCCTCCTCGTTGTCTGGATTCATAGATGGTCCAAATATTGGACCCCTACCGGTCATAAAGTGATGTCATGTCCTAATAGTAAACCATCATTGTACAAGATGGGAATATCCACTTTATCTTGTGTTTACGCTCGTAGTAACTAACACTATGGATTTTCCATCATATATTCCAGGTGGAAAATCAGCTGAATGCAGTAAAGTGAAAAGAAAAATCTCTGTGAAATCTGCATGGACATTAACCTGGGGTATGGATTTTCTGTGAAGTTTTTACTCATTTAAATTAATAGGGTGATTTTTTTATGTGAATCACATTCAGCTCAGAGAGGATAGTGAGCAACATTTAGCTCAGGATCGCGAGCCACATTCAGCCCTGAGTAAAGTTTGCGAGCAACATTCAGCTCTGAGAGTTTTGCGACCCGTATCCATCTCAGAGAGGATTGCAAGCCATATTCAGCTCTGAGAAAGGATTGTGAACTACATTCAGCTTTGAGTAAGGTTCACGAGCCACATTTAGCTCAGAGAGAGGATCGTGAGCAACAATCAGCTCAGAGAGGATCGCGAGACACATCTATCTCAGAGAGGTTCATGAGCCACATTCAGCTCTAAGGGCACTGTTACACCTGGAGACATTGCCGGAGATATGGCAGGGAGTGCGCACGTTTTTGGCACTCCGCCGGCGTCGCCGTCGCGTGTTCCCACGCGGCGATATCTCTGGTGATGCTGTGGCGATCTTTCAGGCGGCGTCACTGTTGGGGTGTCTAGAAACCCCAGCAGCGATCCTGTAACATGGGAGCCTATGGCTCCCATCACCTGTAACATCGCCAATCGCTTACACATCATCTGAGAGTGGTTGCTTGGTTTCACAGCAGCGCTGTGAAACCAAGCGACCACTCTCAGCTGATATTTCGGCAAAAAATTGCCGTGTCACACAGGGGTACTCGCCGGCGGTGTCACTGCCGATAGGCCACGTCCCTCCGTTGCCTGCGAAATCGCCGGCGATGTCTCTAGGTGTAACGGTACCCCGAGAGGTTTGCTGGACACATTCAGCTCTGAGAGAGGACTGTAAGCCACATTCAGCCCTGAGTAAGGTTCACAAGCCAGATTTAACTCTGAGAGAGGATCGTGAGCAACATTCAGCTCAGAGAGGTACACGAGTCACATCCAGCTCAGAGAGGATCGCAAGGCACATTTAGCTCAGAGAGGTACACGAGCCACATCCAGCTCAGATAGGTACACGAGCCACATCCAGCTCAGATAGGTACACGAGCCACATCCAGCTCAGATAGGTACACGAGCCACATCCAGCTCAGAGAGGTACACGAGCCACATCCAGCTCAGAGAGGTACACGAGCCACATCCAGCTCTAAGAGAAGCTTGCAAGCCAAATTCAGCTCAGAGACAGCTTTGAGAGCCACATCTAGGTCTGAGAGAAGTTTGCGAGCCACATCCAGCTCTGAGAGACGTTCGCGAGCCACATCCAGCTCCTGCCCCCTCACATTAGTGACACTCAGACTCCCCATTACCAGTATAACAACGGCAAAAGCTTGTCCACAGAAATCACACCGAGGCCGTACACCAAGATCCAGGAGTCCCTACCTTCCCCCCATCCAGATCTGCTCTTCCATGTGGGGCCACTCACAAAAGTAACCATCTTGAGAAATTATTTTCATGTCTGTTGCTAGACCTAGTGCCCAAAACTGGTAGACAGACGCATGCCACACATCACAGGCCCGCAAGTCACACTTGTCTCTCTAGCCACATGTTTGGGACCTTTGCTCTAAGGGATGGCAGGAGATAGCTGGGTCCTGTAGAGAATGAATGGCCACCACTCCATTCTATTGGGGTATTCCAATGTTTCATTCTTGGATTGGTGGGGTCCCAGCATTCGGATCTCATCTTTTTTCAGAGAAATGGCCAAAACTCCATTCCAATAGGGTGCTTCAGAGCTTCAATCTTTGGGGGTCCAGGCAGTCAGATCCTACCTATCACCTTCTTACATATAAGTAGCGCTCACATTGACCGGACTGTCCAGCCGTCGTAGAATACATTCCGCCATAGGATACTATAAAGACAATAGGATACAGTCTTGAGAGGACATCGGACAACAGCCCCTATTAGTTTTCCTTTTCTCCATGAATTCATAATTGATTTAATTAATATCTAATAAGAAAAGAATCCTATTTGGTGCAATACGGCATGCATACTTCATTAGATTCCTCCATCTCAAAGCCATTCGCATCCTATTTGAATATCCTTTCATTTCACTGGGAAAAAGTGCAAGTGTTTTGAAGTTTATTGAAAACATGATGCCTTTAAGATGTATCCGTAGAGAGCTTTTGTAGTATTCACTAAAGAAAATCCACTTTGTTCTCCGAGATCCACACATTACATTACTAGATGAATTTTTTAGAACCCATTTTGCATATTGATAAAAAGCAGTGACAGGCTAGATATAGGACTTGTAATGCGAACATTTAACTTACAACATGTGAAACGACTGGAAGATTCGGTGACAAGAGTGCGAAAGGAAGAAAGGCAATAATGAGCAGGTAATAAAAGAAAAAAAAGGTATATAAAAAATTATTATTAATATATACTCTACATATCATGCATGAAAAACGTTAAAGGTAATCTGTCAGCAGGTTTTTTGCTTTGTAATCTGAGAGTAGCATGAGAGCCTGATTCCAGCAATGTATCCCTTAGGCCGGCTTCACACCACGGTTTGCAGGATCCAGTGTGAACCGAACAGCCCCCGGATCCGATTTCGGCCCCATACGAATACTATGGGGCTTGGATGGCATTGTTTTGCCATCCGGTTTTCATCTCTCTGGGAGGATCCGGGAGAATTCGGGTTTTTGTCCCGGACACTAAATTGCAGCTTGCTGCGCTTTTCTGTCCAGGGCATAAATCTGAACAAATCGAATCCACCCGGATCCCGCGATTCCTAACATCTATGGAGCCGGATCGTGCCGGATCCAACAAAAAATCGGTCTGGCTCCCGAACGCCGGGTGCTGAGGCTGAACTTCAGCACCGTGGAGAGCTCCCCGTTGACATTTCAGGACCGAGGCTAGCTCCTGAAACTTGCGATCTGCCGATTGTCCTCCGGTTCTGTTCCGTCCGGTGCTTCCTACAAAACACTGCACAGAACCTGACAGCTCAAAACCGTGGCGTGAAGCCGGCCTTACCGGGCTGCTTGGTGTAGTTTTGATGGGAATCCCGGTTTTCACTGCTGTAGATGTAGCAGAGCTCTGAATGTTAAGCTGTGTATAACCCCACCCACACCCCTGATTGGCAGCTTGCTTACAGTGTACATAGGAAGCTGCCAATCAGTGGCGGAGGCGGGATTACACAGATATGGACTAGTCTGCAAGTGAGACCTAGTCCCGTATTGATAATCTTCTGCTGATGAAACACTGATTGTAGTGAAAATTCAGCACACAGCCTGATAAAGGACACATCCCTGAAATCCTTCCAATGGCTTAATTAATAGGTTATTATGTTTTTTTTTTTAATGAAAATGCTAAGTTCCATGGCCTCCACATTTTGTGCTTTTTATGTAATAATCTGTAGTCATGCTCCTCGCCTGCAGGCGCTATAGTGGAAATAACACAAGGTAGAGTCCAATGGAAAAATTCTCCAGCACCAAAAAGTGTAAAAATAAAACTTCACATTTATTAAGAAAGTGTAAAAAATTATAATAAGCCGCTCATAAAAAAAGGCACCAAGGCTACCTTACATCTGGACGTCTCCCGGCATCTGACTGCCCCGAGTCTCTCTGATGCACCGCTCAACGGCAGGCTCCATATCTTCATTTTACTATTGTAGTTGAAATAATAATTTATTACATGGACGATTAACCGTCCATGTAAACGTGTCGGCAATCACCCGCTGAATGGGCAAAAACTTAGTTCGCCGGATGATCAGATCCTTATGCCGGCAAAAAATTCGGGAATTTTGCCACCTGGTTGGCGCTAGAGTTGGTGCAAATCAATTTGTAGGATCCGTTGAAGCACTAAGCCGGCACGAAATGGCAAGCCGCCATCCTCCGCTCTTCGTCCCCCTCCCTGCACCATGTAATATGGACTTGAATTAAAGACTCGTTGCATCACAACTGGTGAGTGTCACTTTTTTAAGGATTTCTAATTTCCTGTTCTTCATTTTGAAGTACTCCAGTGCGTTGGTGGCCAGATCTGGACCGAGAGGATCCCGCCGACATTTGTCAGAGCCTTAGTGCCTAGGTAGTAGTGGCCGGCTTCTTTATATATACAGAGTTCTTTATGAATGCACAATTTGTAGGATCCTTCGATCTGCGGTCGCTGGATGGGAGACATGATGAACCGTCTCCACCTCCATGACCAAATCCGTGTCCTTCCTTTGATGACGTCCCAGGGCGATGCCATATTGGTGGCACGACACAAAGCCAACATCATAACAGGTTGGGTAATCAAGGTTCCTTTCCAGCAGCCATAGGGTGATGGACCAAGTCCTGTGAATGGTTGGGAACTGCTTTATGGTGATTTTGTGACCTCATCATAAGTTGTATTGGACATTTTTGGTTTATTTATTAATGTAACTGGAGATACACTTTGTGAGTATCCAACGCCTATACCATGTGTACCTTGTACTGTCTCAATTTTGGAGTCTTTCATTGGTGTTTTTAAGTTTTGTTTTGTCAACGCCCTTCAAAATTTGGTGCTTGATATTTGTGCAGAGACAAAAAAGTGTTTGGGTATCGCTACATTGTCCCAAGATTCCTCCGGCATAAGTACTAGGCTTCAGAAACTATAGTTCTCATCCACTGAAAGTTGGGTAAATTATTAGGAATCCAGAAAGGCTGGAAATCTCTAGCAAAGTGTAGTTTTTCTAGGACTTTACTTATGTCTCGGCACCACTCAGCTGACGCCAGGTTTTGAGCTCCAACAGAAAGCTCAGTCTCTGGTGTATAGGTGCGGTCAGGCGGCAGATGCAAGCGGGTACAGATGGAATGGAAGCACGGCTGGTTCAGGCAGAGGAAGCAGGTGAAGGGGCACAACATGTACAATGGGTACAGGCAGGGTACTAAGACAGGGGAGCAGGTTAGCTGATACAGGTACGGGAAATATGGACAAAGGGACAAGGGACCTGAGAACAAGCAAAATGTCTCTAGAGCATAGACCCTATTGCTCAGGGACCTCTCAAAGTGGGAAGATGCCTTAGGTACTTCCAGATAGGGCACGATGTCCCTTTAAAAAAAGGGGAGGTGCGAACCCGAAAGATCTGTGACACAGACACTGGGCCTGAGGGCAGGAGATGACGCCCGGAGAGATGCTTCTGGCCCGCTAGAGAGGTGAGTACGCCGCGGCCGCTGGTCTCCCTGCTGTGGAGATGACGTGACCGCAGCGACAGGCACTACAAATGAATGGGAATTATTGTCAATAATAAAGAACAGAAGACTTGTATGAGCCAAACTTTTGTGCCCCCATTTGCACAGTTAATCCTCTCTAGTTTTACGATACCATGGATGGGATTTTGTAGGTTATTTCGTGCACTTGCTTGCACTAAAGATTTAGGAATATTTGACGTAAACAAAAAAAGAAACAATTGTGATAAAAATGTGAGAAATCCTAAATTGTATACACTGTGCTGTGTCGTTGAGACGGGAATCCCTTTTCCATTGAGTGCCAATATGGTTTGTTCTACAAATGTATTGTTAGATCTCCATATATATCGGTTTTCCATGCAGATCCCGGCCGCCCGCTGCAGTCTCTCGATAACTACCCTTTGGTGTATTGAGAGATGAGGAGAAATGAAATATCATTATTGCAGCGCTGTCCTAGACGTTCGGCCCGGTGCATTCCTGGTATATTCTCTATACACTAATTGAAGGCATTCCTATCAATGCCATAAAGTTTAGTACAGATCCTCGAGTCGGGAGGAAGAACAACGTTAATGGTAATAATCAATGTAATGTGCGTGACCTCCATAACTTCCCGACCCCTCGTAATCCTCTTATGTTTCTTAGCAATCGGATGTAAATACAAGATGCAAACATTCCGACGATGGAAGCCGCGATAAACAGGAGGACGGCACGGTGGAACACGTCAAACGCTTCACATATCGTCTCTGTCCGTGTGTCATTAAAAATATAACTATATTTATATCCTCCACACGGTTGTCAATGTTGGAAAAATGAGGTGTCGCAGCAACAAGTGTGAAGTCGACTGAATGGGTAAAAATAAACAGTTAATAATAACTTAAAGGACTTCTGTAGTTGTCCAATTCCAGCATGGTATCTTTCAACGTATACACTGCTCCTACAATAGTTGATAGACCAGCTTGCTGTGTCTGTCCCCGCCGCAGCATCGGCTCGTGCTGCTTTTCCTGTTCCTTTCCCCCAGGAGCACACTTAGGGCTTGCACGCATGCACCTGTTACCTCTTTAAGGGGCTCATTAGCTTATGCCTCCAGCCAGTCGCTGGGAGACATTTGGTATTTAAGGCATCCTCCCCCTTTGGGAGGTGCCTTTGCAACAAGGTTCATGACCCTGCACTACTGTGTGTATCCAGTATCCTGTGTCTAGTAACAATGGCCTTTTATCCAGGGCTCGAGTCCAGTGGCTGTAACCTGCGCCAGGTCATGCTGTCTGTACCTGCACCAGCACCAGAACCAGTATTGTCCATGACCTAGATCCTAAACCTGCCCAGCCTGCAGCATTCATCCTGTCGGTATCGGTTTCTGACTTCTCTCCAGCCTGTGGTCCTTCTCTGCCTATCTCCGGTATCCATTACTGCATACCTGACCCTGGGGGTCCAGCTGCTACATTACCGAGAGTTCCCCAGGAGTGGTACCTGGTGGCTAACTACAGTGGTAAGCCTACCCTCATGATCAGAGGCTCTAGTGAAGACCAGATAGCTGCTCAGCTACTGCCCTCCAGGGTGACCTTGGCCCCATGACGTAGTGGGACCACACCTAAATGCGTGACACAAACTGTTTTCAATGTTGTACCTTGTTCAGCACAAGCATTTCAGTTGGGCATATACACCAGTTCTCACCTGTTGATTTTACTGACCTACATAACTACTACACTCTCTAGGAATTTTCACTCATTCAGAGCACCGAATCTTTGATAATGCTCTCTGATCCTACTGATGACGATGTACCAGTTGGCCTATTCAGAAGCTTCCTAATTCTCCTGCTCCGGTCACCACGGTCTCTCCTCCTTAGGCCACGTTAGCTACACCAATCAGTGGCTGAAAATTATATTATATGGTGGACTATTGAAAGAAGACTTGACCTGTTGGGTCTTGACAATCGCTCCCTGTCCTGGCTCTCATTCCTTGAGCGATTGATTTTGGATTTGACTCTTGATTGACCTTGACTCTGACTTATGGCCTCCTCCTGGATATCGTTTATGACTGATCCTTGATATTGTTCTTCTCGCACATATTGCCAAGTACCTGGCTCTATCCCTTGGTTTCGTTCCTGACTGCACGTCCAGTCTTGTTCTCATTACATTCAGGCTGCTCGGTGGTTGACGACTTTTTAGCTTGTTTTTTTTTAAAACTGTGTTACCAACTACATGAATGCTGCGACCACTGATCATTCAGTATCGTCCGCTTTTGGAAGACTGGAAGGAAGCTCTTAATCCGCGCTGCCATAGACAAAAAGACCATAAATGGTAAATCCCTAGTAGTGATTTGTTGACATGTTTCGCAGTAAAATACTTCATCAGGAGTTCGAAATAAGAGGTATGATAGTAATCATGCTGAGAAAGGATTTTTTTTACTCAAAAGCATGTCTTCAAATAAATCACTATCCAGGATTACCTCCACTGGTTTCATTGTCTACGGCAGCGTGGATTAACTCTTTCCTTCCAGTCTTCCTGAATCCATTTACTGAGGAGCTGCCGCAGCCATGTCCTGTTTCTTGAACGGTTGTGACTTTCTCAACTATCCCAGGTGAGAACGTTTCATCACTCATATGACTTTCTTCATTGGCGAACAGAGACAGAAAACGTCCCCTGTGCATGAACAGTCCATGGGCCCTTTGCAGTACGATAGTTTGTCTATGACAGTCGCTGTGTGCCGAGTTGGATTTGGAAATGGACCCCCTACTATTGGATCTCTGTGTGGCTACATCAACGACATGTTTGCCCCTCGCTTTCCTGTGAAAGATAAGACTCCATTTTGCACTATTTGTCTAACCAGCCATTCATCACTATTGTCCCCTTCCACACCAATGATTGGTGGGTTTCTGTGTACACCATAGAGACAGCAGCCAACCAGTGGTGGTGGCATGGTTGGACTAGGAAGCATGTGGCACCTAGTCCAGGCAGTGATAAACTGCTGATAAAACACTGATTTTATTGAAATAACAGCCCAATAAGTAAAAAATAGCTGGAATCAGAGTATCAGCCCCTACATTATGTTGCTCTCAGATTACCTTGAAAAAACCTAATGACAGATTTCATTTAAGAATAGGCTAAGAATTATGAGCCAAAAAATTCATAAGTTCATCCATAAATGCAAAGTAATAGACAGTGAGAAGCTAATGTGTGTGACTGCACCTGAGAGCAAACTAGTCGAAAGCATGATCAAATGATGACCCCCTCCCATCTAGTCCAAAAACGTTCAATGATTCATCTGTCACCCACAAAACTTGTTAAAGCCCCTTTCTGTCTAGGTTTGTATAGAGCAAAAGGATGTTAACCTCTGTGAAACCTCCATGAGCTTTAAAGGTTTTTGCCATATAATCTGAAGACAGCATGCTGTGGAGGTTAACACAAAAGCTTTCAGCCATGCGTCTCTTATCGCAATGTGTTGTGGCTTACCTGCGATGTTTGCTTTAGATACAGGAGATTATCATTGCCAGACTAGATCAGCTAGTCCAGCATGCCCCCTGCTGTGATTAGCACTTTACTGTCTATAGATATTGTACATAGAGAGCCTGGTGTGGGCAGGAGTAGCTTTCTCACCTCTGCTACATGGCTAATTCTAAAATCTTTGATTGTGTCAGAACCTCAGCTCCCAGTAATTTAAATGATACATCATTAGATTCAGGGTCTCTTTCACTACATTATGCTGCTCTCAGATAAGTAGCAAAACCCTGCTAATAGATTCCCTTTAAGAGGACTCACAGAAGGATGGCATTTTTATTAGCACAGAAGGTGCTAATTATTAGTTGGGTGCAACTACATTTACCAGCTTACCTTTACTAGGACATTGCAAATGTAAAGGACCCTAATCTTGACTTGCCCTCTATCCACCAATGTATTTATTTTCTCTATCAGATTATCACTTTTATAGTTTTCAAAAAGGTTTCCAACTTTTTTTTCCTCTCCCCCTATGGTGGCCATAGGATCATCCCCTTCCTCCCTCTCTAATCAGCCCAATAACTCACAACACAAGACAAACTCAAAGTATCCTTCATCGCTCCATCCCTCCCTGCGCCGGAATTTTTTTATTTTGCAATTTATATTCGTCAATTAAAGAAAAAAAATCAAATAGAATTTTTTTTTTATTATTTTAACGATATTTCCGCCAGCACATTTCCATAAATCAGATAACAAAGCATCTTAAAACATTAAAGGGCAGGAGTTCAATCCTTCGTATTTGCATAGTCTCCGGATACTTGTGGAAAGAGCCTTGCTGTGTGCGGATTCTAATGGGCTTGGAACGGTTGAATTTTAAAGAAAAACTGATTGCGACCCATGCTTAGCTCGTAAATGTCTGGCGAGCTCCCGGTGGCATTTAAGAATAAAAAAAAAATATTATTTATTTTTCTTTTATTATTATTATTATCTTAAAAATGATCCCAGAGGAATCCATCTTTGGAGATTGAATGTTCGTTGTTGGAGATAGAATGTTCCTGATCGTCAAAGATAGAATAGAATGTTCGGAGATAGAATAGAATGTTCGTGATAGTCGGAGATAGAATAGAATGTTCGGAGATAGAATAGATGTTCGGAGATAGAATAGAATGTTCGTGATAGTCGGAGATAGAATAGAATGTTCGGAGATAGAATAGAATGCTCGTGATATCGGAGATAGAATAGAATGTTTGTCGTCATTGGAGATAGAATGTTTGTGATTGTTGGAGATATAATTTTCATTGTTGTCAGAGATAGAATGTTCGTGATCATCGGCGACCGCATATTTGTGATTGTCATTGATAGAATGTTTGTTGGTGTAAGAGAAAGAATGTTCCTGATCTTCGGAGATAGAATGTTCACGATAGTCAGAGACAGAATGTTTGTGATCCTTGGAGATCGAATGTTTGTGATCCTCGGAGATAGCATGTTTGTGATCGTCGGAGATAGAATGTTCGCGATCATCGGAGAAAGAATGTTCGTTGTTGTTAGAGATAGAATGTTCATGATCGTTGGCGATAGCATATTTGTGATTGTCGTTGATAGAATGTTCGTTGTTGTCAGAGAAAGAATGTTCTTGATCTTCAGAGATAGAATGTTTGTGATAGTCAGAGACAGAATGTTTGTGATCCTGGGAGATACAATGTTTGTGATTGTTGGAGATAAAATGTTTGTGATCGTTGGAATAGAAAGTTCGTGATCATCAGAAATACAGTGTTTGATTGCCGGAGATAGAATGTTGTGATCGTCAAAGATATAATGATTGTGACTGTCGGATATAGAATGTTCGTGATCATTGGAGATAGTATGTTCGTGATCGTCTAAGATAGGATGGCCATGATTATCGGATATGGAATGTTCGTGATTATTGGAGATAGAATGTTTGTGATCGCCTAAGATATAATGATCGTGACTGTCGCATGTAGAATGCTTGAGATCATTGGAGATAGAATGTTCGTGATCATTAGAGATAGAATGTTCGTGATCATTGGAGATAGAATGTTCGTGATCGTCTAAGATAGGATGGTCATGATTATCGGATATAGAATGTTTGTGATAATTGGAGATAGAATTTTTCGTGATCATTGAGACAGAAAGGATGGTCATGATTATCAGATATAGAATGTTTGTGATAATTGGAGATAGAATGTTCGTGATCATTGGAGATAGAAAGGATGGTCATGATTATCGGATATAGAATGTTTGTGATAATTGGAGATAGAATGTTGTGATCGTCTAAGACATAATGATCATGACTGTCGGATATAGAATGTTCATGACCATTGGAGACAGAATGTTTGTTGTCATCAGAGATAGAATTTCGTGATCATTGGAGATAGAATGTTCGTGATTATCAGAGATAGAATGTCCGTGATCGTTGGAGATATAATGGTAGTGATTGTCGGAGATAGAATGTTCATGATCATCGTTGTCTTGATGGTGGCCCGCGCTGGATGCCGTTCTGGCACAATATTGTCGCTCATTTATCTGTTGTCAGCACAGGTTACACACTGTAATCCTTGACTGCCTCAGAATTAGAATGTCTTTGATGTCCCCACAAGAGTTTCTTGCCTGGAGGCTTTACCGATGCTCTGCAGCCTCGTGTTTATTCCTGGTAATCTTCCCTCATCTCCAGGCTAGCAGTGACAGATGGTTATGGGCACACAATAGTATTAAGAGTTTGATTTTTTTTTTCTCCTCTTTTTTTTTTTTTTTTTTAATGCCGCGTTCTCTGTACAACAAATAGCTATCAGATGCGGGCCACGGAAAAAAAAAAAAAAGCGACATGGTTCACGTAGGTAATGGCAAACAAACGGCTCGGGTGGATGGATTCTGTCATTTTTCCTGCTAACCCTGCTTGTTTTCATTGTATACTCTCAAAGGTAAACTATATTAACCTTATAGAGCGTTATTAAAAAGATAGATCTCTGCGAGCGAGCGGCAGCCGCGCGCTCTCCTCTTCCCGCACTCTTTTGATTATGAAAGTAATACTGCTGACATATTGAACAAATATCTAATGTCAACATAAATTTTTAGTGTGTGATAATATTCTTGCTTTATATCGCCGGCGTGTCACGGAGGAGCCCACGGATGATGCATAGCACTAAATAACCTAAACAAAATGAGTTCTCTTGTCAGCTTCTACCTTGTATGTCCCCGGGCGTCGGTAAAATTGACTGCACGCTAGATTTTCAAAATTAGCCCTAATGCTGCTTGTGCGGCTGCCATGGCCGCGTCCAACTTTGCACCGTTCTACTATATTACCCTAAAGGATGAATGTGTTGCTTTGCATTTTGGCATTTGCTTGTGCTGAGGCAGCTTTTATTTTATTTATGTTTTTCTACCCATCCCCCAATCATCATCATCATCATCTTCCTGAATTAATACCTGCAGATCTCTTCTATACATTGGATATTAATGTCAGGCTGCTAATTTCCAAATAATTAGATTCGCTTTCCTTCATGCCACTTATTAATGAGACTCCTGAATGATTAACCCTTCATAAGTCGCATTCAACTAAACAGCGAAATCAAAAAAATATTTACGGTAAGTGTTCAGTTATGATTTTTGGTAAAAAAAAAAATCTATAATAATAGCCTTTATTATACTCCAGAGCTGCACTCACTATTCTGCTGGTGAAGTCACTGTGCACATACATCCATTACTGATCCTGAGTTACCTCCTGTATTATACTCCAGAGCTGCACTCACTATTCTGCTGGTGAAGTCACTGTGCACATACATCCATTACTGATCCTGAGTTACCTCCTGTATTATACTGCAGAGCTGCACTCACTATTCTGCTGGTGCAGTCACTGTGTACATACATTACATTACTGATCCTGAGTTACCTCCTGTATTATACTCCAGAGCTGCACTCACTATTCTGCTGGGGCAGTCACTGTGTACATACATTACATTACTGATCCTGAGTTACCTCCTGTATTATACTCCAGAGCTGCACTCACTATTCTGCTGGTGAAGTCACTGTGCACATACATCCATTACTGATCCTGAGTTACCTCCTGTATTATACTGCAGAGCTGCACTCACTATTCTGCTGGTGAGGTCATTGAGTACATACATTACATTACTGATCCTGAGTTACCTCCTGTATTATACTCCAGAGCTGCACTCACTATTCTGCAGGTGCAGTCACTGTGTACATACATTACATTACTGATCTTGAGTTACCTCCTGTATTATACTCCAGAGCTGCACTCACTATTCTGCTGGTGCAGTCACTGTGTACATATATTACATTACTGATCCTGAGTTACCTCCTGTATTATACTCCAGAGCTGTACTCACTATTCTGCTGGTGAAGTCACTGTGTATATACATTACATTACTGATCCTGAGTTACCTCCTGTATTATACTCCAGAGCTGCACTCACTATTCTGCTGGTACAGTTACTGTGTACATACATTACATTACTGATCCTGAGTTACCTCCTGTATTATACTCCAAAGCTGCACTCACTATTCTGCTGGTGCAGTCACTGTGTACGTACATTACATTACTGATCCTGAGTTGCCTCCTGTATTATACTCCAGAGCTGCACTCACTATTCTGCTGGTGCAGTCACTGTGTACATATATTACATTACTGATCCTGAGTTACCTCCTGTATTATACTCCAGAGCTGTACTCACTATTCTGCTGGTGAAGTCACTGTGCACATACATCCATTACTGATCCTGAGTTACCTTCTGTATTATACTCCAGAGCTGCACTCACTATTCTGCTGGTGAGGTCATTGAGTACATACATTACATTACTGATCTTGAGTTACCTCCTGTATTATACTCCAGAGCTGCACTCACTATTCTGCTGGTGCAGTCACTGTGTACATATATTACATTACTGATCCTGAGTTACCTCCTGTATTATACTCCAGAGCTGTACTCACTATTCTGCTGGTGAGGTCACTGTGTACATATATTACATTACTGATCCTGAGTTACCTCCTGTATTATACTCCAGAGCTGCACTCACTATTCTGCTGGTGCAGTCACTATGTACATACATTACATTACTGATCCTGAGTTACCTCCTGTATTATACTCCAGAGCTGCACTCACTATTCTGCTGGTGCAGTCACTGTGTACATACATTACATTACTGATCCTGAGTTACCTCCTGTATTATACTCCAGAGCTGCACTCACTGTTCTGCTGGGGCAGTCACTGTGTACATACATTACATTACTGATCCTGAGTTACCTCCTGTATTATACTCCAGAGCTGCACTCACTGTTCTGCTGGTCCAGTCACTGTGTACATACATTACATTACTGATCCTGAGTTACCTCCTGTATTATACTCCAGAGCTGCACTCACTATTCTGCTGGTCCAGTCACTGTGTACATACATTACATTACTGATCCTGAGTTACCTCCTGTATTTATACTCCAGAGCTGCACAAACTATTCTGCTGGTGCAGTGACTGTGTACATATATTACATTACTGATCCTGAGTTACCTCCTGTATTATACTCCAGAGCTGCACTCACTATTCTGCTGGTGCAGTCACTGTGTACATACATTACATTACTGATCCTGAGTTACCTCCTGTATTATACTTCAGAGCTGCACTCACTATTCTGCTGGTGCAGTCACTGTGTACATACATTACATTACTGATCCTGAGTTACCTCCTGTATTATACTCCAGAGCTGCACTCACTATTCTGTAAATTTCCTTCCTGAAGTAAATCCTTTCTTTCTGTCTGTACAGATCTTACTTTGGTGATTTGCTGTCCCTCGCAGTATTAGATCCTAGCTGAGCTGTTACTCAGGTTCCTGTTCACAAACCAATAGCCACCAGCAGAATTCCAGTAGTGGATGTGGTAACGATGGGTCCCTTGGCTGATTGGGCCTGGAGGTTCTGTCATTTACATGAAGCATATACTCTACTCAGGAATCCTGATTGGGCTGTCGGACTCAGTACAAGAAGTGATAGTATGTCCCTCTGAGTCCAGGCCGGCGTTAGGGTGGGGCAAACTAGATAATTACCCAGTGTCTACAGCAGGAGATACACTGAGAATAGCATTATCAGGGTAGTTTTGGATGTGGAGACTGCTTGTGGTCCTTTGGTGATACCATGATATGTCATGAGACCATGATGTCAGTGTGTCCTGGACCTGGACTGTCAGAAGAGCTGAACAGCAGATGGCCTGGTGGTGGTGTGTGTGTGTGTGTGCGTGTGTGTGTGTGCGCGCATGTGTGTGCGCGCGCGTGCGTGTGAATGCGCGTGTGCATGTGTGTGTGCATGTGTGTGGGTGCATGTGTGTGTGTTTGTGCGTGTGTGCGTTTTTTTGTGTGTGTGCGTATTTTTGTGTGTGTGTGTATGTGATTTTTGGGAAGACTTTCAGGAGATGGGATAGTTTAAAAGGAATCTCCTGTGACATGTTATTCTGGTGTATTGGGTGCAGGGGTAGAAAGCTACATCCGAGACAACATGCGACAGAGCATACATGATTGATATTGTGTATCAATGAACATACAATACACATTTATATCTGCTGTGAAAAGCTGCTGCGCCCTGGAGCAAAATCTATACTGTGTGATGGGGCGATGGCTTCCCGCTATGTAGGGTCTATATACATTATACGTGACGGTCTATCACCGCCCTGTTGTGTAGAAAAGGGCGTCCTCATTACCATCCAAGGCTGCATCCGCTATAGCTATACCACTGGTATAAACCACAGCAGCACAAAGTATTTTAGAAAATTGTTATACTGTATTCTTTAAAGGAATAATATCTGCCAAGTGATGTGATTACACCGGGTCCAGTTTCATGAATCCCTCAGCAAACAGTTGACTATGCCGGGGAAACTCACAGCCAGCGGGGCATTGGCCTCTGTAGGAGAAGAGGAGAATTATACGATGGCCATAGCCACTATTCACACAGGGAAGGCTGTCGGAACAGTAGCCGCTTATAAAGAATGAGAGTCTACCCAATTATAGAAAGGGCTCCGAAAATATGCCATCAATGAAATCCATATCCCTTAGGTGCCCTTCACACCACGGCTGGATCAGGTCCGGGGCTGACAGCCCCAGACCCGATTTTCAAACACAACCGAAGGGCAAATATGCCCTCCAGTCTGGTTTGCAGCCAATAGCAGCTGCAGCTGCTGAAATGTCAAGATCACAGCTAGCTCCCCGCTAGCCGCGGTCCTGAAATCTCAGGAGGGGACAGCTCATGGTGCTGAAGTTTAGCAGTGCTCAATGCTAAACTCCTGCACCTGGCGTCCGGCTCCCGGATCCGATTTTTTCTCGCCGGATCCGGGAGCATCCGATTTTTAGCCAAAAAACGAAAGCTGCCGGATCCTCCTGGACAGTACAATCCGGCCCCATAGGAATACTATGGGACCGAAACCGGATCCGGGACAGTCCGATTCACGCGGGACAGTCCCGGATCCTGAAAATCGTGGTGTGGAGAGGGCCTTAAAAGAGCCCATTGATGAATGCATATTCAAGTCTTATAAACTTCCATGGGATGGAACATGTAGATTAAGTGCAAAGGTCATAATGGATCTCATTAAAAAAATCATGGATTATTGATAAATCGTAAGTGTGTGCGTGTCTGTCTTTTTCTGCTGGGAGCCTTTTTGGAAATTTCCACAATCCTTTGGGGGCCGCACAAAATTATCGACTTGATAATTACCCGCTATATTTGGTTAAACAATCAACTCACCCCTACTGAGATGGCTGTGGCGGCTTCTGTTTCGTGTAGCTGTGATACTATGTGATATTAATCATGGGCTTGTCAACTGCTTTCCCAGATTTGCTAGAGCCCTACACATGACATGATAGGCTGGGGGCATATACCTCACTGGGGAGACTGAGGCTGGGGCATAGAGATCACTGGGGAGCTGGATTTAAAGGGCAGGAAGTTGGCAAAACGCGTCTGCCAGCCCAAGCACGGTGGCTTCGAGGAATCTGCATGGGGGCCACATAAAAGGTCATCGAGGGCTGCATGCAGCCACAGGGCCTGAGGTTCCCCATCCCTGGTCTAGAATGTATGGACTCCAGGTGGTATATACTAGTTACAACATCAAAGTGTATGGGTGTGTATCTCCCAGTGATATAAGCTGGATGTGAGGTTTGTGCGTCCCTCCAGTAACATAGGCTGGATGTGAGGTCTGTGTGTCTCTCCCAGTAATATAGGCTGGATGAGAGGTCTGTGTGTCTCTCCCAGTAATATAGGCTGGATGAGAGGTCTGTGTGTCTCTCCAGTAATATGGGCTGGATGTGATGTCTGTGTGTCTCTCCAGCAATATGGGCTGGATGTGAGGTCTGTGTGTCTCTCCCAGTAATATAGGCTGGATGTGAGGTCTGTGTGTCTCTCCAGCAATATGGGCTGGATGTGAGGTCTGTGTGTCTCTTCCAAGAACATAAGCAGGATGTGAGGTCTGTGTGTCTCTCCAGTAATATAGGTTGGATGTGAGGTCTGTGTGTCTCTCCAGTAATATAGGCTGGATGTGAGATCTGTGTGTCTCTCTAGTAATATAGGCTGGATGTGAGGTCTGTGTGTCCCTTCCAAGAACATAGGCTGGCTGTGAGGTCTGTGTGTCTCTCCAGTAGTATAGGCTGGATGTCAGGTCTGTGTGTCTCCAGTAATATAGGCTGGATGTGAGGTCTGTGTGTCTCTCTAGTAATATAGGCTGGATTTGAGGTCTGTGTGTCCCTTCCAAGAACATAGGCTGGATGTGAGATCTGTGTGTCTCTCCAGTAATATAGGCTGGATGTGAAGTCTTTCAGCCTCTTCCAGTAATATAGGCTGGATGTGAGGTCTGTGTATCTCTCCCAGTAATATAGGCTGGATGTGAGGTCTGTGTGCCTCTCCAGTAATACAGGCTGGATGTGAGGTCTGTGTCTCTCTAGTAATATAGGCTGGATGTGAGGTCTGTGTGTCTCTCCCAGTAATATAGGCTGGATGTGAGGTCTGTGTGTCTCTCCAGTAATATAGGCTGGATGTGAAGTCTTTCAGCCTCTTCCAGTAATATAGGCTGGATGTGAGGTCTGTGTATCTCTCCCAGTAATATAGGCTGGATGTGAGGTCTGTGTGCCTCTCCAGTAATACAGGCTGGATGTGAGGTCTGTGTCTCTCTAGTAATATAGGCTGGATGTGAGGTCTGTGTGCCTCTCCAGTAATACAGGCTGGATGTGAGGTCTGTGTCTCTCTAGTAATATAGGCTGGATATGAGCTCTGTGTGTCTCTCCAATAATATAGGTTAGATGTGAGGTCTGTGTCTCTCTCCAGTAATATAGGCTGGATGTGAGGTCTGTGGGTCTCTCCAGTAATATATGCTGGATGTGAGGTCTGTGTGTCTCTCCCAGTAATATAGCCTGGATATGAGCTCTGTGTGTCTCTCCAATAATATAGGTTAGATGTGAGGTCTGTGTCTCTCTCCAGTAATATAGGCTGGATGTGAGGTCTGTGGGTCTCTCCAGTAATATAGGCTGGATGTGAGGTCTGTGCGTCTCTCCAGTAATATAGGCTGGATGTGAGGTCTGTGTGTCTCTCCCAGTAATATAGGCTGGATGTGAGGTCTGTGTCTCTCCAGTAATATAGGCTGGATGTGAGGTCTGTGGGTCTCTCCAGTAATATATGCTGGATGTGAGGTCTGTGTGTCCCTCTAGTAATATAGGCTGGCTGTGAGGTCGGTGTGTCTCTCTACTAATAGAGGCTGGATGTGAGGTCTGTGTGTCTCTCCCAGTAATATAGGCTGGATGTGAGGTCTGTGTTTCTCTCCCAGTAATATAGGCTGGATGTGCGGTCTGTGTGTCTCTCTAGTAATATAGGCTGGATGTGAGGTCTCTGTGTCTCTCCAGTAATATAGGCTGGATGTGAGGTCTGCATGCCTCTCCTAGTAATATAAGCTGGATGTGAGGTCTGTGTGTCTGCCCCAGTAATATAGGCTGGATGCGAGGTATGTGTGTCCCTTCCAAGAACATAGGCTGGATGTGAGGTGTGTGTTCATCTCTAATATAGGATGGATGTGAATTCTGTGTGTATCCTGAGTTCTGCAGTCTTCATTACCGTAGCTTATTTATGAACAGAGCTTCTATCCTGCATCATTGTCATTTTCACATATTATAATACTTTTCCATAGCCTCCCTGACACTGCAGAGATTTATGTCCAACTGTTTCTCAGTTGTTATCTCTAACACTGAGAAAAGGGAGGGCAGAAAGAGAAGTCAGAACCGGGAGCAAAAGCTCTGACAGATTTGGAACATTTTTGGAAGGCATTCAGCTAAAGGACACAAAGACATTGTGCAGAATGAAAAAATGTAGAAGGATTTTAATAAAGACTATTTAGTAAGTTGCTAAACTTTGCATTTAGGAGATTAACGATAAAAAAAAATCTGTGTAAAGGTGTGCTTTGCCTTTAATGGGTTCTATACTATGGATATTCCTTACTTATTGCAAACATTTTGAAATCTATTAAAAGTTATATTGTTGTGCAGCGCCACCACTGGAGAGATAGAGCACTGCACAGAGTCCACTTAAATCAGAATAAAGCTGATCCCTCTACAGTGTGACAGCCTTTGAGATATTTGTAGACAGCTTTTAAGTCTCCCCTCAGACTTCTTTTTTGCAAGCTAAAAATTCCTAACTCCTGTAAACGTTCCTCATAGGACATGGTTTGCAGACCGGTCGCCATTCTGGTCGTTCTTCTCTGAACTTGCTCCAGTTTGTTGATGCCCAGAACTAGACACAGTATCCAGATGAGGTCTGACCAAAGAGGAGTAGAGAGGGACAATGACTTCATGTGATCTAGACTGTATAATTCTACTAATGCATCTCAGAATTGTGTTTGCCGTTTTTGCTGCTGCATCACTCTGGTGACTAATGTTCAGTCTGTGATCTATTAGTATACCCAAGTCTTTTTCACACGTGTTGTTGCTTAGCCCTATTTCTCCCATTCTGTAGATGCTTTTATTTTCATTTTTCTTGCCAAGATAAAGGACTGTGCATTTTCCCCTCTTATAAACCATTGTGTTAGTTGTTGTCCACTGTTCCAGGTTGTTTAGATCTTGTTGAATCCTCTCACTCTCTTTTCTAGTATTAACGATCACTCCGAGCTTTGTGTCATCAGCATCTTTAATCAGTTAACCCTCACTTCCTTCATCTAAATCATTGATAAAGATATTGAATGGCACAAGGCCCAGTACAGAACCCTGTGGTCCACACTTGAGACATTCTTCCACCTGGATGTGCAGCCATTTATGACCACTCTTTGGGTCCGATCACTAAACCAGTTATGAGTCCACCTAACAGTTGCCTTGTCCATGCCATACTTGGTCATTTTTGTCAATAAGGAAAGTATGAGATACTTTGTCAAATACTTTGCTGAAATCCGGATATACTATACCTACTACCTATCCCTGATCCACCCAGTCAGTGATTCTGTCATAGAAGGACATTAAAGGGAACCTGTCAGCTGGTTTACCCCCCTAACCTATCACTACCTGTCCCTTCAGCTTCCTAGTACATCCCTAACCATCCTTGTCTGAGCTAAAACTGTCCTATAGTGGTTGTGAAAAATGAGTTTATTACTTCCATCTCCGTTTGCTGACGCGTTTCGGCAGAAAAATAGCCGTACTCATGGATGATCCACGAATAACCTGCTTGTATTAATAAAGACTGAATATCTCTCCGGACGCTGGATTTCTCTATTCTTCATAAGTCTTCTCTCCTGCTACCATAGCCGTCTCCAGGCGGCAGCTGTGATTTCCATGGGAGCCCTGTCATAGGTGTTTAAGGTAATGAGTACAAGGCAGCATCGTGCGGCCAGTAACCTGGCTATACGTCCGGTGGCTACACAAGTGACAGCAGTGATCTTGGATCCTTTCTGGAATTCCCCGGTGAAGGTACCATTGCACTTCTGTGTCATCACCTTTTCCTCTGAGTGCACAACTTCTGTTCCATTCCTGGACCCGGAGGACTTTGATAAGGAGGGTGAGGTGACGAAAAAAAAAAATTTCTTCCGGGTGCGATGCGCCGGCTGCCTGTCATTTCCTGTTTGGTGCATTGTGGGGGTTATCGGGTGTACGGGCCGGCTTCGGAATGCACACTGTGCATGTTCCAGAGCCGGCCTGAGCGCCAACACACCCCTAAACTGCACAGGACCGGAAGTGACGCGCGGCACGAAGCGAGCCATGAATTTAGTCAGGAGTGCGCTTCGGAATGAATAATAACGCCCACCGGTGCATGTTACCAGCAGTGAAGAGGGGAGAACGCCCACAGTGACTACATACTGTAGTGTAGAGGACTCATTAGCATGCAAACATGTAAGTGACAAACTCAATTTTCACAACTGTTATAGGACAGTTTTAGCTCAGACAGGGATGGTTAGGGACGTAGTAGGAAGGTGCGCGGACAGGTAGTGATAGGTTAGAAAGTCTAAACCCGCTGACAGGTTCCCTTTAAGTTAGTCTGACATGACGTATTAGTTACAAACTGTTAGGTCCCCTGGCACCGCTCCCCAGCTCACCTCTCACAGGTCTGCATCCTCTGCCCCTCTGCCGACCGGGCATCCAGCGTCCAGGCATACTGTGTCTCGGATCCGTCGCAGGTTCCCTTCCTGTCAGCTGACCACCGGGCTTACACATGAGCACATTACAATGGTCGTATTCATGTGACCAATCAGCAGTGCACTGCGTGCACTCCTCCCCTGTGACTCTAGGGACCGGCACGGCCCAACCTGACACTCCCCTTGACCAATAGCTGCTCTTCCTCTGGTATATCAGGCTACCTCCACTGATGGGATTTGCCTGATTAAGTCAGTTTGCTTCTGCCTTGCTGACTCTTGGTCAGGCCTTCCTTGTGCTCTGTGTCCTGGAACCCTTACTGTGCTCTTCCCCGGTAGCACCATTCCTGTTCTCCTAGCCTTGCACTCTGTTACCTGGAATCCTTCGCTTTGCTTTAGTATAGGCTAACCTTACGAGCCACCCCCCTGGTACTAGCTGCTGTGGTATTTAGACCCCTGGGCTTGCCCCTGACAATCCTTGTATAGGGGTTGGGTAAACTAGGATCAGCTCACCCAGGGGAGTTCGGTACCACGGCCCAGTGGGTCCACTCTAGGGCGCCTGCCCCCGGAAGCGTGACACAAACCCATGCTGGCTCTGGTTAATCACTTCATTCTGATGCAGAATGAATGTCTTCAGAGTGAGAGAGGCTTTTTTTTATTATTATTAGGTATTTATATAGCGCTATTAGGATACATGGCACTTTACATTTTCGAGGGTAGACAAAGACAAGTGGTCAAAGACGACCACAAACGAAGACAAACGACGACAAATCCACAATTAATCATGCGGGTACAATAGGGCCGGGGATCCTGTCCACGAGGGCTCACAGTCTAGAGGGGGTGGGCAGGGAGACAGTAGGAGAGGGAGAGGTGAGATGGTGCAGTGGATAGGGTCTCAGTGTGTGTTGTAGGCTTGTAGGAAGAGGTGGGTCTTCATGAGGTGGCTTCTTCATGATAGTAAGTTGAGTTCCAACCATGGCTGTGGAGTCGGTAAGCCAAACCTCCGACTCAACAATTTCCTTGACTTCAACTCCGACTCCACCAAAATAGACACCGACTCCACAATTTCGACTCCACAGCCAGGGCCAAACCTCCAGCTCCGACTCCTCAATTGCCCCAATCCACAAAAATGGATATCGACTGCAACTCCACGACGCTCAAGCGCTGCTTCCAACAGCGTCAAAGTACAGTGACTCACTTGGGACTCCACAGGAGGAGGTAGGAGCCCTGTGATGGGTCACACGATCCTTCTTAGCCAGTCAGCATGGACGGTTGGGTTCAGCAGAGGTTGGGAAGATGCTGGACAGGGATACCGAGCACAGGGTGCCTTCTAAGTATTGACGCCCAGATGGGGGGGGTTGGCTTCAGCAACCGCAATCAGTGACCCTCCACATACTGCTGTGTCTTAGGGATGGAGGGCTCTTTAAACGAGAGCAGAAATGTGAAAACGGACGTGTGAACTTGATTAAACAAATCCAAAAAGGCAGATTCGATTTGCAATCCCTAAATTTAATGTTGGAACATTTAGAAAGGGAGATGAAAATCCCTTTAGGTAGCAGATGCTGCTGATGATCTGCAAGAGCTTCTGGAATTTATGCACTGGAAGTCAAATCCTTTGTAAAGGCGATTTACCCTGTCGGTGTGGTATACTTATTAGTTCACCTGCAAACATTTGCTCTCAGTAAATGTGACCTAGTGATCAGCTCAGCATCTCTGCAATAAACAGCCCCGTAATCTGTGGATGAATTGAAGTCTAATCAGGCCACATGCAGATTAAACTAACTGCGAGGAATAAAAACTAGATTAAAATGTTCGTGCCCAATACCGCAAGATTATCGGGACATTTTACCTCTTTAAATCCTAATTTATTTTTCCGGGGCTAGCTGAAGTTTATAAGTATATGTTCTGTAGTGATTATGTGTCACAAGTCCTACAGTTTTACAAAAAAAAAAAATAAAATAAAATAATAAAAAATTGGTGTAAAATATAATATAGCATGAAAATCAGGATTACGGGGATGGGGATGTCGAGGACAAAGCCGAAAGCCGAAGGATACAAAGTCAATGAGCACAGCCATAATGAAAAAAAAAAGAGAAACAGATTGTCGGCTTTGTTATTCCAGAAAGTTGTACATATAAATAAATCTTCAAACATATTTATCTACATATGTCCACACACATTGCAAAAATATATATATATATATCTATATCTTACCATCTGTGAGGCCAGACAATATGCAGGGGCCTCGGAGACTCGGTGCTCAAATTGGCGGAGGATGGCTGTGATATCACTTGGGCGTCATGAACAGGATGACTTTCTTCAGGGGGCAGATCTAAGGATTTCCTCCATGGTTGGGTCATGTGCTCTTCTACTTGACCAAATACAGTAGGTGCCGTCTCATTTTGTGAGTGGTCCACCAGTTCTTTTTGGTGGCCCAAACGCTCCATGGAGATCTTCTTGTGTTCTGGGAGGAACCTGCAATACCAAAAAATATAATTATTAGTTAATTGTGGGTAATGAAAACCCAACTGAGCTGAACATTATTCTTAAAGGGAATCTGTCAAGGCAAAATTACATTGTGAGTAGTGATGAGCGAGCACTACCATGCTTGGGTCCTTGGTGACACGTGTAGACTGCTCTGCAGTAGTTAAATGGAGTTAATTTCCTATTGTCTAGGAAGGGTTAACTTGTACCAGTTGAAGGTGAAGCAGTTGTCCACTCCCCCAGCCAGTAAGTAGTCTGATGACCCATCAATTGGTGTCGCTGAAAGAGTTCATTCACTCATTGACCAGTGAGATGCTGTGTGCAGTTTCTGCTGGAGCCTTTCAGAAGCTGTCTTTTCCTTTGAAGGAGTTGTTCCTGTCCCAATCCCTGGGTGGAGGTGAGGGGGTGTTAGCCTAGAGCTGGTCAGGAGCAGGGCTAGGGTGGCAGCTCAGACATCCCCACCTTTAGGAGTACTTCTGGGAACAGAGTCAGCTAAGGACCCCTAGTCCAAGGGTCAGTCTAGTTTCCCTGATCTCCTTTGGCCCATAACTGCCTTCCTGCTACCATACCCCTTCGTCTGTTATAGCCACCCGTGATACTCAGTACTCGAAATGTGAAGTTGGACGTTTGAATGGGTGGAAGATCTTTCAGAAAATGTATAAGTTATCCACTGACTTCCACTATACTAGGCTATTAATACCTGAGTCACACCCATCCAAGTGTCATTTCAAGTACCGGGCACCTCAGCATGGTAGTGATCGCTCATCACTAATCGTATACAAAGCTCATCTCTGAGTAGTGGAGCTTTCCCCGATAGAAAAAGTGCCAATTAAAGCTAATAAAAACATATAATAATTAGCAATGAGTGAGCACTACCATTCGGGGGTGCTCTGCACTCAAAACAGACAGGTCGCACGTAAATGGGTGCAACTTAACTTCCAAGATAATGGAAGTCAGTAGGAAACTCAACCATTTTTCCAGGAGATCCACCCCCCCATAGAATCCGTAAACAACTCGGTATTTTCTGTTATTACTCCTTTTTTATTTTAGAAGTGTTCTGAATATTTGTGCTTTGTTTTTAGCTTCATCTTTCATACTATATTTTTATTGTAAGCATTGTTTTTTATATTAAAGGTAAAAACTTTGATCTTTGAATGCTCTAAAGAATCCATAGCCTTAGAGAGTGTGTGACCCTGGTGACAATAGTATATTTTGGGGACTCATCACACCGTGTTTGATGAGTTGTGGCAGCGTGTTGTGTAGCCGCCGTGTGTGGACGGTGTTGGGGAGAGTGATTTATTCCACTTAATAGCCTATTACAGAGATTGAGAGCAAGGATTGAGTGAGAGGAGATAAATGATCCCTTACAGGTGCACCCCACGTCATATGCTGACGAGTATGTAAGTGGCAAATTTGTAGTTTTATATCGAAGGAGCATCATGGTTAGAAACGCGTCGACTAATAAACTACTTATTTATCTATCCTGGTCTCCTCCATTGACAGCACGGAATTAACCGCTTATTTTTCTTAAAGGGAACCTGTCACCAGGTTTTTGCCATCCCATCTGAGAAAAGCATAATGTAGAGACAGAGACCCTGATTCCAGCGATGTGTCACTTACTGAGCTGTTTGCTGTCATTTTGATAACATTACTGTTTTCTCTGCTGCAGATTTAGCAGTTTGGCAGCAGGCCAAGTAGACTGCTAATGATAATCTCTAGATGATTGAACAGTGATGTTATCAAAACTACACTGAGCAGCCCAGTAAGTGACACATCGTTGGAATCGGGGTCTCGGGTACTATATTATGTGACTCTCAGATTACGTTGCAAAAACCTGGTGACAGGTTCCCTTTAAATTTGACATTCTTTCGTTAGCAATTTATAACGGTTTTAGACGAGACCACCCCTTTAAATAACAGTTAATGTGGAATAGTACATCTATAATAGAGATGGGGGGAAGCTCCCTTTAAGGATGTGCAGGATTCCCGCAGCCACTATATATCTGTTTACATACAACACCTCCTTTAATTTCTCATTGGATCTCGTTGCCTCCGCTGGCACAGACATTCAATCTGTGAACTATTTTTTGGAGGGAAAGAAATAGTAAAAAAAAAAAAAAGAATGGAAAGATACTGATGTCATTTTCAAATAAGAGAAACCACATTAAAGCTCTGATGCTGGCTCTGGTTTGTGTTACAGTGAATTAGGAGGGGAGACTCCGCGCTCTGTGGCGCATTGTTTCAAATCCGGCCGTTCCAAAACAATCTGGCCGGGGAGCGCTCTCGTGTATTACTGCAGAGGGGGCGATCTGCGGACAGAACACAACGATTAAAACCCTATATTTATTTAGAAAATGACATCATGAGGAAGCGCGGAGCATTAGACAGCACAATTTATTGGAGGTGCTGGTCCATCACATAATTAGAACAATCCGGAGCACTTGGATCGCCAGTTGTTATACTGGGAGATGTAATATATTGGAGGGAAGTTGTGTCACGCACTGACAAGAGTGCACGGTGAAATAATGTAGATACAACGGGGGACGGAAAGGTAGGGATAGGGGAGACAAGTCACTACTTTATACTAAACTTGCTCTCCCTATCATCCCTAAGCAGGTCCTTCCCCCGCCACCATCACGTGGTTAACCCCTGTGCGGTCCTTCCCCTCACCCCGGCTTATGTGAAGGCCAGTGAGTGCACTGGACGTCATCTCAATAGTCCAACACAGAGGAAAGTAGACAATAAAAGATATAACTTCGACACCACTGTAGCAGCAAGACTACAGGATTGCAAACAATACCACACCAGACTCTTCTAGTGTCGTGTTCACTACAAGGAGGTCAGAATAGAAATGATTCTCTATGGCGGCATGCATCAAGTGATGGAACATGTGACTGTGTAAAGTGGAGGGGAGTGGTCACAAACCAGCATGACATTGGAATTACAAGAAACAACCAGGAAGGAAAGAATCCCTAACTCTTAGTGCACCGAAAGAAAACTAATACATTTAAAAACATTGAGTCTCAAAGACAATGTGAAATTCAGATCCCAGACCTGTCCAAGGTCTTCAAAGGATGGGAGACAGGTTGTGGACCAATTAAGGGTCTATGCAAGGTTACACTAGAAACCACTATGTGAATCTGGGCCGGAGACCTGATAGGTCCCCCTAACTTACAATGAAGTCTGTCATGCTTTTTACCCTTTTGCATGCAAGGATTGGCAGTGAACACTTCGTAAAGACAGCTGTGTATATGTATATGGTAGATTCTCTTCTTGGACTTCTTCTCCATGGATCATCTTTAACTACGTCGTTTGATATGTTAAGATTATATAGCACCAACATACTCCCCAGCGCTGTACATTGACTGATGACCTTGAGGACTAACAATCTAATTTCACAGGAGGATTGGCTTGAAGGATGATCGCCAGAGTTTTATATTATTTTTTGGTTCCAAAAGATGTGATAGGGCTTATGTTCAGGGCATGTCTTATATTTTGTATTAGCGTCAGTGATTGGGTCCCCAGTAATGAAAAATGAATATTCACCACATTCCCCGCCCATAATCCCGACCACCCCTTAGCTGGCATCAGTAATTGGAACTTGTTTTAATAAAAAATAAATATTCACGCCCCTATCTCGCCCATAATTCTGCCCATCTATCAGCTGGCATCATTGATTGGAACTAGTGTTAACGAAAAAAAAAGGAATATTCACCCCCTTTCCCGCCCATAATTCTGACCACTCCTCAGCTGCCATCTGTGATTGGAACTTGTGCTAATGGAATGAATATTCACCTGTTCCCCTGTCCACCCCACTGCATCGGCATCAGTGATTCACTGAGGCTGAATTATTACTGTCCGAGGATGGCAGGGAAAGGCTTGCATTGGCCAGCAGCTCTTTTGACCCGAGTGTGTCAGCATGTATTTCTATGCAGCTGTCAAGCTAAGGTGAGGAGAGCCGCCAGCTAGTCCCAGCATTGCACTGCGATCCTAAGACAGTATTATGGAAGTTTGAAGGTGGGTGGGGAAATAGGGTGAATATTCATTTGACATTAATGGGCAACCCAATCCCTGACGCTGGCAGAGGGGTAGGTGGGACTATGGGTGGGGAAAAGGTGAAAATTCATTCTATTAACTTGCCTGCATGTAACTATAAACTTCGTAATTTACAGCAACACAATGGGGCAATGTACAGTACAACAATAAAAGTTACATATCCTGAAAGGGCTGCCCAAGCCCTTTTGATGATCCATAACTAGGGCTTATATTTTAAGTATACTCCAAAACGGATGAAAAATCCTGCTAGGGCTTATTTTTGGGGTAGGTCCTGTTTTTGGGGAAACACAGTACTTGCCAAAAATCAGTGTTTTTGGTAGCCTACCATAGCAGATGTTGACCTTGATTGGGTCCGAACCTTAGTCCTTTAAGAGACTAGTGCCCACTCCTTATCCACCTTATTCATTATTTCAAAATTATTTGTGCTCCTAATTATTGCTCATAGATCAACAATTAAAGAAACGGACATTAAATTATTTCTTTTTAGGCCGAAGGCGGAGAACACAAATTAATATTTAAAGGATTTGTAAACTTTTGTGACCAACTTGTTTATTCTCTCAGTAAATAGAATCTAATTACAAATGTTTACTGTTTTTGTTTCTTTGACGTCTCCATGGTAACAGACAACCAACTGTGTAGTCTGATCCCGTAGTCACACTCCTTTTTCTTCTATTTTTCCTTTTTTCTATCCAGCTTAATATATGATAAAACATAACCACCATTTACATTTTTATTTAATAATAATGTAGAGCTGGTGATTATAATAAACTTTCAAATGTGCTTTACTAATGAAATCTGGTTGAAAACCCTTCATAGACCTTCCACAAGGTGTCTCCACTACACTGTGTGAGAAGCAGAGATATATGTCCATTATCAGTCAGATCCGTCTCCAGTGAATATGGCTACATAACCATATAATAGAAAGGGGCATGGCCTTCACTGCTGACTGCAGCTGGTGAGTTGACAATGTATCAGATTAGCTCAGATTGCAGCACAGTGCTGAGCAATGTCAGAATATTAGGATCAAAGCAAACTATTCTTTCCTTGGCAGAAGCTTCTCTGATCTGTCATCTGGCTCCACACAGCTCAGTCACGATCTCTGTTAACCCCTTCTCTGCTGTCACACTGCTCCCTATCATCCTGCTTTCAGAAGCTGTGGAAATACACACACAGTGCTGGCAGACACTGAAGGATTTTGGCCACGTCCACTCAGTCATAAAATGTAATTTTAAAAAGAGCACAGAAAAAGGTGAGAAAATAAGTCATATGGCACAAAAAAAGCATTATCTTAGCTGCTATGTGACCCATCATTAACAACCAGTCCAGTATTTTTTTTTCTTTTCAATTAAATGACATTTACACTTTAAGATAAAGTAGGAGCAAATTAAAGGAAATGTAACTGTAGAATGACACAAGGCTGAAATTACTTGTTTTCTCTTAAAGATGATCTGTCACCCCCCTGCTGCATGGCAATCTAAATGCAGCAAGGAATGCATCATGTCTGCTGCATTCAGGGAAGGGGTCCCCCATGTGTCTGTGTGCTGTGTACCCCGAGATATAGCCTTTGTAAAACTTACAGTTAGAAGCCATGGAGGCAGTCACTGTGGCTGGAGGGAGCTTGATTGACGGTGGCCATTCCTTCCCCCTCTGCCTCTCTGTGCTGCTTCTGCTGTGCTGGCTCTGCCCTCCTCCTCTCCATCTCTCTGTCACTCACAGCATGCAAATCATTTGTCCTGATGTCGGCTCCAGATTCCTGCCCTGACAAAGCATAAACAACACAGCAGAAGGCGGCACACAGACAGGCAGAAGGGCAGGGAATGGCTACAGTCAATCAAGCTCCCTCCAGCCACAGTGACTGCCTCCATAGCTTCTAACTGTAAGTTTTATAAAGGCTATATCTCGGGGTACACCGCACACAGTCACATGGGGACCCCTTCCCTGAATGCAGCAGACGTGCTGCATTCAGTGCTGCATTTAGACTGCCATGCAGCAGGGGGGTGACAGGTCCTCTTTAACCTAAGAGCTGTAGAAACAAAATGATAGAACATTTTTTCATTTGGATCTATTGCCAAGTTGCTTTATTTTTAAATTTAGATGAATTTGGACAAAACTAAAAATTTGATTGCAAAAGGTGACATAGCCCTTAACGAGTCTCTAATATTTGTGCAGGATCTACCCTTGGACCAGGGCTGTGGAGTCGGAGTCTGTGGTCAATTTTGGGGAGAGGCGGAGATGGATTCAGAGAAATTGAGGAGTCGGAGTTTGATGTCTGGCTTACTGACTTCACAGTCATGGTTATGGAGTCGGAGTCGGGGTCCATTTTGGTGGAGATGAACGGATTCAGGGTAATTGAGGAATCGGACTTTGCTGTTTGGCTTACTGACTTCACAGTCATGGTTGTGGAGTCGGAGTCGGGGTCCATTTTGGTGGAGATGAACGGATTCAGGGTAATTGAGGAATCGGACTTTGCTGTTTGGCTTACTGACTTCACAGTCATGGTTGTGGAGTCGGAGTCGGGGTCCATTTTGGTGGAGATGAACGGATTCAGGGTAATTGAGGAGTCGCAGTTTGCTGTTTGGCTTACTGACTTCACAGTCATGGTGGTGGAGTCGGACTCGGTGTCCATTCTGGTGGAGTTGGAGTCGGATTCAGAGAAATTGAGGAGTTGGAGTCGGATGTTTGGCTTACCGACTTCACAGCCAGGATTGTGTAGTCAGAGTCGTGATATTGGAGTCGGTGTCCCTTTTGGTGCAGTTGGAGTCAGAGTCGGAGTAAGGGAAATTGAAGAGTCCAAGTTGGAGTCGGATGTCCGGCTTACTGACTCCACAGTCCTCCCTTGGGCTATACAGAACTCTTTTTATTTTGGGGGGGGGTTATAGAAACATTCTTTGATGTCGCCATGATACTTTAGTGTTGCACGGAATAAAATAATCTGTTTATTTAGCCTTTAATATGTCACAGACCAATCAAAACACGGAGAAGACGCCAAATCTACTAGCCACACGGCTCAATCAGAAAGCCGCCGGCTCTCCATGACGAGAGCACTTACAGCCCGTCACTCACACAGGCCTAAGGAATAGATTTCTGCTGAGATCGTGTGCCATAAATCTGTCAGTAAGCCATTATCTAATAGGAGAGACTGCATTAAAGGTTTACCTCTTCTTCTGGTCTGAATTATCCTGAGTTATGACAGAGAGTTCACTTTATACGGCATGTTTGCTATGAAATCTTGTTATGTTCCAACATCGAAAAAGAAAACACATTAAGCACACATGGTCCAAAAGGAACCGGCAACTCGGCTTCATGGATGCATTAGGCAGATTTACTACTTGAGTTAATGTCCCGTGAATAACTTAAAGGGATACTCTGGTTTTCTCTAATGTTTATTGAAATGAACACATCATGTAACCGATTTAATAACAAGGGCCCATCACCCAGCTTTTTTAACTGAACCCCCCGGTATTGTGTTTTGTTTTCTTCTCAATCTGCCATGCGGATACAGAGAAATGGGTCATTAAATTTAGTACAATTTTTTTATGGTTTGTACCAAGGGGGCGGTGCTCACATACCAATTGTGCAGAACAGCCTAAAGACACGCCCCAGAGGATCCTGCGAGCCATACATCCTTGTTAAGTACCCTAAAAAGTACCAAGCTAAATATAAACACTCATATCTTAGGAAAACATATGGATGAATCAATAAGTAGAATAAGAATAGAGGGGCGCTCCAAAGAGTGAGTCATGCTGCTCAGGCACAACAATGGATTACAGCTTGAAGGAAAACGGTCAGGTCAAAAATCCATATGTAACTGCTATCATTTTCTAATTCCTCTCTCTATTGATGTATTTCTTTTATTTATGTTCCCCTCCTATCTTCTGTAAACTTCAAATAAAGAGAATCATTCCATCTGTCTCTCACAGTGAGTGATCCACTTAGTTCTCTGCTGTACACTCCCCATAAGTATGAATATGCATATCACATATTCACATCACATCCCTGCACAGGAAATCACTGGGGGAAAAGGCTGTATTCTCCCCGCTGCTCTTTGTGTGCAGCATCACAAGAGGTCAAGTACAACACAGAAACTGTCACAGCACAGAGGGGATATGTGTTTACAAAAACAAATGGAGCCTAGATAAGGCAGATCTGTAATAGCTCTCTCCCTCCGTGGTGTCCTCAACAGGACAGACCTCCTGTAAGTGAAACCTGACACTGCACTGTTAGCAAAGGGAGGAGGTAGGAGGGAGGAGAGATCTGCTGAGAGAGGGAGTGCATAATTACATGACAGTTTGTGCAGCACAGGACTATTCCTATTTGGTTATAATGGAGAGGACTAATCCAAGAGCTCCCTGCAGGGTGTGACAATGCTGATAACAGGGAAACTATAAATGGTACAATAATGATTTTACATGTTTTTAATAGGTCTGCCCAGGCACTATTCGAGGGTAATATTAGTATCATACTGAAAAATGTCCTGATAGTGTCCCTTTAAGGCCCTGAGTGCCGCTGCTATCGCAGGTCCAAGAGCGACGCCAAATCGCTGGAATGAATGGGAAAGATTACACGACTAAGTCCAGGCGGTGTCCAAAGAGCAAAGCCTTGTCCAAAGTCCAAAGTGTTTCTAGGACAATCTGAACTCTTCATCAGGTGAAGACGACAGAATCCTTTATTATTCCATAGTTCTTGAACATTAGATTCATTCATCAATTCTGTATCTAAGAAACTTGGCAGAGCCAGACTAGCTTGTTGGAACTACATGTTTGACGCATAACATCGAGCACAAAACTGTCTTCAGGAACAAACATAATAATCATTTTTATTTCTATAGCGCCAACATATTTGGCAGCACCATACAATACACAGGGGACATGTACAGACAATATGAGACAATACAGATAGCACAACAGATACCGGGAGGAGTGAGGATCTGATCACAAGAGCTTACAATCTATGAGGAGGTAAGGGAGGCACAAAAAGGAAAATGGTAGAAAGTGCCGTCATATCGTCCAGCCATCAATATAATAGGAGATTCACATAATGCTGCATGAACCGGTCACCAGCCAAGATCTGTACAAGTACAGATAAAGTGCTATTAAGTGCATGAGGGGTGCAGACAGATGATACAAGAGGTCAGATGGGGAAAAGATAAGATAGGAAGAGTTATATAAGTGGGGCGAGGTGATAGGCCAGTCTATGAAAATGCTTAAAACTTGTTGGTATTGGGAATTAATCTAATTGTTCTTGATAGTGCATTCCAGAGAATTGGCACAGCTCATGAGAAGTCTTGGAGATAGAAGTGGGAGGTTCAGATTATTGAAGATGTCAGTCTTAGGTCAATAGTGGAACAGAGAGCATAGGCATGGTGATATAGGAGATGTAGGGCGGTGCAGAACTGTGGAGAGGATGGATAGGGTAAAAGATGGAGATAAGAAAGGAGATGCAGGGCAGTGATGGGTAGGGTGATAGACAGAGATGAGGAGGCGACGTAAGGTGGTGCAGAACTGTGGAAAGGATAGGTAGGCGATAGACGGATGTAGTGGAGATGTAGGGCAGTGCAGAACTGTGGAGAGGATGGGTAGGTGAAGACAGAGATAAAGGAGGAGATGATGTAGGGTGGTGCAGAACTGTGGAGAGGATGAGTAGGGTGACAGAGATGAGAGAAGAGATGTAAGGCAATAAACAGAACTCTGGAAAACAAGGGGGCAGTAATAAACAGAGATGAGGTGGAGTAGTAAGGTGGTGCACAACTATGGAGAGGATGGGTAGGTGATAGACAAAGATAAGGAGGAGATATAAGGCAGTTCAAAACTGTGGAGGGCTTTGTTAGAGTGATAACTTTATATTGTACTCTGTAGTGGATGGGCAACCAGTGCAATGACTGAAACAGAGTGGAGGCATCGGCGTAGCAGCTGGAGGGAAATATGATCCTGGTTGCTGCATTTAGGATAAGACTGGAGAGGGGAGATAGATTAGAAGAGAGTTGCAATAGTTAAGATAAGGATAAATAAGGCTGGCTTCACACTGGCGTATGCAAATGCCGCGCACCGAACGCAGCAAAACGCTTGCGCACATGCGTTCCTATGTTTAACATGAGAACGCAAGTGCCTGCGTTTGGCTGCGTTCGATTGCGTTTGCGTTCGGATGAGCATAATTTGTGCACCCTCCGAGTGCCCTCCAAACGCAGCCTGTTGCATTTTTTGTGCGTTCGCGGGCGCTTGCTTTATCTGCAAGCGTCCGCTAGCGCACAAACCATGCATTGAAGTCAATGGGTCCGCAGTGTCCTCCGCATGACAGCGCAGGAGAACGCTGAGGATCACATTGAAATCTCTCCCGGTAGCCGCTGCTGATCAGCGGCAGCCACCGGGAGATCAGCTATAGCCACTACTGATCTCCCACCGGTGTCGGCGCGGGAGATTTGAAGATGCAGCTGATCTGACAGCTGTTTAAATCTCCCGCGCCGACACCGAATAGGTGATGTCGGTGCAGGAGATTTGAAGCAGCGATCAGCTGTTTCATATCTCCTGCACAGATATCACCCTATTCGGTGTCGGCGCGGGAGATTTAAACAGCTGTCAGATCAGATGTGTCTTCAAATCTCCCGTGCCGACACCGGCGGGAGAGCAGCGGCGGCCGGGAGGAGTAGATCTCCGCCACTGATCTCCACCTCCCAGCCGCCCCCGAGACAGCTGATTGGCTGGCCGGGGTGCATACTAATGTGAACGCATGCGGAGATTCTCCGTTGCATTCACATTAGTATGGATGCGTTTGCGCCTGCATGCCATACGCATGCAGACACAAACGCGAGTGTGAAGCCAGCCTTAGAGCGACAATGAGACTCTTTGCAGAGTCAACGGTAGAAAAAGGTTGAATGCTAGAAACATTACTGTTGAACGTGGTAGAACTAGAAGACTCTAGGACTCTTTTGTGTGTGATTATCCCCTTAAATATACATAAAACAGATCATTTTCTTCTAGACTTAAAATCTAAAACAAAATTTTACCCACCAAAAATAATTACAAAATCACCATCATAATTAATTACAAATCTCCCCATTAAAATAAGAAAAATATATATTTAAAAGGGAATCTGTCAGCAGGTTTTTGCCAAGTCATCTGATAGCAGTGTGATGTACGGGCAGAGACTCTGATTCCAGCAATGTATCACTTACTTTATTGCTCGCTTGTAATAATTATAACGGATAACTCAGGAGTCTTTTTGCGTGGAGCAAAGACACAACAGAACACAATTTATAGGTGACAAAGTCTATATTATAACACACAGTGATAAACAACAAAGTGCAGAGGAAAACTCAAAGTCCATAAACACAGTGTAGATATTGAATGAAGCCTAATGAAAAGTCTGTTGAAAATATCACAGGAGAACACAATCAGCAGAGCAGTCTATAAAGCGCAGTTTATACTTGGAGATGCTGTAACAGTAAAGTCTATGGCAAGTCCGAACAAGGAGATGTTTTAAGCAAGTCTATACAATACATCAAATCAATCAGGGTGGCTGAGGAAGGAAGTTTCTTAAAAAGTCCAGAATCAGATGCAGAGCAGATTACGAAGCCCAAAACAGTCTAGTGCTCTACATCTATTTGAATGTAGGAAGCAACAGAGCACTTAATAAAGCAGCCAGCTTATATGTCAGCAAAGATAGGTGTAGCAAGAACCGCAGCAGATTGAATAGCACAAGCAGCCAGAACAGAAGGAACAATGGCAACAAGTGTAGGTAGCAGAACCTCTGAAGAGCAGCAGGATTTGCAGGAGTAGGCAGAGAACTTGAGAAGCCACTAGGAGCAGGGAACCAGGCACAATACTCTAGAAATTACTAGAGGCTGGGGTAGAATTTATAAAGGCAGAAAGACGAAAAGTCACATGAAACAGAGGATGCCATCTTGGAAGAGGGTAAGAATGCACAAAAGGTAACCAAAACATTCTGAGTCCTGCCATTGCTGCAGTTTTGATTAAAAAACAGTTTACTCTACCAATTCTCCGAGACCTGAGGTCTGTATAACCCCACGCACACCACTGATTGCCAGCTTTCAGTGTACACTGTGCATAGGCTGAAAGCAGCCAATCAGTGATGTGGGTGGGATTAGACTACATGACAGCAGGTTTACTAGTCCTCTAGAGATAAACGTGAAGGTTACAAAACTGTGATTTTATAAATAGTAGAGAGAGCAACCCAGCAAGTGATCGCTGGAATCAGGGTCTCTGCCCCTACATTACACTGCTCTCAGATTAAGTAGCAAAAGATTCCCTTTATCCATGTAAATAAAGACAACGGCGGCTGGTCTAGCGGTCCACATAAGAGGCTTGACGGACGGGGAGCTTATTTATCCAGAGTGATTGGGCTCGAGATGGTGCTAAAGGCCGTTAATCATTTGTCACAATGGTCGTAAGACGAGCGCTTCGTATTACCTTCCATCCCACGTGTGCATTAGCAATGACGGATTTCCATTAAAACAGTGATATTAGCAAGTTCCTCTCCCTGCAAAGCATAAAATAGGTTCAAAGGAGCCGAGATCACAGATAACTCGGTGGAACGGGATAATGGTGAGCATTTAAGGGCATTAGCGGTAAACCGATACCGTACCCTTAATTCACCTCGTCATTATTTGGTTGCATCTTCTTTGTATTAAATTAATGCAAGGATACTAAAAGAATGCAATTTCCTGTTTTTATGGAAATCCTTCTAATCAGGATGGTCGCTCGCCCTCCCCTCCCCCGTCCATACGTGTGGAGACGCTGCTTAACAAAAGTACTTTGCAGAATGCGAGAGGAAAGGCTATGATAACACTTTAATAGTTAAGTGACTTTATGAGAAAAATGCTTCCAAATGTTTTCTAAACCTTCCAAACCGCACCAAAGAACATTATCGTAATATTATATTTCCCCCATGCCTCCATTATTTAAGCTGCGCTATCCTTAAAATGATACTTGGATGCAAATGGAACTTATAAATTCTTTAAAACAAAACCCTCGAAGTTTGGGGAGAAAATAAAAAAAAGTCAAAGTCCCGGTCGTCTCATTGTGAATATTTATGTAAGGCTTCCTCGCAGCTGGACGGCTGGTTATCGCAGTGATAGCGCTGCGTGGGAAAATCTGGACGGCAGCCGTTTCCAACCGGGGAGCGGGGACAGGTTCATTATGGGAAGATAGGTGCAGTGAGAAACGGGCCGGGGGTCCCGACAATGCCTCCGGGCTTACGAGACGAGTCTTGGCATTCTCTGGCAGCTACACCGCCCGTTCCCATAAAACTTGTGCGAACATTTGCTGTGAAATCAAATGCAAAGTATCGTTCCGGGAGAACAGGCGGCAGGTGAGCCGGAGCGGGGAGCTGCACGGCATCAGAAGGCTCGGGAAATAGAAAACTGATACAAAACACTTCTTACTTTCTAGATAAAAATTTTAAAGGGTAACGAGTCCATTATACTTAAATGTATTTTGAACAAATAATTTTTGCCGTTGGGTTACTTAAACAATTTTGCACAGTTTGGATTTTACATGCTTTTAAATTAATAAATAAATAAATAATAAGATTTCCCAAAAGTTCCCCGCAGGTTCACACTCTGTAGAACTGTCTATGGACATTCTGCAGTGGATACATCACGACAGTGGGCTGAGTCCACCTGTCCAGTGATCGTCCGGTAGATAAGATCCAGCACGATCCATTGTGCAAACACAACTTTATTTTTTGAAAAAATTGATCTACCGTGCTTCCCCGAAAATAAGACAGCGTCTTATATTAATTTTTGCTTAGAAAGATGCACCATGTCTTATTTTCGGGGGGTGTCTTACTTTATTCATCCCCTTGCAGCCCCCAATAAAGAAACAGCAATCAGCGACACACACACACAGGGGCACATAAACACAGGGGCACAAACACACACACACACAGGGGCACACACACACATATACAGGGACACAAACACAGAAGCACACAAAGGGGTGCATAAACACAGGGGCACACACACAGGGGCACATAAACACAGGGGCACACACACAGGGGCACATAAACACAGGGGCACACACACAGGGGCACATAAACACAGGGGCACACACACACACATACAGGGACACATAAACACAGGGGCACACACACACACACACACAGTGGCACATAAACACACAGGGACACACAAAGGGGCGCATACACACAGACAGGGACACTTCTCACCGGTCCCTGCTGCATTCCGGCGACGCTCTGAGCTGCTCGCTGCTGTCCTGGTGCCCGCCGCTGTCTCGGTGCTCACCGCTGCAAGGCAGATGGCACCGTTCTCATCTCCGATGTACGGTGCCACTGTCCCAACCAATCACAGGCCAGGAGCCGCCCGGGCAGCTAATCACAGGCCAGTAGCTGACGTCATGCAGCGACTGGCCTGTGATTGGCTGCCAGGAGCCGCCCGGGCAGCCAATCACAGGCCAGAAGCTGACGTCATGCAGTGACTGGCCTGTGATTGGCCGCTGGTCAGTTCCTGGCCTGTGATTGGCCGGTACAGTGGCGGGGGGTTTGAAAAATAGAGCGGTGCCGGTCTACATGCATCTGCGGCACCGCTCACAACAAGGGGCACCGGGACATGAGCGGGGGGCGGGCTGGAGGAGTCGCAGGCATAGTAATTTAAGAAAAAAAAAAATAGACATGCCTTATAATTGGGGGGGGGAGGGTCTTATATTTGGAAGTAGGGCGCCCCCCAAGCATGCCTTACTTTCGGGGGGCGTCCTATTTTCGGGGAAACACGGTATGCAGGATCTGTTTATTTAACATTGGAGTCTGTGGAGAACGGATCCGGTAGCTGATCACTATTTATCTTCCAATTGAAACTGATCCAGGAAGAAAAATTGAATCCTTTACAAATACAAGAAAAACAAACTAATTTGGTCCTATATGGCCAAAGCCAAAGCTAACAGACATTACTCTATACTTCTTCTAGACCAGTCCTCTGCTTTCCACACACTGTGGACGGCTCCCTCCTGCTATAGATCCTCTTTTCCCTCCGTATCACACTTTCCTCTTTCCTGGATCTCCTCATAACTCACTAACTGCACATTTAGCCAGGCCTGTGGAGTCAATAAACCAAACATTCAACTCCGACTCCTCAATTTCCCTGAATCCGACTCCGAATCGACCAAAATGGACACGGAGTCCGACTCCATCCCTCTAACATCAACTCCACAGCCCCGCATGTAGTGTCTCCCACTCCCTCAAGGCTCTGTCCTGGCACTCTTAGTCCTCCATCTATACCCTCAGTCTGGAACAACTCAAAGTCCCATGGATTCCAATACCACCTGTACGCTGACAACACTCAGATCTACCTCCCTGGCACAGACGTCACCTCTCTGCTGTCCAGAATCCCGGAGTCTCTATGAGCCATATCCTCCTTCTTCTCCTCCTGCTTCCTAGATCTCAACATTGACAAAACTGAACTCATCATCTTTCCTCCATTTCACTCATCTGCACTAACTGATGCATCTATCATGATAAATAACACCATGCTCTCCCCAGTACCGTAAGTCTGTTGCCTTGGAGAAACCATTGACTCTGCCCTGTCCTTCACACCACTCATCCAAGCTCTCACTGCCTCCTGACGCCTCCAACTCAAAAATGTTTCCAGAATCTGTCCTCTCCTCAAATCTCAATCTATTAAAATGCAAGTGCCACCCTCATCCTCTCCCACCTTGACTACTTCAACATCCTCCTCTGTGGCTTCCCAGCTAACACTCTTGCACCTCTCTAGTCCATCCTTGCCCGACTAATCCACCTCTCTCCTCGCAACTGCAAATTCCTTCATTGGCTCCCACTTCCCTAACATATCTAATTCAAGCTACTAACACTGACCTACAAAGCCTTCTATAATCTGTCTCCTTCGTATATCCCTGAACTAAATTTGCAATATCTTCCAACATTGTTGTTTAATTTAGTTATATGTAGTAGAGACTCCACGCAACAGCAGTAGACATCTTGTAAGTGTTTATATCTCATAGGGGCTACAATGGTAAAGAGACTTGACGTAGCACTCTCTAGCACTACTGAGTGGTCAAGAGGTCTTCTTCAGGAATAGGAAGCAGTCACATGTTCACGCAATACTAGGAGAGTTGATGGTAAGGATTGATGAGTTTTGGCTCCACCAATGGATCCAGTTACATCACGGTTCTTATACTTGGTCCAAAAATTCAAGCTGAATAAAGATCAGTGGATCCCGGCAGCATTACCGGAGGCACAGTTGGGCATTATACGGTGTCCACTTACATCAATGGATGTTCTAAACAATTACGGAGAGAACAGGTCCTCCAGAGAGACTCTCTACTCTGACCAAGAGACGAGCATCCTGAACAGAGGACATATTAAAGGTTACAATAGACTAAAAGGTGGGTTGAACAACTTCCAATTTACGTTGCACAGAAGAAGTTGCGTACCTATTCCAATGGAGATCACATTACTCCCTACTTCATCAGAAACTTAATATTATGTAAATGAATTGCACCTCAATAACAGGCACAAGACAGAATGTTTTCTTGAAAGGTTTCAATTTTTCTACCCTCATATTAAAAAAAACGTTATTACACCGCTGAGTAAAGTGTGGCAACGTTTTGGGTAACGTACCCTTCATCAGTCTGAAACACTGGTTCCAAAACTCCAGTCCTCACGGCCCCCAACAGGTCATGTTTTCAGGATTTCTTTAGTATTGCACAGGTGATGCCTTGAGGATGGCTCCTTTACCTGGGCAATTCTAAAGAAATCCTAAAAACATGATGTGTTGGGGGCCATGAGGACTGGAGTTTGGGAAACACTGGTCTACAATAAGGTATGTGTGGAATAGCTCTCTTGGAATGTGAAATCTACTGGGTTTCTTTTCCAATGGGCAATAGTAATTTCTACACTTTCTTTGGATCTCTAGACATTCAAGTGATTCCATCCCTTCATATAGTATCATTTTTGCATTTTTTTTCATCCAGGAAAGATATTCCACACATGAACTATTCTTAGCCTGATGAAGAGTACATTACCCGAAACGTTGTTACTAGTGATGAGTAAGCACTGAACTGCTTGAGTGCTTGGTTCTCAAAAGGAGCAGGTCAGACTCTTGGACGGGCACGACTCATGTATTGAGTATAATGGAAGTCAATGGAAAATTGAGCATTTCCGGAAGACTTTTCTGGAAAGACGCTCGAGTTTCCCATTGGTTTCTAATTGGTACTTGTGTCGTGACATTACCTGCTTGTTTCGAATAATTCAAGAATAGGCCCTGTGCCTACTATTGATGTGCTATTTCTTTACATATTAATTTTCATATTAAAGGGGATGTCTCGTTTGGTAAAAAAAAACATTTACCATTTTCAAGTTGACAGGGGTCTTCTGTTCAGGATCGTCAACTCTTTGCCAAAGTGGAGAACCATTACAATAAGGCTGTGAAGTAGGAGTCCTGAAGACCGAGTCGGTTCTATTTTGGTGGAGTTGGATTCCAGAAAATTGAGGAGTTGGAATCAGATGTTTGGCTTACCGACTTCACGGCCATGGTTGTGGCGTCGAGAGTCATGGAGTCGTGGTCTATTTTGGTGGAGTTGGATTCAAGGACATTGAGGAGTTGGAGACAGATGTTTGGCTTACCGACTTCACGGCCATGGTTGTGGCATTGAGAGTCATGGAGTCGTGGTTCATTTTGGTGGAGTTGGGTTCAGGCAAATTAAGACATCAGAATTGGATGTTTGGCTTAGTGACTTCACAGCCCTCGTTGTGGAGTCGTGGAGTTGGTGTCCATTTTGGTGGAGTTGCAGTTGGATTCAGGGGAATTGAAGAGTTGGAGTTTTGTTCGGCTTACCGACTCCAAAGCCCTGGATTATAAAGAATGTCTCTCACATGGTGGCACTAGAAAGAATCGGAAACTTTACAGTTTAAATTCCCCACAAAAGAGAGGGGATTGGGGACTGTGTGAGGCTGTCCAAAGCCCTGTAACCCATAAAAGGAGCAACTTAAACTATTCAACCCTATTAAAGGTTTGTTTCCAACAAAAATCTGATTGTTT
Organism: Allobates femoralis; assembly: GCA_033576535.1. Lineage (NCBI taxonomy): Eukaryota > Metazoa > Chordata > Amphibia > Anura > Aromobatidae > Allobates > Allobates femoralis. The sequence goes on from JARQOC010000011.1 coordinate 19,962,518, forward strand.
TCCACCATGGTCTCCACAGTTGGACCCTCAGTGGTCAATAAGTTATTGTACATCAAATTGTTGGGGATCCAGCCACAGGGATAACCATCGATCTCGAAAAACGAGTAAAATAAGAAATAGAGAGTGCTTCCATGTTGCACTCTGGTGAATGGACGGCACAGTGGCTCAGTAGCTAGCACTGTGGCCTTGCAGCGCTGAGGTCCTGGGTTCAAATCCCACCAAGGACAACATCTGCAAGGAGTTTGTATGTTCTCCTTGTGTTTGCATGGGTTTCCTCTCACATTGTAAAGACATACTGATAGGATGTTTAGATTGTGAGCCTCAATGGGGAGAGCATTACTGATGATTATTAAATAAGTAACAAATAAAACCAGAGCCTGGCTCAGAAGATGATGAGGAGACACAGTTTGGTGCTCGGCAAGTGGGTGTTTCATGAGATGTGTTGGTTCAGTTTGGCATATGGATCCAGTGGGCTGGCTCTTTTCTTTTCACATTTAGTCTAGGGGACCCTAGAACTCGGGATGCAAGCTCTGCTAAGCAGCGGTGTAACTAGGATTGATCTATTTTGGCACCCCCCCACCAAGGTAGGTGAGACAGGGTGGGGGGGGGTGCTGTCAGCTCTTGTCCATGCTCTACACTTGTGTGAGCATCGCCTGTGCAGCAGAGTATTACCCCATGTGTCAGCCAGGCACAGCAGTCACTGACACAGCCCTGGACACGGTCACACTCGAGCCTCCCACCTCGGCTTCCCACCAAGCAGCAGTTTGTCCCTCGTCAGCTAGTCACAAACTCACCGGCTCTCACGCTCTCATGCTAAGCGTCCCGGCGCTCCTTCACCTACGGAGGCTCCAGAGGGCCCGTCCGTAACCATAGCAACGAGTTCCGGCGGCCGCCACTTCCGGGAGTATGCTGAGATTTTCATGGCACAGCGCGTCCAGCCGCAGCAGTGGGGGAAGGGGGGGTGCCGCCGGTGGCCCCCGCTGAGTAGCGCCCGGGGCAAAAGGCCCGGCCGCACCCCCCTAGATACGCCCCTGCTGCTAAGTACCATCTTGCAAGAAGAGTGTATTCGACCTCTATTTGTTTTCTTGGAGAAAGTCAAGTACAATGCTTGGTTATTCAGAGATTTCTGACACTTTAGTAAGACAACCACGGGCCAGGGCTTATCCCACTGAACGCCTTCACTCCTTTTCCATGGACAAAAAAATTACTCAGGCAAAGCATGCTGTGGGTACCATGCTACGGTAAAACTTTACTGGGCCACCAACAGTCAACAGCATGTAGTATATTCCCAGCAAGGTCACAAGGTGGTACAAGCAACAGATTGTCACCCTTACACTGGCTCGACAGGAATCAAGACCACCTTCAGGAGTATCCAGGTCCACCAACCCCAGCCAGCAGCAAACGCTTTTGGCGGGCACCCGAAAGGAGGAAGCAGCAAGATTAGGAACATAACAGAGCACAAGGAGTTATGTGGCCAGGTGACTGGGTGTAGGCTCAATGTTGGGCAGAGGAGCAGTTCTTAAATCCTCCAACTAGAAGCTTGGTCCTTAGGCTAAGGTCCTGTAGAATGACACATGGTGACAGAAGCAGTACATTTTATATCTCTAAGCTCACATTTTAGGGCATTGTGTCCCACAATGTTGGGGGAGTGCAATCATAACTGCCCTCTCATTGTTCGCTGATTCAATTAGACTGCGTATTTGTCCTCCAAATGTAGACATTTTACAGATTAACACAGAAAGAGGCACCAAAGAGTTTCACACGGACCAGTGATCAATGTTTCCTGATCCTTCAAACAAAGGAACAATACATCTGGCATAATTAAGAATTGTTCATCCCCACATACATTTCCAAACATTTACGATTGACCTTAAGTCATCATAGATCTGACATTGAGAACCCCCTCCGCCCACACTTTATACAAGAGCATGCTCTGCAGAGCCTTATTCCCAGGTTCTAGGGCATTATTCTCAGGATCGTCATGAGATTCGGCTAAAGCACCACTAGTAAGTTAAAGCCTATCCTATAGATGGGCCATAGCTTCCAGTATCGGGAATCAAGACTGTGGAGTCGGTAAGCCAACCATCTGACCCCTGAATCTGACTCCAACTCCACCAAAATGGAAACTGACACCGACCCTGTGACTCCGACTCTGTAACAATGGCTGCAAAGTCAATACGCCACATATCCGACTCCAACTACTCAATTTCCCTGAATTTCCCTCCACCCAAAATGGGCATCGACTCCGACTCCACCACTTGGACTCCACAGCCCTGTTGGAAATAACCCTTTATGGATGTATATTATATGACTCTCAAGTCCAAGAACCTCCTAGTAACATTTCAACCTAGCATAAAATACATACTGGAGAATCTCAATAGTGATAGCTTACACTATGGATCCAATGCTAGAGGGTCTACTACAGGAAGAAGCCCAATGGGTGTGGGGATACAATGGTGACGTCTACGGCTAAGTGTATGAGAGGGTGTGACAGAGGTCCACAACTCCAATCCTCAAGGCATGTTTTCAGGATTTCCTTAGCATTTGATAGTTGGTAATTCAATCTCCTGCACAGGTGACAATCGCAACTGTCAAATGCTAAGGAAATCCGAAAAACATGCACTGCCGGTAGGCCTTGAGGACTGAAGTTGGAAACTTAAGTGGCTTAGATGGTGGAAAGGAACATTTATTTCTATCTTTGGTCGGAAACTCAACAAAAATCATAGTCGAGGAGATAGAGATCATAAAAGTATGCTACTCCTCCATCCACAGTTCTAAGGTGGAATAAACTTTATTGACTTTTATGTCACTTTCGCGCCAACATCTCCACCCAAGATCAGAAGTCATTATTAAGCTATTGCTAAAAAAATCTGAGATGCCGATTTAATAAGGGGTCCCCACAGATTCCAAACTAACCGCCCAATGAAACCCGGCACTCCATAGGTTTCGACAGTCCCGGGGATTGCTCACGCACTTGGCACCGCTTTCAATCCTGACCCCACAGATTGCGCGCAGGCGGCATGAAAAATAGCAGCTTTTTGTATCACATAATACATACATTCCTTGTTCAGAATCCATAATCCATACAGAGCGTTAAATACATATCTAGAGAATGTAATTATATGTTTCACTGAAGTCCCCATCAAAGAGCTTTGCGGTGGTGTTTCTCCTGAATCGATACTGTAATGTTCTGTGCTCGCATAATCTTACCAAGCGTAAGTCTTGCCAGCAGCCGATGCTTGGCAGTTTATTGGCAGTTACTTCTGGCACCGATGGAGAGCAGTTAAACTCAGCTTAGAACTTACAGGTAAGTAATGTTATTAATGTCTGTGAAATGTTCCACTTGGCACATCTGGTTTTGATAACTGACGGTTCTATATGAAGATATATTTGCACCCGTGTTAGGAAAGTGCATGAGGCCTATCTGTCCATTCATAACCCGAGGAGCAAAGTGCAAAAGGTTTCACCTCCGCGAACAACCCCATCTTTGATGAAAACCCCTTGCACAGAGCGTATTTCATCACCAAAGCCAAGCAAGACGTGAGTGGCAATATACAGGATTTATAAGGTGCGTCACGACGCAGGTGTAAAAGCTGGACCCAACCGATGCTTCTGGGACATCTGCCTTCAGCAGGAGTGAAAGTCAGATTTGTGGCACATAGACCTTCTGACAGATACACAGATCCTCAAAATGTACCTAGACAGGGGATGTGTCTGACTATGTGAGGTCTGGCATCTCCAAAAATAGCCCAAAAAACTCTTCCGTGGTGACCCCATGTGGGCTACTGGCAAAGTGATGTTGGACATATTGGTTCCCATTCGAGGGAACCAACTTGAGCTATAGGTCATGAAGGGTTTGTCACTCCGGGAAATGAGGACTTCCAGCACGAAGTCACAACACAAAGGGTATAACAGGGGCTGGAAAACGGTATGAAGGGAGATGGTAGACAGGTCACACCAAACACTAATTTGTGTCTGCTCCTTACGCTCCCTAATGTCCCTAAGCGGTTCCTTCCCCCCACCGCCATCACGTGGTTAGTCCCTGATCTGTCCCTCCACTCATCCTGGCTAGGTAAACAAGGACACACAGACAAGGACACACTCAGAGAAAGAAAATAAATCTGATCTCCAAAGTCGAACCCAACACAAAATGATAAAGCTCAGAGTTCATAGAAGGATCCACAGGACCTGCAGAAGGTGGAGAATGTTTGTGTGGAAGAATGGGCCAAAATCCACCTGAGCAATGCAGGGACTAGTTTCGGCTGTTTTATGAAGTATTACATAAATTTCAGTAAGGCTGGCTTCACACCACGGTACAATCAGGGCAGTTCGGGGTGAATCTGACAGCCCCCCGGATCCGATTTTACTGTAATGCAGCCCCCTATGGGGCCGGATGGCAGCTATTTGCCATCCGGTTTCCATGTGTCTGGGAGGATCCGGAACAAGTCAGATTTTTCTCCTGGACACAAAAATGTTGCAAGCAACATTTTTGAGTCTGGGTCGAAAAATCTGCCCAAATTGGATCCTCCCGGATCCGGGGCAATCTGGCGCCGGATTGCCCAGATCCGGGAAGATCCGGGAACCGGACACCGGCGGCTGAAGTTCAGCGTGAGTGATGCTGAACTTCAGCACCAGGGAGCTGTCCCCTGTGAAGTGGTTCAGCACCATTTCAGCAGGGGACAGCTGAGCTCAGCTGCGATCTGCTGCATCCGGCTACAAACTGGACCGGAGGACATATTTTCCCTCCAGTTCTGTTTGCAAATTGGGTCCGGGACTGTCAAGTTCACCCTGGACAGCCCCGGACCTGATTGTGCCGTGGTGTGAAGCCACCACGTGTGTGTGTATGTGAACATATTGACAGTACTTATTGATGTGTTCAATACTTTTTTCCTGCGTCATTTCTCATTATTACACATAACGAGCTTTCCTGCCTGTCTCTCCTCACAAGCGAGCTTTCCTGTCTGTCTCTCCTCACAAGCGAGCTTTCCTGCCTGTCTCTCCTCACAAGCGAGCTTTCCTGTCTGTCTCTCCTCACAAGCGAGCTTTCCTGCCTGTCTCTCCTCACAAGCGAGCTTTCCTGTCTGTCTCTCCTCACAGCGAGCTTTCCTGCCTGTCTCTCCTCACAAGCGAGCTTTCCTGCCTGTCTCTCCTCACAAGCGAGCTTTCCTGTCTGTCTCTCCTCACAAGCGAGCTTTCCTGCCTGTCTCTCCTCACAAGCGAGCTTTCCTGTCTGTCTCTCCTCACAAGCGAGCTTTCCTGTCTGTCTCTCCTCACAAGCGAGCTTTCCTGCCTGTCTCTCCTCACAAGCGAGCTTTCCTGCCTGTCTCTCCTCACAAGCGAGCTTTCCTGTCTGTCTCTCCTCACAAGCGAGCTTTCCTGCCTGTCTCTCCTCACAAGCGAGCTTTCCTGTCTGTCTCTCCTCACAAGCGAGCTTTCCTGCCTGTCTCTCCTCACAAGCGAGCTTTCCTGCCTGTCTCTCCTCACAAGCGAGCTTTCCTGCCTGTCTCTTCTCACAAGCGAGCTTTCCTGCCTGTCTCTCCTCACAAGCGAGCTTTCCTGCCTGTCTCTCCACACAAGCGAGCTTTCCTGCCTATCTCTCCTCACAAGCAAGCTTTCCTGCCTGTTTCTCCTCACAAGCGAGCTTTCCTGTCTGTCTCTCCTCACAAGCGAGCTTTCCTGTCTGTCTCTCCTCACAAGCGAGCTTTCCTGTCTGTCTCTCCTCACAAGCGAGCTTTCCTGCCAGTCTCTCCTCACAAGCGAGCTTTCCTGTCTGTCTCTCCTCACAAGCGAGCTTTCCTGTCTGTCTCTCCTCACAAGCGAGCTTTCCTGTCTGTCTCTCCTCACAAGCGAGCTTTCCTGTCTGTCTCTCCTCACAAGCGAGCTTTCCTGTCTGTCTCTCCTCACAAGCGAGCTTTCCTGCCTGTCTCTCCTCACAAGCGAGCTTTCCTGCCTGTCTCTCCTCACAAGCGAGCTTTCCTGCCTGTCTCTCCTCACAAGCGAGCTTTCCTGCCTGTCTCTCCTCACAAGCGAGGTATATGAATCTGTAACTTCTATTAACAACACACTTGTCTTTTATTAATGTAATATACTGAACTCTTCTTACTGTGTGTGATGTTGGATGTTCAGAGGTCATCTTTGGTTCAGAAGTGTTTATGACCCATGATGCCCAGGAACTCTGTTTATTTGTCTTGCATTTATTGCCTCCTGCTGTCCTGAGTTTCTTTGATTGATTAACAAGTATAATAGACCTAGATCTGAGTAGAAACTCACTATATATGTAGACCCAGCTAAGGGGTGCAATCATGGGGGTCGTGCAATCATGCCAACTGCATAAGTGCTGACTGTACAAGTGTTATGCAGTTACATCGGCAGGTTAAACGGGGCAGGGAACAGGTAAGTCATGCAAAACAAACAAACAGATATGTAATTTGTTCACTCGTGCTGCAATTATGTATTCACTATGAAAACCCCAGACTACTCATCACTACTGACCACTCACCCACCACTACAGCTCTCCTTCCCGCTGCATCTGACCCACGTTACTCCCATCCCCTGCTCACCATCCACAATGTATCCCCTCCTTTGCACTCTCACTCCCATCCTTCTCCACTTCCTGCTACCCCCGCTCATCTCTCCACCCAGCAACAAAGTACTTCTTTCACCCTCCATCCTACCTAACCATCTCATCCACTACTCTGAACTATTCATGCACTTTCAATCCTCCATTTCCAATCAGGCATGCCCACCATGTAAACTCTCTTGCTCCCACCATCACCAACTCTCATAACACCACCATCACCCCCCTCGCAACCTGACCAACCTTAGACCCATCCCCCCAGCCCCTGCTCCTCTAATCTCCCTGCCAGGCGCACTCTGGAACGCCCGCTCAGTCTGTAATAAGCTCACAGACATCCACGAACTTTTTATTTCTAATAAACTCTCATTCCTTGGCATCACAGAGACCTGGCTCACCCCCTCCGACACGGCCTCCCCTGCTGCACTATCCTACGGCGGATTCAATCTCTCCCACACACCCCGCCCCTCTGACAAACATGGCGGAGGTGTCGGCATACTCCTATCCTGCTCCTTCCCCCTATTCTATTACCCCCCTCTGTTACTCTCCCATCTTTCGAAGCCCACTCTGTCAGCATCTTCTCCCCCAGTTAGCTGTCATCTACCGCACCCCTGGATCCATCCCCACCTTCCCCAACCATTTCACCACCTGGCTACTTCATTCCTCTCTACTGACATCGCCACCATCATTATGGGCGATTTCAATACCCCTATTGACACTACCCACCCAACCGCCTCTCAACTTCTTTCCCTGACCTCCTCCTTCGGGCTCTCTCAATGGTCCCCCTCTGCCACCCACAAAGATGGCCACACGCTGGATCTCATCTTTACCCGTCTTTGCTCCCTTACTAACCTCACACACTCAACCCTCCCCCTGTCTGACCACAATCTGCTGACCTTCTCCTCCCTCACCTCCCCTACTACACCACCTCCTCTCCGCAAACGTGATCATCCACGCAGAAACCTAAAACACATTGATCTACACTCACTCTCAGAATCCCTTCTCCCTCTCGCCAACATAACATCTATACGTGACACAGACACTGCCACCACCCTCTACAACACCACATTAACCAAGGCCCTCGACCTAGCCTTCCCCCTCACACACCACGCTCCACGCACTAACAGGCAACCCTGGCACACCACCCTCACTAAAGACCTGAGACGGTCATCCAGGGTCGCCGAGAGGCGATGGAAAAAATCACGTTCCACTGAGCATTTTGCACTGTTCAAACAGTCCCTCATCGCCTTCAAGACTGCACTTGCCACCGCCAAACAAACCTTCTTCTCATCCCTAATAACCTCCCTGTCCCGCAATCCCAAACAACTTTTCAGAACCTTCAATTCCTTACTCCGCCCGCCTGCTCCCCCTCCTTCTCCCCTTATCTCTGCAGAAGACTTTGCCTCTTTCTTCAAAGAAAAGATTGACAGAATCAGATGCAGCTTTGATCCACTGTCCCCACAGCCTCCCCTCTCACCTATATTGCCCTCTACTTCCATCAACTGCTTTCCCCCCATAACTGAAGACCAGCTCTCCTCCCTCCTGTCAAAATAACACACCTCACCCCCAGCGCCCACGACCCGCTCCCATCCCACCTCATTCCCAACCTCACCTCCGTTATCATCCCAGCCCTAACTCATCTTTTCAACCTATCACTTACCACTGGCACCTTCCCCTCAGCCTTCAAACATGCCTTGATCACACCCATCCTCAAAAAACCCTCCCTCGACCCCACAACTGTCTCCAACTACCGCCCTATATCTCTCCTCCCTTTCGCCTCTAAGCTACTTGAACAGCATGTCCACTCTGAGCTGTCCTCTCACCTCTCCTCCTGCTCCCTCTTTGACCGCCTGCAATCTGGCTTCCGACCCCTTCACTCCACTGAAACAGCCCTGATCAAAGTCACCAACGACCTACTGACTGCCAAAAGCAAGCGCCACTACTCTGTTCTCCTCCTCCTCGACCTGTCCGTCGCCTTCGACACTGGTGACCACTCCCTTCTACTTCAGGTCCTGGAATCTCTTGGCATCACGGACCTCGCCCTCTCTTGGATCTCCTCATAATTAGCGGACCGGACCTTCAGCGTCACCCACTCCCACACATCCACCTCGCCCTACCCCCTATCTGTCGGGGTCCCGCAGGGCTCGGTTCTTGGACTGTTACTGTTCTCAATCTACACTCACGGTCTAGGGCAACTCATTGAGTCCCATGGCCTCCAGTATCACCTCTACGCCGACGACACCCAAATCTACCTGTCTGGTCCTGACATCGCCTCCCTTCTATCCAAAATTCCACATTGCCAGTCCGCCATCTCATCCTTCTTCTCTGCTTGCTTCCTTAAGCTGAACATGGACAAAACCGAGTTCATAGTCTTCCCCCCAAGACGCTCC
>JARQOC010000011.1:19976481-20281481 GCA_033576535.1 Allobates femoralis
TGCATACCTCCTAGTGGGCACTGCTGGGCGCATACCTCCTAGTGGCATCTGTTGAGCGCATACCTCCGAGTGGGACTGCTTGGGCGCATACCTCCAGAGTGGACATTGCTGAGGCATACCTTTAGAGTGGGCACTGTGGGTGCATACCTCCAGAGTAGGCCAGTTACGCATACTCCGAGTTGGACTGTGGGGTGCATATCCGAGTGGGTCTTTAGCATACCTCAGAGTGGGCACTGTTGGGTGCAAACCTCTAGAATGGGCACTGTTGGGCGCATACCTCCAGAGTGGACACTGCTGAGCCATACCTCCAGAGTGGCATTGTTGGGCGCACTCTTGAGTAGGCATGTTGGTGTATAAATTTGAGTGGGCACTGCGGGACATAGCCTTACCAAAAGATGAAATTGCTTAAGTTTACCTGCAGAGTGGACATGCGCTGGCATACCTCCAGGATATGCACTGTTGAACGCATACCTCCAGAGTGGGCATTGTTGGGTGCACACCTCCAGAGTGGACGACACTGCTGGAGACATACCTCCAGAGTGGAATGTGGAGGCCCATACCTCCAGAGTGGGCATGTTGAGTGTATACTCACAAGTGGGCACTGTGGGAGCTATTCCTCCAGAGTGGACAACTGCTGAGAGCATACCTCCAGTGACACTGAAGGGCTGAATCAATCCATCCAGCCCAGTCTCTGTATTGCAATTCTCTTGCTACTATGTCAAAATGAATTTTTATACAGTTTTTTCTATCTTCATTAATTTTTTTTTATTATTATTTCTATCTCTTTAAGGGCTGCCACATCATATCTATTATCCTCATCATCCATCATCATCATCTATCTATCCATCCTATCTATCATCATATCTATCTATCTATCTATCTATCTATCTATCTATCTATCTATCTATCTATCTATCCTTAACAATAAAATAATGTGAAATAATGGCGGCAACACATTGAGGATATACGGTATAAGTACATATAGATGTACACTCTTTCAGATTATGGATCACCAGTCAGTGCATACAGTAAAGCCTTTCCTATTTCTCCTGGCGATGACCCAGCTAAAATAATGTGTTGCGATAACGAGAGCGTTCAGCTCTGTAATTTGGACGATACGGTTTGTTTTGTTGTTCGGAGCTGTAGGATTTTTAAATCTTTCTTTATATATATATTTGTTTCTCTGCTTCGCTGATGATTATCTGGCATGAAACACTGCTCTGACTGGGTTAGCCTGAGTTTAGCCAGTGGGGTTATTCAGTGTGGGATGGATCTATCACATAACGTTGGATTAAACTCCTGGACGGAGACCGTTCCAGGATCTACAGGCACAAAGTACATGACAGAAGCTACCTGTCCCAGATTATATATTTATTACACCACCATCAGCCCTCACGTTGGCGGATGAGAAGGTTCCCGTTGTTCTTGTTTATCAAACGCTACAAAGATACAGAAAGTAAACATCCAAAAGAAAGAGGAACGTCCAAGACTGTGGAGGTCGGATATTGTCAGATGGAACCTTGTCCATTTTCTTTAAAAATCCACAAGAAAGACATCTAAATCCCCTGATTGCTCAAATCCTGGAAGATTTGGAAAACTGTATCCTCAGGTGCTTAAAGGAATCGGTCAGGATGAATTTACATATGAAACTGGTGGCCGTAAAAGGTCATGCTGGGCGTAGGGAGATACCCAGTGCAGGATGACGAGGGGGGACAAAGGAGTCCCTGACGCTAAGGGCAAAGGAGAGATGGTGACCCCTAGAAACACTAGCGCTGACACCTTACTCCCCTAACATCCCTATACAGTCTCTGCAACTGTTGCCGAGCAGGATACCTCGTCCCTGTCTGTCCCTCAGCTAAGTTTACGCAGGGATCAGACAGGGTGAACACTGATCTACCCAGCTAACAACCAAAGGAATACACCAAGGAGACAAACAAGGTAGAGAGGAAGAAACACTTAGCTGAACGAAAATAAAAACAGCAAACTACACCAGAAATCCACAATGCGCTGCGAAGCCGGGAAACAAACCCACCTCCAAACACGCTATCACCAGCAATGTATCATGGGAGCCAAAGGGTATACTGTAGAGACAGCGAAAAGGTTGGCAGGTAGGAGACCTGCTGGGGTCTAGCGACCTCCAGCTATCACCAAGCAGAGAAATTCCACTGAAAGGAACAGAAAACAAATCGGATTTTGGCTGTTTGACCAGACGCTGCGATCTCCTGCGAGTGGCCCAAAAGCCTTAGCTGTGGTTCTTGATCCACCCGTGACTAAAGGTCACAATCCAACAAAAAAAATGATACCTGCGTTGCTCAAATCCGATTTGCCAGAGCTGAGAAACTGAGCTTTGAAGATAAGAGCGGATGTGCGTTGGAGGCGTGTCCATGCCAAGTGCATCAACACTCCCAATGCACTTCCAGGTTAATTTGATTGTGGCTTCAAAGTCTAATTTCTCAGCACTGGCACATCACATCACTATAAGACAGGTGTCATATTAATTGTTGTTCTCGGACCAATGCAGGACTGCCAATAGATTCAGTAGTGAAATGATTATGACTCATTCCTTTGAAAGAGCTTTTCGATCGTCCTTAAAACTCGGAATGCTAATATGTATGGCCACTCTCACTTGTCCAACATTCATAATCCAAGTAAAGAGCTCGATATCCAGACCTGTTAAAGGCCCAGTCTCACGCAACGATATCGCTAACGATATCGTTGAAACGTCACTGTTTTTGTGACGTTGCAGTGATGTGAAACAACATCGTTGTGTGTGACAGGTATCAGTGATCAACGATACGTCGTTGATAGCAGATTCATGAACCGGTTCATAAATCTGTCGTTGGTCGCCCACTGGATGGGCGGCATCGCTGCATGTGACAGCGGGAGAGTAACGATCAGCGAGCTCCCAGCGCCGCACAGCAAGCGCTGGGAGCTAGTATCCAAGGTAAACAGTGGGTAACTAAGGAGAGCACTGTGCTTAGTTACCCGCTGTTTACTTGGATATCAGTCCATGATGTGGCAGCGATCCCCATCGTTGGTCGGATCGCTGCCACATTGAAGCGTGGAACGGGCCTTAAGGATCTTCTGATCTAAACTTATTCAGAGGTCGGGAGACCGAGGGCCAGATCAAACATTGCACTCCATACTTGGATCGAGAATGTGGGCTATACGGCGGTGTGTACGTGATCACAGTGATATATTGAAACACTGCATGTAATGATTTCCTAGGTCGCGGCATCATAGAGTTGCATGTTTCCAACAGGGCTGTGGAGTCTGAGTCTTTATTGGGTGGAGTCGGATTAGGGAAAATTCAGAGTCAGAGTCGGTTGTTTGGCTTACTGACGTCACAGCCATGATTGTCGAGTCGGGGTTGTGGAGTTGGTGTCTATTTTTGGTGGAGTCGGAGTCAGATTCAGGCAAACTGAGGAGTCAGAGTCGGATTTGTGGCTTACCGACTTCACAGCCCTGGATTCTGAATGTCGAAACACTTCCCATATCGTCTTCAACGCAAGTCACACGCAACGTAAAACTTGGTTGCATCTTTTGTGTTTTCTTTACAGCAAAACCTGAACACTTTTCAGAGAGTCATTGTTGCGAGACACATGTCGCCATTAGTGATGAGCGGGCACTACCTTGCTTGGGTCCTTAGTACTCGTTGCGAGCAGTTGGATGCTCGGATGGGGCAACTCAAATACCCGAGTATATTGGAAGTCAACGGGGAACTTGAGTATTCTTCCAGAACATCTTACCTTTGATTCCATTATACTTTTAGTCGCGCCCAACTGAGCGTCCAATTGTTCCCGAGTACCGAGCACCCGAGCATGGTAGAGATCGCTCATCACTCGTCACCATGTGCTTTAACCTTATTCTTCCACATCCGGAAATGTTCCTCAAACTACAGTTTTCTTTCTTAATTTTCCAAGGAACCTGTTTCCGAGTGCTGCAAGGCCGAGGCTCCGGGTTGCACACACATGTGGAACGCACAGGTCATTTGGAAATTTCTGAAGCTTGTTTGCTTTTGCACATCCACACGCACAGATGAAATAATCACATGACAGTGCGGTTTGATTCCGCTGATGTTTTCACAATTGTGATTCATTTCTCTTTGAAGCTCACATCAAGGCTGACTGGGACGGCATTGTTTAAAGATGTTTAAACGTTGTACCTTTTTGTTCCAGATATTCTACGCGTCTCCAGTTACTTTCCTCCATACAAACATATGAATGTTTACTAACAAACAGTCAAGTCAGCGACGTCTTCTAAAAAAAAAAATAACCGCTGTATGGTATGTGCATGGGATATGAATTTAATGGGTATGTAGACTTTTGCAACCCAATGGTTTTATTGCTGCAATGCATCCATGATAAAAATGACTTGGCAACAAGTCTGGAGTATAGCATCCTATTGCTTGGTGTCTACAGCTACTGTGCAAACATAGGTGTCCCTAGTACCCTGGCAATTTGATCCTATGGTCCTTTCCTTCTGAACCCTAAGTTAAAGGGTTTTCTGCTATTTTTTGAAAAATTTACGCTGGCTTAAAAAAAGAAGGAAACTTATCACATGGAATTTCGTGGTCTCTGTCGGAATCCAAAATGTTGATGAGCAAGGACCACCATATTCGGTTGCTCGGTACTCAAAACGAGAAGGTTGGACGCTTGGACAGCTGCGATTTGAGTACCGAGTATAATGGACGTCAATGGGAAACTTGAGCATTTTCCAAAAAACCTTACCAATGGCTTCCATTAACTCAGCTCTTGGGTTGGCCCATCCGAGCCTCTGACCTGCTCGTTACGAGTACCCAGCATGGAAGCATGGTAGTCCTCGCTCATCACTATTGATATCCACCCATTGGTCACCTTGCTGCAGAAATCATTGATTGACTGGAGAGTGAGGAGACCGGTCAGTGGGATGTTAGTAATGATGAGCGAGGTCTACCACGCTCGGGTGCTCGTACCAAAACAAACAGGTTAGGCTCTAAGATGGGTGCAACTCAAGTGCCGAACATAATGGAAGTCAATGTGGAACTCAAGCAATTTTACCGAAGATCTTACCATTGATTCCGTTACATTCGGTACTCAAGTTGCGCCCATCCGAGCGTCTGACTTGTTCGTTTTTATTACCAAGAACCCGAGCATGGTAGTGGTCACTCATCACTATTGAAATCCCACCCACTGCTCACCTGTGGAAATTACTGATTCGCTGGAGGGTCGATGGGATATGAATAGTGATGAGCGAGCACATACCATTGAGTGGAGAGTCAGGTGACCGATCGATGGGATATGAATAGTGATGAGTGAGCACATACCATTGACTGGAGAGTCAGGTGACCGGTCAATGGGATATGAATAGCGATGAGTGAGCACATACCATTGACTGGAGAGTCAGGTGACCGGTCGATGGGATATGAATAGCGATGAGTGAGCACATACCATTGACTGGAGAGTCAGGTGAGACCGGTCGATGGGATATGAATAGTGATGAGCGAGCATATACCATTGACTGGAGAGTCAGGTGACCGGTCGATGGGATATGAATAGTGATTAGTGAGCACTATCATGCTTGAGTGTTCGTACTCGAAACAAACAGGTCGGGCACTCAGATGGGCGCAGCTCAAGTGCTGAGTATAATGGAAGTCAATGTGGAACTCAAGCAATTTTACGGAAGATCTTACCATTGATTCCATTACATTCGGTACTCAAGTCACGACCATCCGAGCATCAGACTTGCTCGTTTTGAATACCAAGAACCCGAGCATGGTAGTGCTCGCTCATCACTATTGATATCCCACCCACTGCTCACCTGTGGAAATCACTGATTCACGGGAGGGTTGATGGGATATTAATGATATTAATTTAATAGTGATGAACGAGCATATGCCATTGATTGGAGAGTCAGGTGACCGGTCGAAGGGATATGAATAGTCATGAGTGAGCACTACCATGCTCGGGTGCTCGGAACTCGAAACAATCAGTTTGGACACTCTGATGGGCACGACTCAAGTGCCGAGTATAATGGAAGTCAATGGGGAACTCAAGCAATTTTACTGAATATCATACCTTTGACTTCCATTATACTCGGTACTCGAGTCACGCCCATCCGAGCTTCTGACTTGTTCGTTTTGAATGCTGAGCCCCCGAGCAGCTTAGTGCTCACTCATCACTATTGATGTCCCAACAATTGGTCACTGGAACCTGCAGCCAATCAGTGATTTCCACAGTCAGGTGACTGGTGACCGTGATGTCACTATTTCCGGTCCCAACAGTGACGACTGAAGCGGCCAAGTAGTCCAGCAGTAATTATTACTTCTTCATTTCTTTTCTAAGGGTTTTAAAACTTTTCAAAAGTTCTGAAAAGTCCACTTAAAAGAACAGAGAAGGGTTGCCTATTGTATACAACATTTAGGCTGCGTAGATCTGCATAGGTGCTGTATATGCAAAAATATAAACTCTAACTCTTGCAGTTAACCCCTACCATTTCAGCATTTATCCACCTATCCCCGTTTAAATAGGACATAGTATAAAACGCAAAGCAGAAAGGAATCCCGCTGGAAAGACACCCCCTAATAAGCAATTTTCGTCCTTACCCCATGAATGATCCTATGAAGAAAGAGGTGTGCATGCTCAGTCTCCTCATTTAAAAGGAATCTGACAGCAGATTTTGCTGTTTAATATGAGTAACATAATATAGGGGCAGGGACCTTGATTCCGGTGATGTGCCACTTATTAAGCCGTATGCTGCAGTTTCAATACATTCAGTGTTTTATCGACAGGAGACCATCACTGCTGGACTAGGTCTCACGTGCAGGCTAGTCAAGTTAATCTGTGTAACCCCAGCACTGAGCTGCCAATCAGTGGTGTGTGAGGTGGTTATACACAGCTCAGCATTCAGAGCTCTCCTATAGCAGAATGATTCTATCCAAACCACACCAAGCAGCCCAGTAAGTGATATATTGCTGAAATCAGGCTCTCAGCCCCTGCATTTTATGCTCTCAAACTACACAGCAAAATCCTGCTGACAGATTCCCTTTAGACCTCCAATAACATTGGTTGCAGTTTGGTGGAAACAAGGCACAGTGATCCCCAATTGTGGAAATTGGTGGGGGTACTTGCGTTTGAACCATAACCAATGTAGCAATTGTTTTGCCTATCTAGTGGATACCTTGGATCTGCATGACTGGTGTTATGGGAAATGTCAACGTACAAGGGGAAGAACAAGAAAGGGCTTTCGACATAGATTGGGCCAAGGTCTCAAGTCAACGTGATCAGTGTCCCAGCTCCATCACAGGACTATTGTTGGACAGGGATCAGGATTTTCGGTAGATCTCTCATATAGTTCCCCCCTTCCCAGTCTTCCTGCGTTGTTTGGCCGTATCACCGTCTATTCCGAGAGTTTCCTAACGCTGCTAAAAAAGTCAGGACTAGCAAACCGTAAGCTACAATAAATTTTCAGGGTACGTCAGTGCTTTTGATCCCTTAGGTGGCCTCCAGAGTGAAGGCTGGCTTTGTTCTGGGAGGAGGTCCAAGATCCTCTCCCACTTGTGGGTTTTGGATGAGATTCAAGAAGGCCGCACCGTGGAATATTAGTTTGTTCAAGGTCAGAGGAGTTTGTTTAGGCAGGTTTAATAGCTCACCAAAATATATATATGAGGAAAAAAAACACTTTTAACCATGTAAAATCACATTTGGTAAATATCAGAGGTCAATAAGCAAAATGTATTCAGGAGCCAGATGAAGACTCCAGCCTACCGAGCAGGTAACATGAAGGGGAACACCCCCGAAAATAAGATATGTCATGGTAATGTTGTCCTGTGAGGTGCGGAGGTCCATGACTTGCCCCAGTCTTTTGGCAGGCATCACCCCTGCTCCCCTGCAGTAAGGGGGTTAATTACAATATCCCTGGTGGACTTGGGCAGTGGTGGGATTCCTGGTAGAGGCCAGTGAAGGGTTAATGATGAATACTTGGGATACAGTGGGCCTCCCTAGCTTCCAGCGTTGTCCCGGCACTAATTGGAGATTGATCACTGATGGCACAGCTAATAGGTGCAAGAACAAAAGTCAGAGGGCTCCGGAGCTGATGGGGCAGAGCGAGCCAGGGGCCCAATCAGTGAAGGAGGAGCTCACGTTGTCCCAGTGGCGACAGACCCTTCCTCTTGGGATGTTTTCCCTACCGCTCACTTGTAGTTTGGAAAGAGAGAGAGGAGCTGCGGCTGTCACCATTCCTATCCTTCTTTCCGTATTATTGTATCTGGATAGAGAGAAGGAGGTTCTATTGGCTGCGGAAGGGTCAGGAATATCAGAACATGCATCCTAAGATATTAATGACGTACCCTTAGAATTGGTCATCAACATCAGATTGGTAGGATCTAACCATCCCCCACCCAGCCGCACTGTTATTAGCCATCCATGCAGCGCCACATATTGGGCAGTGGCCGTCCTGAGGTACTGCAAGTCAAATCCTACTGATGTGAATACGAGCTCAACTGTAAAACTTGACAGCAGACACTAAACAGTGAAAGGGACTGGGTACTATTGGCTACGGTCACCGGGACCTGCTAACAGCTACTCATGAGGGATGTCAGATCCCCAATGTTTATAATAAAGATAACCCCAGGGGCATAACTATAGTAAGTGCTGTGTCACAATTCTTCAGCTCAGTTTGTCTAGGAAGCAATGAGTGACAGTTTGCTATGACTATATAGAATCAGGGCATACTGAACTGTCGGTGTGTTGAGTGTCAGCTGAGTCATCCAATCTAATTCTGGGAAGTGCTGTGTTATTCAGGAGTTCTCCTTTCTCAGTGATTGCCCAGCTACTTAGCTGAGCAGTTTCTCCCATACCTCTGCCAGTTGTAGCATTCTGTTCAGTGGTGCTTTTTGGCCTGTATTCCTGTGGTCTGTTTGATTGATCTATTGCTGCCTGACCTTAAACATCCATTGACCCTTTGTTTAGCCCCTTTGCTCTTATCCGCTACCCTTCAAGTATTCTGACTACACCTGTTTATCTCCTTAACCCTTGATGAGCTCTCCAGGTACCTGACCCTGGAATGCTTGACTACCCCGCCTCAGTAGTACTGTCACAAATTGGGGTTGCATTTGCACCTGGGCCCTTGAACTTAAGTAGAAAAAAAGGTCAGTTTAGCCCATATGAGAAGACCAATATTATTTAAAAAAAAAAAAAAACAATGTTAGTTGGGGACTTTTTGGAGATTTTCAAGCTTCATCAGTAGATAAGGTGCCCGATACTGGACGACACTCCATCTCTCCTGTAGGTATCAGAAGACAGGATGTCACCAGTCCCCTCGTCTCTCGACGTGGGAAGTAAAGCAGGACTGAGGAATAACCCTTTATGGCCAACATTAATCAATTATTTCAGTACACTGGAGCCGCCAATGTCAATGTTAACCTCAGGGCAGGACAACTGATCCGTCATTTTGAGCACGGTCGAGTTGTTGTCACATGTCATAGAACCAATGGAACAGAGAAAAACTAAAAGAATGAAGATTAAATGTAATTTCTGGGCAGTGCTGTCATGTATATGGGCATAAACTGTTCTAAATTGTCCTGATTTCTCCGCTCAGCTGTCTTGGATGCAATGAGTGACACTTTGCTGAAATCTATGGAATCAGGGCTGTGCTGAACTGTCCGTTTGGTAAGTGACAGCTCAGTCATCCAATCATATACTGGGAAGCACTGGGTTATTCAGGTGTTCCCTGTTTTCTATAATTGCCCAGCTAGTTAGCTGCGCAGTCAGTCCCAGATCTCTGCCAGTTGTAGCATCTTGCTAATTGGTGTTTGTTGGCCTTCCTTACCTGTGCACCCAAATCTATGGAATCAGGGCTGCGCTGAACTGTCCGTTTGGTAAGTGACAGCCCAGTCATCCAATCATATACTGGGAAGCACTAGGTTATTCAGGTGTTCCCTGTTCTCTATAATAGCCCAGCTACTTAGCTGCGCAGTGAGTCCCAGATCTCTGCCAGTTGTAGCATCTTGCTAATTGGTGTTTGTTGGCCTTGCTTACCGACTGCACCTAAATTGGACACGAACTCTGACTCCACAGCCCTGGCTCTGTTCTCCTTTCCTCTTGGTACTCTGACCCCGGACCGTGACTTAACGATGCCTTTGTCTATCCCCTTAATCCACAACGTTGCTCTCCTGGTATACTATTCCGGAACGTTTGTCTATCTTGCCTCATGACTTGTTTGTGCAGTGAGTGGCATCACAAATATATTCCCTACAATTTTGAGTCCCCTTTCCATGAAATAGTTAAACCCTCTATATTTCTGTGACATTTAATCTTTTTGGCAAAAAGGAAAAATTGTAATAAAAAAAAGAAAAAAAATCAGATTACATTACAGGTCCGTTGTGGTGTCCTGGGTGTGTCGCATATTTGTTCACTAAGAACAGCGGCCAAGATGTTACTTTCTGCCATTAATAAGCGATTTGTATCCCCCGCAGTCATTTATACTCATCAAGCAAAATTGGATCTAATAAGGTTTTATCAGAGCAATAAGAGAAAGGTATATCTTGGCAGGGAAGCACCTTAGGCGCCGGCGGGAACGTCTCGTCCAAAATCAGCACCGGCAGTTTGACTTGGCATCGGCTCGGTCTGAAGTTATAGGTGCAATTAGGAAAAGAAGAAAAAAAGGTTCCGAGATTGCGGCTATCTCCCGGGCTAGTCACTCATCGTGACGTCCTACCTCTCACAATTCACCAGGCTGCAAGCACCCCATCCCCTCCGATCCATATTTCAGTGTGACAGCGTACGATAGCGAAACGTGAAGTATTGATGCGGGTGTCACTCGAAAACTCCACTCTGCTGCACTTTAAGAAAAAACAGCTGCTCGGATGAAATAGATGCCAAGCGTCTGAAGACGAGAACACAAGGAATGCTTCTTCTCTTACAAAGGAGAAGGAGAAACACACAAACAAGCGGCATTTCCTTTTGCTCTCGCCGAGCTCAAACGCTACTTTGCTTTGCAAATGTGCACGACAGCCTATGAAGGAGGCGGATGAAGGCTGCGGCCCGGACCCGCCACGTGTCACGCGCTGCGAGTATTTGCTGTATGGAGCGTCAAGAGGCAACTTGCTGCAAAGATCAAAGAGCAGCTGCACATTGGACAAAGAAATGCGGCAGGAAAGTGCTTGGATAGCAATATTATTATTATTATTTATTATTATTATTGCGCCATTTATTGCATGGCGCCTTACATGTGACAAGGGGCATACATAGACAAGTACAATAATCAGGAGAAATATAAGGCACAGACAAGTGCAAAAGGAGAGGGGACCCTGCCCACAAGGGCTCACAGACTACAAGGGATGGGTGAGGATACAGTATTTGAGGGGAGAGGACCCTGCCCGCGAGGGCTTACAGTCTATAAGGGATGGGTGAGGATACAGTAGGTGAGGAGGACCCTGCTCACGAGGGCTCACAGCCTACAAGGGATGGGTGAGGATACAGTAGGTGAGGGGAGAGGACCCTGCCAGCGAGGGCTCACAGTCTATAAGGGATGGGTGAGGATACAGTAGGTGAGGGGAGAGGACCCTGCCCGCGAGGGTTCACAGTCTATAAGGGATGGGTGAGGATACAGTAGGTGAGGAGAAAAGACCCTGCCCACGAGGGCTCACAGTCTACAAGGGATGGGTGAGGATACAGTCGGTGAGGAGACAGGAGCCTGCCCACGAGGGCTCACAGTCTACAAGGGATGAGTGAGGATACAGTAGATGAGGGGAGAGGACCCTGCCCACGAGGACTCACAGTCTACAAGGCATGAGCGAGGATATACTAGGAGAGGAGAGAGGACCCTGCCACGAGGGCTCACAGTCTATAAGGGATGGGTGAGGATACAGTAGATGAGAGGACTCTGCCCACGAGGACTCACAGTCTAAAAGGCATGAGCGAAGATATACTAGGAGAGGAAAGAGGACCCTGCCCACGAGGGCTCACAGTCTACAAGGGATGGGTTAGGATACACTAGGATAGGAGAGAGGACCCTGCCCACGAGGACTCACAGTCTACAAGGAATGAGCAAGGATAAACTAGGATAGGAGAGAGGACCCTGCCCACGAGGACTCACAGTCTACAAGGCATGAGCGAGGACATACTAGGAGAGGAGAGAGGACCCTGCCCACAAGGGCTCACAGTCTACAAGGGATGGGTTAGGATACACTAGGATAGGAGAGAGGACCCTGCCCACGAGGGCTCACAATCTAGAAGGGATGAGTGAGGATACAGTAGATGAGGGGAGAGGACCCTGCCCACGAGGACTCACAGTCTACAAGGCATGAGCGAGGATATACTAGGAGAGGAGAGAGGACCCTGCCCACGAGGGCTCACAGTCTATAAGGGATGGGTGAGGATACAGTAGATGAGAGGACTCTGCCCACGAGGACTCACAGTCTACAAGGCATGAGCGAAGATATACTAGGAGAGGAAAGAGGACCCTGCCCACGAGGGCTCACAGTCTACAAGGGATGGGTTAGGATACACTAGGATAGGAGAGAGGACCCTGCCCACGAGGGCTCACAGTCTACAAGGGATGAGCAAGGATATACTAGGAGAGGAGAGAGGACATTGCCCACGAGGGCTCACAGTCTACAAGGGATGAGCGAGGATATACTAGGAGAGGAGAGAGGACCCTGCCCACGAGGGCTCACAGTCTACAAGGGATGGGTTAGGATACACTAGGATAGGAGAGAGGACCCTGCCCACGAGGGCTCACAATCTATAAGGGAAGGGTGAGGATACACTAGGTGAGGGTTGAGCTGGTCATGCGGCGGTTCAATAGACTGAGGATAACTTCAGGTTGTAGACTTGTTGGAAGAGGTGGGTCTTCAGATTCTTTTTGAAGGTTTCATCGGTGAGCCAGAGTCTGATGTGTTGGGGCAGAGGGTTCAAGCGTATGGGAGAGACATGGGAGAAATCTTGTATGCGGTTATGGGAAGAAGAGATAAGAGGGGAGGAGAGAAGGAGATCTTGAGAGGATCGCAGGTTGCATGTAGGTAAGTACCAGGACACCATGTCACAGATATATATGGAGGGTACAGGATGTGGACGGCTTTGTATGTCATAGTTAGGGTTTTGAACTGGGGCCACTGGACAATGGGGAGTCAGTGAAGGGCTTGGTAGAGAGAAGAGGCTGAGGAATAACGGGGAGACAGGTGGATTAGTCAGGCAGCAGAGTTTAGGATAGATTGTAGTGAAGCAAGAGTGCTATAGGGGAGGCCAGAGAGCAGGAGGTTGCAATAGTCGAGGCAGGAGATGATGAGGGTGTACACAAGTGTTTTTGCAGTTTCTTGGTCAAGGAATGTATGGATGCAGGAAATATTCTTGAATTGGAGAAAGTAGGAGGTGACAAGGATTTGGATATGTGGCTTGAAAGAGAAGGCAGAGTCGAGGATCACCCCGAGGCACCGAGCATGCGTGACTGGGGACAGTGTGCAGCCATTGACTTTGATGGATAGGTCAGGTGGGGGGGTAGAGTGAGACGGGGGAAAGATGATGAATTATGTTTTGTCCATGTTCAGTTGTAGAAAACAACTGAGCAGAAAAGGAAGATGAAATAGCGGACAGACATTGCGGGATTTTGGTCAGGTCCTGATAGGTAGATTTGTGTTTCATCAGTGTAGAGATGGTACTGCAAACTGTGGGATTCTATGAGCTGTTCCAGGCCGGAGGTGTAGATGGAGAAGAGTAGGGGGAACACCCGACAGACAGGGGGTGAGATGAGGAGGTGGTGTGGGAGACAATGAATGTCCGGTACCTCAATATGATGTCCTCTCAATACCTCAACATAATGCCCTCTCTCGGATCACGTAGAGTTGATACTACCTCTACTTGTCCATTTTATTCATCTCTTGGGATATAACCACTGGGACCCCTATCGATCCTCATTACAGCTGACGCATGTACACCTTTACTCCATTCATTCTCTATGGGACTGCTATCATGGACAGATCCATAGAAAATAAATGGAGTGGAGGAGAGCATGCTTGACCTCTGCCCCAATCAGTTGGGATCGCTGGGATGGGGAGTCCCAGGAGTAGAACCTCTAGCAATGAGTACACAATCCCCTGTCTTATCGATAGTGAACTTAAAAACATCCCTATAATTTTCTACACCCCGTCGAACTGATTGTAGACCGTCTTGAAGCCCATCCTCATTCAGCGTGCGGCGACCTGGTTAGGAATCTGGTCCCTCTAACTGACCAGAAGTCAGAAGATACATCACAGGCGCTCAATGCATCTCTATGAGAGCCAGAACAAGGCCAGATCGAGGCTCTCAAAGCGATATATTGGGTTGTAACAAAAAAAACAGCGGCACTCTGAAATACTAACACATGTAATTGAATATAGAACTATATTATAGCTAAGGAGACATGAAAAAATGAGGCACCCTGCTTATAAATATGGTCATATCGATAACCACTAATAGCCACGTCGAGGCGTGTCTCTTTTATTGGGACTCTGCCCTCAATCACAGTCTCTATTTGGATTTAAAACCTTCCTTTTGTTATGGGCGAGTAGGAACCTGCTAACAGAGAGCAATAACAGCCTAGGCCACTGGGAAAAGGGTGAACAACATAGGGTGTATTGGGTCTCTGCCCTCAATCACAGTCTCTATTTGTATTTAAAACCTTCCTTTTGTACGGGTGAGTAGGAACCTGCTGCTAACAGAGAGCAATAACAGCCTAGGCCAGTGGGAAAAGGGTGAACAACATAGGGTGTATTGGGTCTCTGCCCTCAATCACAGTCTCTATTTGGATTTAAAACCTTCCTTTTGTACGGGCGAGTAGGAACCTGCTAACAGAGAGCAATAACAGCCTAGGCAAGTGGGAAAGGGGTGAACAACATAGGGTGTATTGGGTCTCAGCCCTCAATCACAGTCTCTATTTGGATTTAAAACCTTCCTTTTGTATGGGCGAGTAGGAACCTGCTAACAGAGAGCAATAACAGCCTAGGCCAGTGGGAAAAGGGTGAACAACATAGGGTGTATTGTGTCTCTGCCCTCAATCACTGTCTCTATTTGGATTTAAAACCTTCCTTTTGTACGGGCGAGTAGGAACCTGCTGCTAACAGAGAGCAATAACAGCCTAGGCCAGTGGGAAAAGGGTGAACAACATAGGGTGTATTGGGTCTCTGCCCTCAATCACAGTCTCTATTTGGATTTAAAACCTTCCTTTTGTATGGGCGAGTAGGAACCTGCTAACAGAGAGCAATAACAGCCTAGGCAAGTGGGAAAGGGGTGAACAACATAGGGTGTATTGGGTCTCTGCCCTCAATCACAGTCTCTATTTGGATTTAAAACCTTCCTTTTGTACGGGCGAGTAGGAACCTGCTGCTAACAGAGAGCAATAACAGCCTAGGCCAGTGGGAAAAGGGTGAACAACATAGGGTGTATTGGGTCTCTGCCCTCAATCACAGTCTCTATTTGGATTTAAAACCTTCCTTTTGTACGGGCGAGTAGGAACCTGCTAACAGAGAGCAATAACAGCCTAGGCAAGTGGGAAAGGGGTGAACAACATAGGGTGTATTGGGTCTCTGCCCTCAATCACAGTCTCTATTTGGATTTAAAACCTTTCTTTTGTATGGGCGAGTAGGAACCTGCTAACAGAGAGCAATAACAGCCTAGGCAAGTGGGAAAGGGGTGAACAACATAGGGTGTATTGGGTCTCTGATTTGTAATGTCTGCCATGCTCCATGAAACACTGGAGCTGCCGGCAGGTCACAAATCTTCGAAGAACGACTGGAGCGCCACTGAAAACTGGAAACAGGTGAAGCCGCCGGAAGGTGAGTATTAAAGAAGGGTCAGGGGACAGATTTAAAGCATCACTCTAATGGTGCAACAAAAAGGAACGCTGGAGTGTGCGGGAAGGTGTTATGTTCTCATGTGAAACGATGGTCATAGGTGCTTGGTGACTTTGCAACATGCCAGAATATGGTGCAGATCTCACCCTTTGCAATTAATAGGATGAGATCAATGCACATATGCATTAAAGAAAAGTAGATAAGGAGCAAAATCTGCAGATGAGAATCAGTACGTGTGAACATGCACAAAGAGGCCTGGGTTCACCATTTAAAGGGCCAGTCATTCCCAGCCACCCCTGCGCACTAGCACTGAAATGTGCTGTAATTTATGATGATTTATGTCTACGGTCACAATCTGAAACAGTCAGGGTTTCTTTTTCCCCTTTGTACACATTGAATTTATGTGAATTTACACCGTGTGAAACCCTATTAATAGATAACAGTGACCAGCTGAGTTTTCTTTTTATATTAGTAACATATGGCGGTAGTAATGCAGAACACAGAGTCTGACGAGGTCCAGCCTAATGAAGAGGGACTACTTAATGCGGAGCTGACTTTTAGTGCCGCGTAACGTCAGGGCCACTAGACTGAGAAGGAACGGAGTAAAACAAATCGTGGAAATGACAGATTCGGGAGTATAAATGACAAGCGGTGCGGCGGGGGAATTCGGATTGATCTAGGGTCTCCCCTTATTCTCTACCAAATTTACAAATAAAGAAACCAGCAGACGTCCTCCATTCCAAAAAACCTGGAGCTCCTCAGGCCAGAATCACTCGCCTACCGTGGGTTGCCTGGTCCAAACTTAATAGCCTCTAGGGCGCGTATGAGGCCGTCTACAAGGCCGCCGAGTCCCACGGCTCGTCCATGTATGGACCGCAAAACACGGATCTCTGAATGTGGCTTTAACCTGAGTTTTAATAATCCCTTGGATTAGTTTAAACTCTACTTTTTATGTGGTCACCTCGGGTCCCCCAAATTTTGTAACTCAGTCAAGGTATTGAAAGTCAAGGGTCACCTACCTTTGGGGAATGCTTGTTGATTGCGGATTGCATCAGCCCCCTGCGGTGTACTACACAGCATCATTCAGAGGACAATTACGCAATTGGATTGAACTAGCGAACAATGAGGGAACAGCCATCTCCCACCAATCCTGTGGGGCACCATGCCCTGAAATGGGAGTTGAGGGATATAAAAAGGGGCCTACTCCTGTCTCCGGTGTGATTCTGCAAGACCTCTGCTTAGGGTTCTGGCTAGTGGAGTATAGAACTGCTCTACTGCCCAACACTAGAGTCCTCGATTTTGTTTAGAGAACCTAGGGAAGCACAATTCAGTCATCTGGCTACATACCTTGCTGTGCTTTGTTGGTCCTCTAAGCTTGCCGTTACCTCCTCTCAGTCTCTCAGTAGGTGCCCGCCAAAAAGCGGGGTGCTGCTGGCTGGAATAGTTGGCCCTGATTCCCTCGAAGTCACGAAGGTTTTGATCCCTGGGGAGTCAGCGGAATGGTGAGACTCTTATGTTCTTGCTGGGAATGTACTATAGGCTGTTGTCTTCTGGTGACCCAATAACGTCTTACTGGAGTGTGGTACCCTCACCCTGAGCTGTCCAAGTAGTGTTCTACACAAGGGAAAGTAGTATGGGTGTTCAAGAAGATGAGTCCCATCCCCAGCGGTCTTTCTATAGATATCCAGGTGAGCGGACGAGAGCACTCCCTGACCCTCTTGTCTTCACAAGCATGTCCCCAAGACGTTCTCTGTACTGAACTGTACTCACTTCTCTTTCTGTTATTTTTTCATGTACTTTAGCTCTAATATTGGTTAAATAAATTGTTTATTATTGACCAAAATCTCAATAAAAGTAGAATTTTTTTTCAGACCATTGACTTTTCCATTGTTGCATGCTAGAGTCATATTGTGTATTTACCAAGAAGTCATGGTAGATTGTACATATAAGTCGTCTGATCCCAATCATCTACATTCATCTTTCAGTAGAGAAAGGGTTTATTCTTGACCCTTCTGTGTCCTAACTTTGGTAGCCACCCTAAAGACTTTACTAATCTGAGACAGACTAGTTCCTTGGGATCTGCAGCATGAGAACCCCTTAGAGGTTGTGATTCTTAGGCTTATGACATTTTCCTTTCTGGTAGCTTCTGTTTAGTTCATCTCAGCTGCAGAAGTTTGTGACCACTCCCTTTCACTTTAAATAGTCACATGCTCCATTCCGGTAATAGATGCATTTTATTCTGACCTCCATGGAGGAAGTCCCTGGCGGCTGCTGGAGATCTGTTGTTGGAGCCATGTTGTCTGAAGTGTTTGGGTACAGCAATCAAGTTTGTTGTGTATCCTTTATTGTCTTTGCTCCCCTGACTGTCTACCTTCCCTTGGGTTGGACTACTGTAAAGGTGAAGTCTAGTGCATTCACCGGCTTTTGCACTACCCAGGGTGAGTGGAGGAACAGCCCAGGGACTAGGCACGTGATATCGGCAGGGAGGAAAGGACCCGCTTAGGGACGTTAGGGGAGCTCAGGGGCCAGATACAGGTTAGTCTCAGGAGGTGTCTCATCCCCTGCTCCCTATTGTCAGTGTCTTCCTCTCCCTTTACATCCCGTTGTAACCTTTGTGGCGTGCACTGGATATCCCCTAGTCCGAGCGTGACATCAGCTTTGTACACTGAAAGCAGCTGACCGTAGGGATGCCTGGTGTTGGACCCAACTATTGATGCCCTATCCTTAAAAGAAGCCATTTATATCTAAGCAGTGGATAACCCCTTTAAGAAAACAGTATGGCCCCGAATGAGTTCTCCCGGCTCTTTAAGACTACTCTACACAGTTCAGCTTGCACGGAGCCACTTTTAGACAGAAAACCCCTTTAATTCTAACAGGATGGGGTAACACAAACCTGTACAGGTGAAGTAATACCATTTACAGGCGCGACAACACGAGACCGGGGAACTACAAGTCTCATATTAGGGACAAAGTCATTTGTGGTTTCACAATCGGCTAAAAAGCCAGACATCATTAGCGCCGTTAGCATCAATGATCAGCGTGGAGAATTATCTAAATGCCTCCTATGTAATTCACTTAACAACTAGTGTGACCTTTCTGACCTTTTATCAAACAATTTATTGCTCATTTACAGACGGGACAAAAAGATTAAAGCGGCGCGGTGTTAGTGGCGACATTATTTGGCAGCCTCGTACTGGAGTTCATTGACAAAGCAATTTTGAAATTGAACGAGGGGGTTTGACTGGGCAATAAAAAGCGGCGGCGTTACCAGCGACAAGCGTTCACAGGGAAGACTCTAATTATTCTGTTGATAAATCAACAGCAATTTCAACTAAAGTCGGCTCCTTGGAAGTAACGTCCCCGATACTTTCACAGAGTTAGAGTGAAAACCCATCCGAACCAAGAGGCCGATGGTGCGTCATGGGGCAGTGTGATTGGGTAAACAAACAACCCCTCTCCCATTGGTACCACTAAAGACATGTATCCTTTATTGTCTTTGTTCCCCTGACTGTCTACCGTCCCTTGGGTTGGACTACTGTAAAGGTGAAGTCTAGTGCACTCACCGCTTTTGCACTACCCAGGGTGAGTGGAGGAACAGCTCAGGGACTAGGTACGTGATATCGGCAGGGAGGAAAGGACCCGTTAGGGACGTTAGGGGAGCTCAGGGGCCAGATACAGGTTAGTCTCAGGAGGTGTCTCCCTATTGTCAGTGTCTTCCTCTCCCTTTACATCCTGTTGTAACCTTTGTGCCTTTTCAGAATAATCATGAGGAATAACACCATTTAGGCCATTTTATGACTTATATCCAGCATTTGTCAAGTTTTACCCTATGCCGTCTTACCTTACCATCTATGCCAAAAACAGAAACCAATGGCACTTACAGGATGCAGTCAGAGCCCATATGTGAAGCAAGCCCAGGTGCAGGCTAATAAATCACCTTCAACCAGCTAGGTGTGGGAGGCGACTTGCCATGCATACAATGGACCTGCATAGGACACCATTCACACTGATACATATGATGCAAGTGTCTGAAAGCTACCCAACCGCTCTGCTGCCTGAGCATTGGCCCTATGCCGTCTTAACCTAAACTTTTCAGTTGCCTCTGAGCTAGTGGGTGGAGGAAAACCACTATCATGTCTCCCATTCACAGCACAAACAGACATTACTGCTCTCCTGTCCTGCGTCATCCCTCCCTCTGAGCCTAGGCATGTCATCTACGTAGTTTTCCAGGACCAGCACACATGGACCGGTTCATACACTCACTCCTGAGGGTGGTTTAGTCCCGAGTTGCCTAGTGAGATCCCCGGAATGACGATGACCTGGTTGGCCTAGTGGAAAAGTATCAAACGGTTGAGAATTCCTTAAGAAAACAAAGGGGGTGAGAACATCTCCATACTGGCGTTCCCAAAGGGAGGCTGACACTCAAAAGAATGGAGCTAGAGCCTCATCTGGGGCATCCAAGAGCATTTAAGTTACTTCAGAAGGCCCCAGCTATTAACTTCATTTGTTGGAGGTCACAACCAACAGCCCCCAGTTGCCCTATGACAACCGCTATGATGGACTGCAACATAGGATGGCGCTGTTCTTGTCATGCATATCTTACCTGTAGTGTTGACTCTCGAACGGTGAGAGACTGCAGGTCTGTCCAGTACAATTAAACGGGGTGCCAACGACTCATCTATTGGTGACCCTAGCGAGGGTTATACTTTCTCACCGGCTGATTCCTGGGAAGATGTGGTTGCTCTCTGTCCCACTGGGACTGCTAAGGACTACCCTGTAGCCAGTGTGGTCATAGAAACAAACTGTGACTCCAAGTCCCTGAAATCAGGCATCCTCATCTCCACCAAAATCCTCTGTGAAGGAAGTGTTGTGGGGCCCCATACACATTATACTGTCAGATGAACCCGTCAATGGTGGCTTCTGCTGACGGTAATATGCATGGATGCCATAAGTCTTTTCCCTAATAGTATTGTCACTAGTTAAACTATTTGGTAACTTCATCTGACCAAAGCACTTTCCTTCCATATGCCATGTAGGGAACACATGGGGAATGTAGGGGGGTCACGTGCCTGCTATGTCCTCTACATGGCATGTGGAAGAAGGTGCCTGGTCAGTTGAGACCAAAGTAGAACTTTTGGGGCTAAATGCAAAACGCTTTGTGTGGTGGACAACTAACATTGATCATCACCCTAAAAACACCATCCCCACCATCACACACAGTGGTGGCAGCATCCTGCTGTGAAGAGGCTTTCTTCAGCAGGGGCAGGGAAGCTCACCACAGATGATGGAAGATGGATGAGTTAAATTCAGGGCAATCCTGGAGGAAAACCTGCTAGAGGCAGCAAAAGACTTAAGACTAGGGCGCAGCTTGCTACCGCAGCGACGCCAACATAAACGGCTTGCCAGAGCTAAAATGGAGAGTTTAGATCAAAGCATATTCCTGGGTGTGAATGGCCCAGTCCGTACCTAATTTGTGGGTGCAATGTGAACAAATGTGGAAAGTTCAAGGGGTATGAATACATTTTCAAGGCACTGTATGTCTATGGATGTTGTCGGCTCAGGTTAGGTGAGCCACTGTTGCCCCAGACATTGTGATCCATACACCGTCTTTGAAATATGGATATGTTAATTGAGTCCATGACACTATCTGCTCCCGCACTGTCTGTTAGGTTTAGAGGGAACATTGCTTGGTAGCACCCAGGAGATGTGAGAAGGGTAACCTAAATCTGCCCTGACGGCAGCCATACATGTATAAACAGCTACTGCTTCCAATCTGCCTAACATGGCTGTGTAGTCGGTAAGCCAAACATCTGACTCCGACTCCTCAATTCCTCTGAATCTGACACAGAGTCCGAGTCCACAGCCTTGTGCCTTACTCCTATGCACAGCTCTTATGCATAAGCAGAAGGGAAGTTGTCATGATCAGACACCTCTGGTGATGGTTTATCTTGCTTAAAGGTGTTTTCCGCTACTAGGACCTTGTCATGTTGTGCGAGTCCAGCGTCAACTCACCGCTGACGGATGTCCCCCCACCTACGGACTAAATGATCAACCAACAGGAAGTGAGCGGCGGCGACAGCGTCACTTGCTTTGACAAAGTCATTTGGTCCAAAGGTGGGGGGACATAAGTTGGCGGTGAGTTGAGGTAGGGCTTGCATGACAACATAATGTCACTTTAGCACTGAACCACAATTACAGACACCGCTGGAACAGCGCCAGCATGGGGGGTGAGTACAGGCTCTTTTATTTATCATGTGGAATTAGAAGGGCTTGTCCTAGTAGTGGACAACACCTTTAAAGGGAACCAACAAGCAAGATCTAGTGCTATAAAGTGAAGCCACTTCCTTACAGGCTTCAGGATACTGAGTGCAATCATACCATTACTTGAATGATTGATTTGCTTGATTGCAAAGAAAAGTGTTATAAAACTCCTGGAAAACAGGGCAGCAGAAGATTGATGTGTGCAGTACTGCGTCACTATTTGGGGTCGTTTTTTTTTTTTAGTCCCCTGTGGGCATGCCTTTCAGCTGTAAGTCAAACTCCCCCCTCCCTCTTATCTCTTTCAGTTTCTGAGCACTCCAGCTACAGGTGCCTGACAAAACTGAAAGTAGAGATGAGAGGGAGGGGGATAGGGTATGCCTTACAGCTGAAAGGCATGACCACAGGGGAGGAAAAAAAAAAGAACCCAAATCAGTGATGCAGTGCTGCACACATCCATCATCTGCTGCCCTGTTTTCCAGGAGTTTTATAACACTTTTCTCTGCAATCAAACATGGAATCATTCAAGTAAAGATATGATTCCATTCAGCAACCCAGACCCTGTAAGGCTCTGGCTTCACTTTATAACCATGATTGGGCATGCTGAACTCCCGACATGCCTGATCTTTCTTTCACCCTACATTCGCCATAGGGAAAAGGGTCCGGCAAGTTCTGTAGAGGTTAATCTAAAGGTTTTGGACACTTTATACTGGTATTTATGGAATGACTCCTGTGGTCGTGCATGTGTGGGCATTTTCCAACCACGACCCATAAGGTGTTACCCGGTTTCGTTGTCCTAGTGAACAAACAGCCGAGCCCCGTCCGGTTCCACGTCTCTCATGTAGAACCAATCTGTAAAATAATCCTACTTGTTAGATGAACTTGGCACGGGCGGCAGGGTAAACCAGCGCGACGCCCAACGTATGAGGTCAACGAGCACAAAGAGTGATCCTTTCCTGCAAATAGTTCCCGTAAGAAACTGAACAGAAGCATAAATAGTAAAGAAGAAGAAGAAGAAGAAGAGCCTCGGCAGCAAAGCTGACAACAGCAATAATGCCCTGCATTTACAGGGAATTTACAGCGGTGTCAACTAAGTGCAATCAATGCGAAGAGAAAACACACAAAGCGTTCATTTATCAGGATATTATGTAACGAGACACATGCTATCCTACATGGGAGGTTTGTATTGAATTTCACTTGTTTTTTTCTCCCTTTTTTGCAAGACATATGGTGAATTAGGTTATGAAATGCGATATTGAGCCTCATAGTCCATGCGCAGCGACGGTCAGGACGGGCTCGGGGGTCTACCTGCACAACACAAGTGCTCTCATTCACTAAGGCGCGCTAAGCTCGGGGGTCCCGGCCCGCTCTCATATGAATCACGGCCGGGGCGTGCTGCAGATTAGCACCTGAAGTGGACCTGGGCCAAGTCATTTCATGCTAGGAGTCTGCTGAGTAGGGCAACAGAAGGGGGATTCGACCTTGGCACGAGGGTTCATCACCTACAGAGGGTCATATACCCTCATAATAAGATACGGAGGAGGAGATCTGGTCCAGATAGCAAGTTAACGGGTATTAGAAATGAAATCTGAAAAAACAGCGCCACTTTTGGCAACTGGCAGAGTCCGGTATTGCAGTTCTGTTCTACTTTTTATGAAAGCGTAAAAATAACTTGCACATGGATAACCGAGAAGCATATCCTATATTAAAATGTTCCTATACTTTTAAATATTTGTTGATATTTTTTGTATAAGTTATAGCTATTAAACGAGGAATAAATCTATAGGGGTCGGGGTCTGGAGACCCCACTGATCACTCAAAAAAGCTCTCAAAAGGAGTGCACTCTGCAGTGCATGTGTCACGAGTGCGTCATACCCTGGGTTGTCTTCAGGCGAGTCTGGAACCAGAAGGTCTCAATGCCTTATTGATCGCAGGTCTTTAACTAGCATTTGAGTTAATCTACTTTCTTTTAGTGCTATAGGGGTTTATGACTTTTTCCTATCTTGGTGTTCTTTAAAGCCTTAATCTCAGGTGCATTCTTTTGTGACCACTCCCCTGCGCTATAAAGAGTCACATATCTTACTATCTGATAGCGGTTATAAAAGCAACGTGTGAACACAGTCTTAGGATCTGTACACCGCTGTGTACGCGCTCATGCACAAGGTCACATTAGTCCCTTAGGCCAGCTTCACACCACGGCAGCATCAGGTCCGGGGCTGTCCGGGGAGAACCTGACAGCCCCGGACCCGATTTGCAAACCGAACCGGAGGGCAAATATACCAGATTGCAGCCAGATGCCGCTGATAGCAGCCGCAGCTGCTGCAAGCTCCCCGCTGAAATCACAGCAGAGTTCAGCTGCCGGTGTCCGGTTCCCGGATCCTCCCAGTTCTGGACAATCCGGCGCCATAGACTCCCATCATTCGGGAGGATCCAACTTGGGCTGATTTTTCTCCCCGGACACAAAAACGTTGCAAGCAACTTTTTTGTATCCGGGAGAAAAATCTGAATTCTCCTGGATCCTCCGGACAGATGGAAACCGGATGGCAGATAGCTGCCATCCAGCTCCATCCGGCCCCATAGGGCTGCACTACAGCAAAATCGGGTCCGGGGCTGTCAGGCTCACCCCTTAATTGCATAAAAAATATATACAGTACATAAAGAAAAAGTGCAAGAACGAACTGAAGACCCATCATTTCCATGAAATGTCATGATGCAAAGTAAACTAAAATATGAATCATCTCTCAAAAATACAGTGTATAGTTAGGAAACATAACAAAGAAAAAAACGTTTTACACTGGAGATCTATGCTGCCAACTTGTGTCCTACTGGATATAAAGACATAAAGCAGCAAAGGGTTCCTGTGTATTGTGGAGCAGAAGAAAGACTTGGATAGAAGCTGCAACAGCAAAGGTAAAACGTGACCAGAGCCGTGGAGTCAGAGCCGTGGGGTCAGAGCCGTGGGGTCAGAGCCGTGGGGTCAGGGCCGTGGGTCAGAGCCGTGGGGTCAGAGCCGTGGGATCAGAGCCGTGGGGTCAGAGCCGTGGGGTCAGGGCCGTGGGGTCAGGGCCGTGGGGTCAGAGCCGTGGGGTCAGAGCCATGGAGTCAGAGTCGTGGATTCATAGTTGTGGGGTCAGAGCCGTGGGGTCAGAGTCAGGACTCTCTACTGACCGTGCAACGAGACGAAGGAACCTCTACTGACCGTGCAGCGAGATGAAGGATTCTCTACTGACCGTGAAGTGAGACGAAGGATTCTCTACTGACCGTGCAGCGAGACGAAGGATTCTCTACTGACCGTGCAGTGAGATGAAGGATTCTTTACCTTACAAAAAGACTAAGGATACTTTAGCATAAAAGGAGTGACACTAAGGATTCTTCACTGTATGAGTAAGACGATGTAACTCTTTCTCTGTGATGATCAATTACAAGAAGTCAGGATTAGTATTATACAAACATCAGTTAACCGGACAAAGGATAACAAAAATCACTTTTTTATCTCGTAAAGACACTTTAAAAGACGATTGAGCAGGGGAACATGCAATGTTTGTGGACTCACAGTCTACGGGCAGTGGATTCACAGTCTACGGGCAGTGGATTCACAGTCTACGGGCAGTGGATTCACAGTCTACGGGCAGTGGATTCACAGTCTACGGGCGGTGGATTCACAGTCTACGGGCGGTGGACTCACAGTCTACGGGCGGTGGACTTACAGTCTACGGGCGGTGGACTCACAGTCTACGGGCGGTGGACTCACAGTCTACGGGCAGTGGATTCACAGTCTACGGGCAGTGGATTCACAGTCTACGGGCAGTGGATTCACAGTCTACGGGCAGTGGATTCACAGTCTACGGGCGGTGGATTCACAGTCTACGGGCGGTGGACTCACAGTCTACGGGCGGTGGACTCACAGTCTACGGGCGGTGGATTCACAGTCTACGGGCGGTGGATTCACAGTCTACGGGCGGTGGATTCACAGTCTACGGGCGGTGGATTCACAGTCTACGGGCAGTGGATTCACAGTCTACGGGCAGTGGATTCACAGTCTACGGGCAGTGGATTCACAGTCTACGGGCAGTGGATTCACAGTCTACGGGCAGTGGATTCACAGTCTACGGGCAGTGGATTCACAGTCTACGGGCAGTGGATTCACAGTCTACGGGCGGTGGACTCACAGTCTACGGGCGGTGGACTCACAGTGTACGGGCGGTGGACTCACAGTCTACGGGCGGTGGATTCACAGTCTACGGGCGGTGGATTCACAGTCTACGGGCGGTGGATTCACAGTCTACGGGCGGTGGATTCACAGTCTACGGGCAGTGGATTCACAGTCTACGGGCAGTGGATTCACAGTCTACGGGCAGTGGATTCACAGTCTACGGGCAGTGGATTCACAGTCTACGGGCAGTGGATTCACAGTCTACGGGCAGTGGATTCACAGTCTACGGGCGGTGGATTCACAGTCTACGGGCGGTGGATTCACAGTCTACGGGCGGTGGATTCACAGTCTACGAGCAGTGGATTCACAGTCTACGGGCGGTGGATTCACAGTCTACGGGCGGTGGATTCACAGTCTATGGGCGGTGGATTCACAGTCTATGGGCAGTGGATTCACAGTCTAGGGCGGTGGATTCACAGTCTACGGGCAGTGGATTCACAGTCTACGGGCAGTGGATTCACAGTCTACGGGCAGTGGATTCACAGTCTACGGGCAGTGGATTCACAGTCTACGGGCGGTGGATTCACAGTCTACGGGCGGTGGATTCACAGTCTACGGGCGGTGGATTCACAGTCTACGGGCGGTGGATTCACAGTCTACGGGCGGTGGATTCACAGTCTACGGGCGGTGGATTCACAGTCTACGGGCAGTGGATTCACAGTCTACGGGCAGTGGATTCACAGTCTACGGGCAGTGGATTCACAGTCTACGGGCGGTGGATTCACAGTCTACGGGCGGTGGATTCACAGTCTACGGGCGGTGGATTCACAGTCTACGGGCGGTGGATTCACAGTCTATGGGCGGTGGATTCACAGTCTACGGGCGGTGGATACACAGTCTACGGGCGGTGGATTCACAGTCTATTGGCGGTGGATTCACAGTCTATGGGTGGTGGATTCACAGTCTATGGGCAGTGGACTCACAGTCTACGGGCAGTGGACTCACAGTCTACGGGCAGTGGATTCACAGTCTATTGGCGGTGGATTCACAGTCTATTGGCGGTGGATTCACAGTCTATGGGCAGTGGATTCACAGTCTATTGGTGGTGGATTCACAGTCTATGGGCGGTGGATTCACAGTCTATGGGCAGTGGATTCACAGTCTACGGGCGGTGGATTAACAGTCTATGGGCGGTGGATTAACAGTCTATGGGTAGTGGATTCACAGTCTATGGGCAGTGGATTCACAGTCTATGGGCAGTGGATTCACAGTCTATTGGCGGTGGATTCACAGTCTACGGGCGGTGCATTAACAGTCTATGGGCAGTGGATTCACAGTCTATGGGCAGTGGATTTAATGATGGGAATTTGATCCAGAGAACAAATCTGATGTCCGCATCTGGAATCGGGAGGGAATTTGCCCCCTAATACGGAACAATTTGCCTCTGCCTTCCTCTGGATAAAAACATAAGGTTATAGGTTCACCTCATTGGACTTGTGTTTTTTTTAAAGAATTAACATGAATGAGATATTCCGATCTCTGTAATTAGATATCATTGATTACAAATATTAAGGTTACAGGACAAACATTCACCTTCTGTCGTTTCCTTGTAACACGTACGAGATTCCATACGTGAAAAATATACATTCTAAACGAATAATTTATGTAATTTTCCCTTTTGTCGTTGTTTGCAAACACCATATGGCTTTCATTGTGGTTATTTTTGGCAAAAAAAAAAGATTATTTAGTGAAGAAGACCGCAGGCATTTTACAGCAAAATTCAATTCCCTCCGGTTTTATTACTGAACCATTAAAGGGAACTTATCCGGGTGAAGAGCAGTCGGGTAATGTGAATACGCTGCGAGATCCATGACGAGGAGACACTCGACATTAAAGGTATCTAAACAGCTGTTTCCATTATTTTGTGTAAATACGCTGTAAGCGCCCCGATCTGATTAGTGAGTAAAGTGCTCTTGTGTGTCATATGCCACCGGCTTCTTCTGAGCGCGCCATCAAGAGCCCTGGAAATGAGCTTACATCGACGGCTGCCGGTACGCACACATGTCAAGGAGTGACGGGGTATCACAGCTCCGACAAGTCATCTGCTGGAAGACGTCTTCCGTCTGGAGCGACACGACTGTCACCGAGGAGAAGTTATTGAAATTCAGACCGAGAGTGACACTAAGGAAATCAGGAACACAATGCAAAAAACACTGACCCCGCATTGATTTACTGTTATGCACATAAGTATTCCAATATGAGTAAAAGGGGAATTAAAGCTTATCTCAATGCAGCCGCGCCTGTACCCTACTGGGTCTTGTACAGTCTAATATCCGTAACTGCACAGCCCTAGTGGCTCCTGCACTGACTGGAATGTCCCTAGCAGCGGCGCTAGTAAGTCACAACTCAGACCTGTCTACCTAAAAGGCTGTCGAGTTGTTCCTTGAACCTTCTGAGGAACCAGCAGGGAGATTGCTACGCACCAGGGCGGTAGAATCGGAGTCGTGAAGTCAGTGCCCATTTTGGGGTAGAGTCTGAGTTGGATTCAGGGAACTTGAGGAGTCGGAGTCGGATATGTTGCTTACTGACTTCACAGCCATGGTTATGGAGTTGGAGTCGGTGTCCATTTTGGTAGAGTTGGAGTCAGAGTCGGATGTTTGGCTTAACAACTGCAGCACAGCCCTGCTACACACTATAAACCAGAATGGGAAAAGCATGCCGAGAAAGACAAACATAAAAACATGTGCCCAAGTGGAAAAGGTGAAATAGCTGATGCAAGCTAGGGAAGCCTCCTACAAACCTAACCGCAAAGGTGTAGGCAAGATAAATGATAAAGCAGAGGGCAAATACCATACTGCTTTTTCTATGTCAGGATAAAATCCCTAGAAGTGAGGCTAGAGCAGAATCCACAAGGACACATAGCCAACGTAGTATCAGGAGAGTATAAATAGTCACACCCGGGATGTGATAGGACAGAGGAAATGAGCAAGTAAGAACACATAATAACTGCACACCAAAAGGAGAGAAGCAAAGGTGAAAGACTATCAGCATTTGGACAGAGACTGACCAGGCTATGGCTTAGCGAAGAAGGGAGTTGACCACGCAGCACAAACTCACCAGATCGAGTCCTGAACCTTAGTCATGACATGTATATATCGCTATCAGATGGGACACTGATATTGTGGATTTATATTAGTTTAATATAAAATCACTGTGAAAAGGACTTGGTCATCATAATAGCACCCATATAGTTATAGCTTTCTTAAGATGAAACTCTTTGTAAGGGTCAGGTAGGCAGTCCCAGTTTTCAGCCATGCAGACCTTGCACTAGAATTCAGAGTGCGTGTAGTGATGCGCGATGTACTCCAGTCCATGTTATTTGGGCACTGTGCATGCACCAGGGGGTGGGAATTCCATCACTTCAGAAGAGATGGGACTGCCCACTTGACTTTCTACAGGTACTGAGCACAACTCTATAACCACAATCATAAGGAGGAAAAAGCTTGAGGAGCAAAAAGCACAATACGGTCTAATCTGATGATAATAAGGACAATAAGGAACAGGGAAAGTTGTGAATAAGAATTGAGCTTATAATTATCACCTGCT
Source organism: Allobates femoralis (assembly GCA_033576535.1). Taxonomy (NCBI): domain Eukaryota; kingdom Metazoa; phylum Chordata; class Amphibia; order Anura; family Aromobatidae; genus Allobates; species Allobates femoralis. The sequence goes on from JARQOC010000011.1 coordinate 20,006,304, forward strand.
GCAGTCCCACAGGGTAAAAATGCGTAGTAATGCCAAAACGAGACAATAAGTGGGTCGCATCGCTGCTGATGGAGGGCCAACGGAATGGTCCCGGATACAAAGTTAGGCTATGGCTTGAACTCAGTGGACTCAAAGAGGTTGTCCACTACTTGGACAATTCCTTATGATACCACGATTCTCTCAGGTAAAATGCAAAAAAATTTATACTCACCTCCGATGCCGGCGTCAGTACTCATGTTCCCGGGAGTTTGACGTCATGTGATCCCCGCGTCCATTCACCAACAGCTTCTCTCTCCCCACTTTTGGACCAAAGAGCAATCAACATGAACTAGTAGACAGCCACGGCGCTCACTGCCTGTTAAACTAATTTGATGAAGGGGCAGATAGAAACCGGTGGTGATTGAATAATGTCACAATGTCATGAGAGCTCCGGGACCGTGAGTTCGGACACCCCTAGAACGGCGCTGGCACCCGAGGTGAGTATAATAGTTTTTCTACTTTATCTGGGGGAAACGTGGAATGAGAAGGGCTTTTCCTACTAGTGGACAACCGCTTTAAGTCTACCTTCAACCTTAAAAACCAGGAAACTATAAAGTAGACTTGATGCATTTGTATTATCTATGTGTTTTTCGGAGTCTTCCTCATCAGGATATAGTAGCTTTTGCTTGTGGCTGTATTTTGATGAAGTATGAAGACTTTGAAATGCATAGATAATAAAAACCGATCAAGTCTACTTTATAGTTTCATCATTTTTAAGGTTGAAGGTAGACTTAAGTCCATCGAGTTCAACCCATAGCCTAAACTTTGCATCATGGACTGTTCTTTCAGTTCTCCTTCAGGGGTTTCACTTCCGGTACAATCATCAGTAAACTCTTTAGTGGTGGTTGACGAATGGTTTCTGTGATGACTGGATCAATTTAAGGGGATTTATCATAAAGTTTTCTGTTTAAAGGATGCTAAATATGGCTTCAAACGCTTCTGTCCAGGAACCAACATTGATAGCCTGTGGCCGCTACACCAGAGCTCTACCAACCTCCTGCTACAAGAGGTGTCCCTGACCTCTTCTGATTAGGAGCCACAATGACATCATGTGATCACCACAATGTAATATAATGACATCGTAGGGGTTACATAAATTCACGGGGCTCTGGGCCGATGGCTGCAGACTACTAATTTGGCCACTGGACCAGGGTCCTTGCAAGTCATTTTGCTCAATTCTATTGTTGATTGCTCAATAGGTCGTTAGTTCTTCCACCAGATGGAAACTTTTGGTTTTGTGCTTGCATGACAGTATCAACTTTTATTAAAAGGGAATTCCGAGGAGGATAAAAATGTTTGTACAGTCCCTGCACTCCCGGACTATAATGCTAAGCTGCCTGTTACATTTGTACAATATTTAGAATTAATATAAATCAGTTAGTCATCAATGCTGCTTACCCATCACCAGTCCTATAGGGGTCAATACGTCATGCCTGAGTGAGCAGCTCCTTCTCTCCCTCCCCAGGGAGCAACTGTGCATCTGAGAACAAACACTTCCACCTTCAATCACATGGGCATGATGTCACATAAGGACCTATTGACACATTGGTTTTACCACTGCTCACTGCACAAATACAAGACTCCAGACCAGGGCTGTGGAGTGGGAGCTCATTTTGGTAGAGTTGGAAGAAAATGGACCGACTCCGACTCCTAAAATATGTAATACATTGGGTACAGCAGTTCAATGCAGAATTTTTATGGTCTATCTAAATATCTTGATTAATGTATCATAATAAAAAAGTCATAATGTTTATCAGAAAGTGCCAAAATCTTCATCATGAAACCTCAAAGGTGAAATCTTCTCATTAAAGAGGAAAACTAAAATAAGAAGAGTATGAAGAACTCAACTTGCAACAGCAATGCACAGATAGATACCGTGTTTCCCCAAAAGTAAGACCCTGTCTTACATTTTTTTGGGGGCCAAAAGTGGCCCCCGGTCTTACTTTCGGGGGGTGTCTTATATTGTGTGCCCCAGCAGTGTGGCCTACAGGCCCCCTCCTGCTGGGACACTGCGGGAGCGGGTCGCACGTCACGTGCGCCCGCTCATTACATATGCACTGCATCCCCCTGTCAATCAGCGACAGGGGGAGCAGTGCATTATACGGTATATATGGGCCCCCTCCTGCTGGCACACTACCCCCCTGTTCTGAGGCCCCCCCTGCTGCAGACATCTTACCCTCCAGGGTCTTCTTGCAGCAGCCAGTGCGTCCGTCCTCTGTCCTCGGCTGTCTCCCGGATCATTTGACCCGTCACAGCGCATGACGTAATCGCGACTGCGACCGGCCGGTCACATGATCCGGGAGACAGCCGAGGACGGAGGATGGACGCGCTGGCTGCTGCAAGAAGACCCTGGAGGGTAAGATGTCTGCAGCAGCAGCAGGGGGGGCCTCAGAACAGGGAGGTAGTGTGCCAGCAGGAGGGGGCCCATATATACCGTATAATGCACTGCTCCCCCTGTCGCTGATTGACAGGGAGATGCAGTGCATATGTAATGAGCGGGCGCATGTGACGTGCGACCCGCTCCCGCTCCCCCCCCCTCCGCTAGGGGCCTTACATTAGGCCCCCCCGGTTGTAAGGCCTTATAATCGGGGGAGGCCTTACATTAGCAGGCCCCCCCTTTACCCCCAGGCGGCCTTACAATCGGGGGGGGGCCTTACTTTCGGGGAAACACGGTAGATAGATAGATAGATAGATAGATAGATAGATAGATAGATAGATAGATAGATAGATAGATAGAGTAAGATAGATTGATAGATAGATAGAGTATTGGCCAAAAGTATTGATTTGCACCGAAGAAAAAGCTGGGCTTTGTAGTCCGCGCTGACCTCAAGAAACTTCCAGTCCAGTAAAGGGTTAATCAGGTTCTGGTTTATTTGCCTAAGCGTTTCGTGGCTTTAAATCTGCCACTTCATCAGGCCAAAAGTATTGACACCCCTGCAATTCTGTCAGATAATACTCAGTTTCTTCCTGAAAATGATTGCAATCACACATTCTTTGGTATTATTATCTTCATTTAATTTGTCTTCAATGAAAAAACACAGAAAAGAATGAAGCAAAAAGCAAAACATTGATCATTTCACACAAAACTCCAAAAATGGCCCAAACAAAAGTATTGGCACCCTCAGCCTAATACTTGGCTGCACAACCTTTAGCCAAAATAACTGCGATCAACCGCTTCCGGTAACCATCAATGAGTTTCTTACAATGCTCTGCTGGAATTTTAGACCATTCTTCTTTGGCAAACTGCTCCAGGTCCCTGATATTTGAAGGTGCCTTCTCCAAACTGCCATTTTTAGATCTCTCCACAGGTGTTCTATGGGATTCAGGTCTGGACTCATTGCTGCCACCTTAGAAGTCTCCAGTGCTTTCTCTCAAACCATTTTCTAGTGCTTTTTGAAGTGTGTTTTGGGTCATTGCCCTGCTGGAAGACCCATGACCTCTGAGGGAGACCCAGCTTTCTCACACTGGGCCCTACATTATGCTGCAAAATTTGTTGGTAGTCTTCAGACTTCATAATGCCATGCACACGGTCAAGCAGTCCAGTGCCAGAGGCAGCAAAGCAACCCCAACACATCAGGGAGCCTCCGCCATGTTTGACTGTAGGGACCGTGTTCTTTTCTTTGAATGCCTCTTTTTTCCTCCTGTAAACTCTATGCTCATGCCTTTGCCCAAAAAGAGAGAACATTCTGCCAAAACATTTTAGGCTTTCTCAGGTAAGTTTTGGCAAACCCCAGCCTGGTTTTTTTATGTCTCGGGGTAAGAAGTGGGGTCTTCCTGGGTCTCCTACCATACAGTCCATTTTCATTCAGACCCAATGGATAGTACAGGTTGACACTGTTGTACCCTCGGACTGCAGGGCAGCTTGAACTCGTTTGGATGTTAGTCGAGGTTCTTTATCCACCATCCGCACAATCTTGCGTTGAAATCTCTTGTCAATTTTTCTCTTCCGTCCACATCTAGGGAGGTTAGCCACAGTGCCATGGGATTTAAACTTCTTGATGACACTGCGCACGGTAGACACAGGAACATTCAGGTTTTTGTAGATGGACTTGTAGCCTTGAGATTGCTCATGCTTCCTCACAATTTGGTTTCTCAAGTCCTCAGACAGTTCTTTGGTCTTCTTTCTTTTCTCCATGCTCAATTTGGTACACACAAGGACACAGGACAGAGGTTGAGTCAACTTTAATCCATGTCAACTGGCTGCAAGTGTGATTTAGTTATTGCCAACACCTGTAAGGTGCCACAGGTAAGTTACAGGTGCTGTTAATTACACAAATTAGAGAAGCATCACATGATTTTTCTAACAGTGCCATTACTTTTGTCCACCCCCTTTTTTATGTTTGGTGTGGAATTATATCCAATTTGGCTTTAGGACAATTCTCTTTGTGTTTTTTTCATTGAAGACAAATTAAATGAAGATAATAATACCAAAGAATTTGTGATTGCAATCATTTTCAGGAAGAAACTGAGTATTATCTGACAGAATTGCAAGGGTGTCAATACTTTTGGCCAACACTGTAGATAGATAGATAGATAGATAGATAGATAGATAGATAGATAGATAGATAGATAGATAGATAGATAGAAAAAATGGATGGCAGCACTTCCTTTGAAAGTGTACAATTGTGGATTTATTCCCTGTACCGCTATGTTTTGGCTTATCAGAAGCCTTTGTCAAGCAGATGGATGTGGGGAAAGCAGATACATGGATAGAGAGATGATTGGATACACACAGCACAGACCAAAAGTTTGGACACACCTTCTCATTGAAAGAGTTTTCTGTATTTTCAGGACTATGAAAATTGTAGATTCACACTGAAGGCATCAAAATTATGAATTAACACATGTGGAATTATATAATTAACAAAAAAGTGTGAAACAACTGACAATATGTCTTATATTCTAGGGTCTTCAGTAGACACCTTTTTCTTTGATTACTGCTTTGCACACTCTTGGCATTCTCTTGATGAGCTTCAAAGCAGCAAAGCACCCCCACACCATCACACCTCCTCCTCCATGTTTCACGGTGGGAACCAGGCATGTAGAGTCCGTCCGTTCACCTTTTCTGTGTCGCACAAAGACACGGGGGTTGGAACCAAAGATTTTAAATTTGGACTCCTCAGACCAAAGCACAGATTTCCACTGGTGTAATGTCCATTTCTTGTGTTCTATAGCCCAAACAAGTCTCTTCTGCTTGTTGCCTGTCCTTAGCAGTGGTTTCCTAGCAGCTATTTTACCATGAAGGCCTGCTGCACAAAGTCTCCTCTTAACAGTTGTTGTAGAGATGTGTCTGCTGCTAGACCTCTGTGTGGCATTGACCTGGTCTCTAATCTGAGCTGCTGTTAACCTGCGATTTCTGAGGCTGGTGACTCGGATGAACTTATCCTCTGCAGCAGAGGTGACTCTTGGTCTTCCTTTCCTGGGGCGGTCCTCATTCTTTGTAGCGCTTGATGGTTTTTGCAACTGCACTTGAGGACACTTTCAAAGTTTTCCCCATCTTTCGGACTGACTGACCTTCATTTCTTATAGTAATGATGGCCACTCGTTTTTCTTTACTTAGCTGCTTTTTTCTTGCCATAATACAAATTCTAACAGTCTATTCAGTAGGACTATCAGCTGTGTATCCACCAGACGTCTGCACAACACAACTGATGGTCCCAACCCCATTTATAAGGCAAGAAATCCCACTTATTAAACCTGACAGGGCACCTGTGAAGTGAAGACCATTTCCGGTGACTACCTCTTGAAGGTCATCAAGAGAATGCCAAGAGTGTGCAAAGCAGTAATCACAGCAAAAGGCGGCTACTGAAGAACCTAGAATATAAGGCATATTATCAGTTGTTTCACACTTTTTTGTTCAGTATATAATTCCACATGTGATAATTCATAGTTTTGATGACTTCAGTGTGAATCTACAATTTTCATAGTCTTGAACTCTTTGAATGAGAAGGTGTGTCCAAACTTTTGGTCTGTACTGTACATACGTAGATAAATATGGATAGATACATGATAGGTAGATAAATAGATAGAATGGACAGAGAGAATATCTATATCTATGTAAAGATAAGTTATTTGCCATCAAATAAATGAACTCATCCACACTGTATGACACATGAGACAGGGCTTCGTCTCAGGAGCTGACAATCTGCGGTGGATAGACGCTGCTGATGAGGGTGGGCTGCACATGTTGTGTATCTGGTAGCAGATGTTCGGGGGGGTCTCGTTCTTTATCGGTCTGTACAGTTGAGTTTGTTCTTCATTACCTCAAGCCATAGTGATGTCTGTAACCAGGATTACGACCTACAGCCTATTATCTTTAGAATACCCTGCGGTTCCGGGCTGCCGACCTGTATCAGCCTGATTTATAGATATGCAAATGATTGCTTTTACTAAGGTACATGAAACACTTTGCATTATGTATCCCATAAAGCACAGGCCGGCAGTCCCCCCCACCACCTTCACGGCCTCCCTCTCGATGGAGTCACCTAAGCATTTCCATATGATTGATATCTGTGTTTTACTGCATGTTTCCTGTTACATGCTCTACAACAGGCACTTCCAAAACCCCACAAATGACTGTCAAAAAAAAAAATTATTTTTTTTTTCTTTTTTCTTGCAAAACATTCCTGCAATTTACAAAGTGTTGAAAAGAGTGAACTGAGCACCTCTGGCTTCGGGAAGAAGGACCTCCAGCACCAAACTGTGGCGTTCCTAGATTAACACCTTCTCATGTAGCTGCCACAGAGCCTGATTTACTGCAAAAAAACATGGCACCGAATGGCGGCACAAATACGCCAATCCCAGGCCAATCCCAAAATGACAAGGGAGTCGGGTCTCATGTTTAATGCCGTGTTGGAGAGGAAGGGGCTTCGCCGGCTCGGAACGTTCCGTAGACTCAAACCCAAGGAATCTCAAGGATTCTATCAGAAACAGTTAAATTCTTATCCTGGGAGCGTCTCCGGGATCGCGGCCACAAAGGTTGTGCCCATAGTGACTTCTCACATCTCCGGCTCGGAAAATATGAGCTCCGATATTGGGAAAGGTAAGAAGCCCAGCAGAGCCCCTCGGTGACAAATGAGTTTGCATCGAATGTCATCAGGACTTCCTCCCAGCCGGCTCCATTACTATTACATTTCATGTGTCAATGTCCGGCTGCCAATTGATAAATGACACTGACAATGAGGATAATGATTACTTCATTCAAGCTGTAAAAAAAATAATATATACAGCGTATTTTTATATTTTTACAGTACAGAGTAAAAAGGAAAAAAAAAAAACTTATTTTAAAAAATATTTTTTTTCTCTATTTTTCTCTACAGTGAAAATATTTTTCTGTCCATTTTCTGAAATTCCATTTTTTTTGCCATTGTAGAATGACAGCAATAAAAAGCTAAAATATAACTAAAATATTACTTATCTTTTGAAGAAAAAAATGTGACAGAAAATAAGAAAAAAATATTCTTCAAAACTTGGGGTGAAAAGAACAAAATGTAATGATCCAACAGTGGTAGGTAGATCCCTTTATATGGTTATATGGATGATGAGATTGCCAGGAATATAATATTCATTGTAAGAGATGAGGATGAAGAGGAGGAAAAGGAAGAAGATGAGGAGGAGAAGGAAAAGGAGGAGAAGAAGGAAGAAGGAGAGGAGGAAGAAGAGGAAGGACAAGAAGAGGAGGAGGAGTGAGGAAAGAGGAGGAAGAAGCAGAGGAGGAAAAGGAGAAGAAAAGGATGAGGAGAAGAGGAAGGAGAGGAAGGAGGAGAGAGGAAAAGAAGAGGAGGAGGAGGATGAGGAGGAAAAGGAGGAGGAAGAGGAGAAGGAGGAGGAAGAGGAGGAGAAGGAAGAGGAGGAGAAGGAAGAGGAGTGATGGAAGAGGAGGAGGAGAAGGAGGAAGAGGAAAAGAAGGAGGAAGAGGAGGAGAAGGAAGAGGAAGAGGAGGAAAAGAGGAGGAGGAAAAGGAGGAGAAGGATGAGGAAGATGAAAAAGCGGAGGAGGAGGAGAAGGAGGAGTAAGAGGAGGAAAAGGAGGAGGAGGAAGAGGAGGAGAAGGAGTAGAAAGAGGATAAGGTGGAGGATAGGTGAGGATGAGGAGGAGAGGGAAGAGGAGGCGGAGAAGGAGGAAGAGGTGGAGAAGGAGGAAGAGGAGGAGAAGAAGGAAGAGGAAAAGAAGAGGAAGTGAAAAGAAGGAGGAAGAGTAGGAGAAGGAAGAGGAAAGGATGAGGAGGAGGATAAGTAAGAGGAAAAAAAAAGAAGGAAGAAGAGGAGGAAAAAGAAGAGGAAGAAGAAGAAGAGGAGGAAGAAGAGGAGTGAGAGAATGAGGAGGAAAAGAAGGGAGAGGAGGAGAGAGAAGAGCAAGAGGAGGAGAAAGAAGGAGAAGAGGAGGAAAAAGAAAAGGAAGAGGAAGAATGTGGAGGAAGAAGAAAAATGTACCTTAAATTAAAAATGTGAAGCTATGCAGTTTTTCCTCAGGCTTCTCTTTATCCGATCAAGCCAAGTGTTCATGATTTCATATTTCATTGACAAGGTTGTTTTTTTTTTGGGTGGGGATCGAACGAGGGAGGGGAAGTATATTTCCTATAGGCTTCTATGGGGGCTCTAGAAAAATGCATGAAAAAAAGTATAGTTTAGTTTTTACAGGGGCTGTCCAATGAAAACAATTTATCATCTACACGGATTAAGAAGAACTAATTGATGAGTGGAGATAGGGGGCTAACTGCAGGGACCCGCACCGATCATCACAAAAGGAATGTTTATGTTAGAATGGATGAGTGCTGCACAAGCTCAACCGGCACTCCACTTAGAATAAATAGAGTGGGGTTATGGGTCCGGCATCCTGCAATTGCCCATCTGCCGATGATTGTGGGCCCCTATATTACTTACACGAAGTCTTGCTATTTACCGGTAATTACTTATTTTTAAGCCTTTGCTCATTATTTGAGTGGGGGGGGGGTGTTGCTAATAAAAAACAAGTCCATAAAATTATAAACAAAACAAAAAAAAAAAAACTAAGAAATAAAACAAAAATGTGACTAACCGAAAGGTGAAGTACCTTGACCTTTTGCATATTTATTCCTCACTAGTTTGTAGGCATTAAAATCTTCTTTTTAATATTAAAAAAATAAAATAAAATCTGATGATCTTTTGGATACAATATTAATAAAATATTTACCATATGTAAAAAAAATAAAATAAACCGTAATGATAAAAAAATAAGATGATCCTTTGGATAAAATATTAATTCATATTTACATTAAAAAATATAATATTAAAATCAGATGAGCATTCAAAAAAATACTAAAAATATTAACGTAAAAAAAATTAGATGATCATTCAAACGATATACTAATAAAATATTACAAAGGTAAAAAAAAATGATTAAATAATAATATTAAATAATAAAAATAATAATAATAAAAAAATAAGATGATCATTCAAGTAAAATACTAAAAAAAAATATCAATTGTAAAAAATAAAATAATAATAATAATAATAATAATAATAATAAACAGATAATCATGAAAATAAAATATAAATAAAATATTAAGAAAATGTAAAAAAATACAAAAATGAATATTAATAATAAAAATAATATTAATAAAAAGATGATCATTCATATGAAATACTAATAAAATATTAACAGACTAATACTACTTTTACTACTAATAATAAAAAACCTGATCATTCAAGTGAAAAATTACATTATAACAATGTAAAAAATATATATATTTCTATTAATAATAATAATAATAGCAATAATATTATTAATAATAAAAAACATCAAATAAAATACTAAAAATATTAACAAAGGTAAAAAAATAAAGTAATAATAAAAAAATAATATTAAAAATAAAAACAGATGATCATTCAAATAAAACACTAATAAAACATTAACGAATATAAAAATTATATGAATAAAAAACAGATGATCATTCAAATAAAATACTAATAAATATTAAAAATAAAATAAAATTATAAATAAACAAATCAGATAATAAACATTTAAAATAAATAATAAAAAAAAAAAACTAATATAATTATTAAAGTAAAAAAAAAGTAAATAAATCAGATGATCATTCAAATAAAATGTTAATAAAATAATTGTCAAATGTAAAAATATAAAAAATACAGTAATCAAAAATAATAAATAAAAATATAAAAAAAAAATCAATAATCATTCAAATAAAACGTTAATAAAATATTAACAAATGCAAAAAAAAAACAAAAACTTTAAACATTAAAACAGCACAATACAGTCAATTAGAGCGCGAGTAGGTGGACTAATTGGTTTTGACGTTTATTTTGTTCTTCCCTTTTTGGTGCCAAAATAAACCTTACGGTGATGTAGCGATATGGATGGATCCAAGTTTCACATTTCATCAAATGCTGGTAATCTGTTTTATCAATACAAACTGCATTTTAATGAAAAAATTCTTTTCTTCAGTACACTTCTCTTTTAATGCTCTGGAGTTTAATAATTCGTTCATGCTGCGGAGCAAGAATGTTTTACAAGACATTTATCCTCCAGAGAAATTTCAACACAAACACAAAATACAAGCTGTGTGGGAACGTATTGTGCGCCGCACGAGCACAACTCCGCATATTCATCAAATGCCGGGACCACGTCACAAAATGAAAACTAAAAAAAACTTTGCTAAAGTTTTCGAAAACTTTTTTTTCTTTTTTTACCCCTCCCCCTTCACTTTTCTCATCAACCGCGGTCAATTTAATTACGGGAAGAGATCAGGCTACCGACTGTCGGGTCATCAAATACGACCGATTCTATAAACGAGTTGAGTATCGGAACAGAACGACCCGACGCAAGTTGTGTTTATTTTAGAATATGAACGGCCGTGAATGTATAATGTATTTTGATGAAACGCGCTGCGATGTATACGCTGCACTGGAGGCTTTCGTTTCCAAGGTATATAACATTTCTGTTTATGTGTCGTTCCCAGTTATTCCAGATTCACTTGGGCGAGGAGCCCAGGCTTAATTCCTAGCAATGTCGATCCCGCAGTATAAGTTCAGCCTTTACGGTGGGATCCTTACGTTTCTGTAACATTATTATGCTTCAGAGACCGGGGGTAAGGAGAAAAAAAAAGGCTCATCATCTCTGAGAAGTGGAAGGGTCGTATGTTCCCAAGGAAGTGCTCGTTTCATCCCCTTTTGTGAGAGTTTTAGGCAAAAAAAAAAGAAATGTTGGTTTCCTAATTTCTAGGAATATCGTTCTTGACCTGTGAAATCAAAGACGAGTTCTCACACTCCGATAATGTTAGGAAAACAGAAAAAGGAGGCATCGGAAGTTCGAGGGAAAGTTCTATTTTGCAAATTATGATTATTATTTTTGAACGGTCTTCAGCTCGATCTCGAGCCATGGCGAATTGAGGATGAACGCTCTGTAGGAAGCTAGATCTTGTGCAGCCTAGATAGGTCTACCAGGGTCTTCTCCAACCTAGTAGGTCTACCAGGGTCTTCTCCAAGCCTAGATAGTTCTACAAGGGTCTTCTCCAAGCCTAGATAGGTCCTACTAGGTCTTTTCCAAGCCTAGATAGGTCTACCAGGGTCTTTTCCAAGCCTAGATAGGTCCTACCAGATCTTCTCCAAGCCTAGATAGGTCTACCATTGTTTTTCCAAGCTAGATAGGTCTACCAGGGTCTTTTCCAAGCCTAGATAGGTCTACCAGGGTCTTCCCCAAGCACTAGATAGGTCTACCAGGGTTTTCTTCAAGCCTACATTAAATCCACCAGGGTCCTCTCCAAGCCTAGATAGCAGGGCTGTGGATCAGAGTCATGGAGTCGCAGCCCATTTTGAATGGAGTCGGGGTTTGAGTTGGTAGAAAATGGACTGACTGACTCCTAAAATATATACTAAATTGAGTAAATTGTTCAATGTAGAATGTGCTGAATATTATTATGAATTATTATTATGTTCTATTTAAATATCTTGATTATTGCATCATTATAATGATTAAAAGCCTAATCTTACCATTGTACTATAATAAATGTATCACTTAAACTTGAGTCATGTATGAGGGAGTGGGAGTTGTGGAGCCAGAGTCTGGAAATTGAGGAGTTGGAGTCGGGGTTTGGCTTACCAACTCCACAGCCCTGCTATTAGAACTAGGTCCACCAGGGTCTTCTCCAAACCTAGATGGGTCCACCAGGGTCTTCTCCAAGCCTAGAAAGGTCTACCAGGGTCTTCTCCGCCGTTGTCTTGATTGTATCAAGCATGGGTTGTCTGATCTTCATCTTCGCCTTGTTCCTTCTATTCTTACTACCATATGTCCTTCTCCAGTGATCGCTCTCTTGTATGATGTGTAGATAAGTCATATCTTGGTGATCCATGATTTGTTTCCAGAATTGATGTGTTTGTTCTTCTTGCCATCCATGGTATTGATGACATTGTCCTTCAGCTCCACATTTCCAAGGTGTTGACTCTTCTTCTGTCTTCGTTCTTTAATTTGCTTTTAAAACTGTCTCGATAAGTTTGAAATAAAAAAATGAAGCCTTCCATTTTTGCTCGCATTCCCTGTGCAGAACCACGTGTCACTACAGATACAGACTTGGTGTGTAAACTGATCCTTCAGTAATGTTACCTCTGTGCCTTTTGTCCCTTATCTTGATTACATAAAGTGAGTAAAGGCTTCCATGAGCAATAGATAAAAGTTGTGGACAACCAGCTAATGTGTCGGGGGGGGGGGGCGGACTCCAATTTCACCAATCTTGCCGTTGAAGGAGGAAAGGATTCATCTGGTTGCATTTTGACAGATGATCCTTATTGCTTGGCACAGAGAAAAGCCACCACCAGAGGAGGAACCGAGCGCTCATGAGTATGGGGAAGATGGTAGACATACAATGAGTACCAGCCAAATGAACGTTCAGCTGACGGTGATCTAATGTGTATGTCCAGGTTGTCCACCCTTGGTGAAATCTTCTGCAAGCTCAGTGCTTGTTGAGTATTTTCACTAGGGGTGGACAACGTCTTCAAGCCACAGGTGACTAAAAACATCTTTCAAGTAAACTTTGCAGCAGGTGGTAAATCAATTTCTCAAGTTTTAAGTATTAGCTATTAGTGAATATTGAACAATCCTTCTAGAAATGAAAACCCAATATCAGTGGGAGAAGCAGCTGTAATCCATAGCGAGCATTTGGAGACCTCTTGACCCCAGGACTACATGACCCATGTACCCTTATTGAACATATGTATATGGTTTGTCCTTTTGAGATATCCTCTTCAGTGTACTCTAGACAAAAATAATACAGGTGACCAGGGCTGTGGCGTAACTTGCAGCTCATGCAGTCCAATGCAAAAGCTCCAATGAAGCCCCCAATTATTGGAAATCTTTAACATCAGTAGCCTTTTTCAATAGACCAGAGAGACTTTTAGGGCCCGAGTGCGATTGCAACTCCTGCACCTATTGTAGTTATGTCCCTTCTGTGGGGTCGGTAAGCTAAACCTCCGACTCCAACTCTGATTCCTCAATTTCCCTGAATCCGACTTCGACTCCAACTCTTATACCAAAATGTACACCGATTCCAATTCCACAGCCTTAGTGTGCAATCGGTAAACCAAACCTCCAACTTCTCAATTTTCTTGAATCCAACTCCGACTCCACCAAAATGGACAAAGACTGACTCCAAATCCATGACTCTGACTCAACAGCCCTGAAGCCGACCAAGTTGATAGGTTACCTTAAGTATGGATTTTCACTAGTGTGGACTGGACTAGAGACCCCAATGAAATCCGGAATCTACTGGGATCGTTCTTGTAACCTTCAAAGACCTCTTCAAGGGTCATTTTCAAAATCGCAATGTATTCACTGTCCGTACAGGGTAACCGGAGGTGAGACCACTGTGACCCCCAACTCGCTAAAACAGGGCTCTGCAGAGTGTGGTTCCCAGGATCTAAAGTTTTGATTCAATAGATAGAGCTGGGGGTCCTCATACTTGACCTCCACCCCACCCATCATCTACGACATTGTCAGAGACAGTCAACTAACTACAGTGCTCAGTTATTTCCGGCCCTCTCAAAGACAATGAATGGAGCAAAGGTCAATGGGAACATCAACCTCTATTTCCGATGCTAGCTCCAGGATTCGGTACCTTTTCTTTAGTGATGATGGGATCACAGTGGTTGAGCCTCCATCGAACAATAACTTAATATTTTTGGAGAAATCTGTTAAAGGTGTTTTTCCATGTCAAGGTGACACAGTATTAGTGTTTGACCTCTTAGACCCTGCCCGATACGATACTTTTCCATGTAGAGGTCTCTCCCGTTTAACCCGCTGTACAGAAAACGTCGGCCGGCCCCATTCCTTTAATCCGGCACAGTGCGGCTGTTCCCCTGGAAAGCCGGATGACCAGAGAATTGCTGTAAAGGAAAACCTAGTGAGGGGGTCAGTGATGCATCTTTTCATTGTCAGGATGAGTGGGGGATCTATAATATGGGATTTTCCCATATTATTAAGGTCTCAAAAAAGTATAGACCCAAAAAGGGATAAAGCAATACAACAATAGTCCTCCAGAATAACATCAGCCCCACAATGTAGGCGTATAAGCACTTGACAGTGCTCGGGTCTATCACCTGGCTCGCACATTTTTTCCTGCACGTCCTCATGTGACTCCGCCATGTGTAAACCAGTAAGTGTTGTGGGTTTTGGGACAGGATATATGGGGCAGGGAATGTGCAGATCAATCACACTATACACGTCTCATATGTACAACACACACTGAAACGTATCACATCCCTCCTGCTCGCTGTGCTCCAGGATTATTAACAGGAGACCCGCAGCCGTTCCCGTACCACCATGCAGGATACATAGAACAAGGGGTTTCATGCAAACTAAAAAGTACTAAAGAGAGTTCTCAAATGAACCAAGTTGATTTTAATCAATAGATCTTGGAATAATAATAATTTCCACAATTGGATGTGTTTAATAAAAATGTTACTGTGCTGAGATAATCTTATATATGTGTCTCTTCTATGTACTGTGTAATGGATGTGTCTGACCGTACAGGGACATGGTCTGATCATACCACATCTCCTGTGCTGAGATATTCTTATATATGTGTCTCTGCAATGTACTGTGTAATGGATGTGTCTGATGGTACAGGGATATGGTCTGATCATACCACATCTCCTGTGCTGAGATAATCTTATATATGTGTCCCTGCTGTGTACTGTGTAATGGATGTGTCTGACTGTACAGGGATATGGTCTGATCATACCACATCTCCTGTGCTGAGATAATCTTATATATGTGTCCCTGCTATGTACTGTGTAATGGATGTGTCTGACCATACAGGGACATAGTCTGATCATACCACATCTCCTGTGCTGAGATAATCTTATATATGTGTCCCTGCTGTGTACTGTGTAATGGATGTGTCTGACTGTACAGGGATATGGTCTGATCATACCACATCTCCTGTGCTGAGATAATCTTATATATGTGTCCTGCTATGTACTGTGTAATGGATGTGTCTGACCATACAGGAAAATGATCTGATCATACCACATCTCCTGGGGAGGGGAGGACTGCCTTGCACACAACACCTAGTCCAGCAGTGATACTCTCCAGATGGTAAAATAGTAATATTGCTGCACTAGGTGTAGCATGCAAATCAGTCAAGATAATCTGTGTAACCCCACCCTCAGCACTGATTGGCAGCTTGCTTACAGTGTACACCTGCCAATAAAGGGTGTGGGTGGGGTTATACACATGCTGATAGAATTGACGCTGCTTCTTTGAAAAATGCAGCAGATTTTCATTTGTCAGGAAAATAAAAAGCAACGTGTGCAGGAGATTTCTAGTTTTGCTGGTGCTGGAAAAAGCAGGTTTAAATATGCATAAAACACATGGAAAAAATGCAATGTGTAGAAATAGCGGCTATGTTCAGACTGTGCGTTATTGGTTCATTTTTGTCTCTTTCAGCTGTAAATCTGGATCAGTTTTCCAAAAAATGTATCGGAAATGTATCATCCATTTTCGATGCATTTCTTTTTTTAGCTCATACACAATTGTTTCAGGTGCGTAACTACAACAGGTGCAGGGGTGGCAAATTGCACCCGGGTCCTGGAGCTTATGGGGCCCTAAAAGTCCCTTTGACCTATAGAAAAAGACTATTGCTATTAAAGATTTGCAATAATTGGGGGCCCCGTTGCAGCTTCGCATCGGGGTCCATGAACTTCAACTTACAACACAGGGTAAAACCCACACTGCTGTCAACTGAAGCGGTCCAAAACATATTAAATACAGAAGTAATGGTTTATTCTATGCATTTCAATGCGTATCCCCGCCTCCTCATCGGGAAATCCATATTGGATTGAAGCCGTGGATCCTGCGGCAGCTGTCTTATGTCTTTATATTGGTCGTGTGTCACCAACCTATAACATGAGCGACCACCTCCGTTCATCACCCTAATTTTTGTTGGGTAAGACCCTATTGTGCTTTTTTATTCACAGCATTCTACTAACCAAGTACCGTCACTCGGTGCACCCTTGGTGTGGCACAGTACTTCAGTGCACCTCCCAAACTGCTGGTTTTCCATTTATATCCAACCTTCCATGGATTTATAAAATGATAGCTGTCAGTCAAAATAGAGGGAAAAAAATGAAGGTGGGAAGATGCACTGGTGGACACAGACAGAAAAGGCCCCCTGTGCAAGACAATAACTGGGCCCCTTGCAGACCAAAAGCTCATGAACATGCACAATTCCACCTGCTTTGGTGGTAAAAATGGACCCTCTAACCTCTTGGGCCCTTGTGTGGCTGCACAGGCTGCCCCAATGAGAAGTCTGCTCCTGGGAAGGTGCACTGAACTGTTTTGCCACACCAAGGGTGCACCAATCGCCTGTACTCGGCTTGAACAGGCGCTTTAAATAGGACACATGAAAGAGTCAGAATAAAGGGGATGTTCAGTGAAAACAAGTTAGTATGTATCCATATTATATATGATTACTTGATGATCAATGGGGGTCCAACTGTTGAGAACTGCACCGATCTGGAGAATGGGGACCTTATATCTGGAGATTAGTGGTCCCGTGGAAGTTCGTGTTCTGCAGGTTCAGCCGGGCTATATATAAAGTTCTATTCTGGGCCCGAACTTGACCTGATCCTCACTGGAAGTCACTGATTGGGCAGTTCTGCTCCCGCCATAAACAAAGCACTTCGGGGAAGGGAGGGTGGAGTTTACCATTTTCTATTTTTTGTACACCCTACATCCGATGGCGCTCAGGTACCCCCAGTGTGAGACGATCAAACACTGCAAGCAGCTTGACTGGGCCAAGTACCAAGTGTACCTGAGCAACGAGTGAAGCCGAGCACCGAGTGTACCTAAGCACCAAGTGTACCCAAGCACCAAGTGTATCCGAGCACCGACTGTACCCAAGTACCAAGTGAAGCCGAGCACCGAGTGTATCCGAGAACCAAGTGTACCCAAGCACCAAGTGTATCCGAGCACCGACTGTACCCAAGTACCAAGTGAAGCCGAGCACCGAGTGTATCCGAGCACCGAGTGTACCCAAGCAGCAAGTGTATCCGAGCACCGAGTGTACCCAAGCAGCAAGTGTATCCGAGCACCGACTGTACCCAAGTACCGAGTGTACCCGAGTACTATGATGCGGCTTCTGCAGATTACGCATATAAAGTACCAGAACTTCGGACCCTGAAAATGTTAGTAAAATCTGTGCTCGGCACAAATTCTAAACTTTAAAGTCCACTTCGATCATCCCTTCTTATCCCTATTAAGCACAAGCTCGATTTGCGCTCCACTCATTCCTTATAGGACTGCCGAGCGCTGGACTCCTCTTTTTTCAGCAACTCCATAGAGAATTAATGCAGAGGCGCCTGTGGCACCATTTTCGGAAGTAAGATAAAGGTTCCCCTTTCTGATGATCAGTAGGAGGCCTAGCAGTCAGACCCCCACCAATAAGTCAGACCCCCACCAATCAGTCAGACCCCCACCAATCAGTCAGACCCCCACCAATCAGTCAGACCCCCACCAATCAGTCAGACCCCCACCAATCAGTCAGACCCCACCAATCAGTCAGACCTCCACCAATGAGTCAGACCCCCACCAATCAGTCAGACCCCCACCAATCAGTCAGACCCCCACCAATCAGTCAGACCCCACCAATCAGTCAGACCTCCACCCCATTGGTCAGACCTCCATGGATCGATAAGTTACAACTCATCCTGCGGATAGATGATACTATGTAATTAAAGGGGGGTTGTCCATAAAAACAACTTGACCATCAACCTAGTTTTTCCTTACGCAAAATGATTTAGTTTGAAATCTCAGAGCGACCTGTTGTGCGGAGAGCTAAAAATGTCATCTTCATGATTGTATTTGTGAAAAAAAGCAAAATAATAAAAATGCAGAAATCCCAATCCGACCGACGCTTTTTATTTGAACATGGGTTTTCCATTACTCGGGGCCGGATTGAACCAAGACAAGTGCTGTATTGTGGTTGTATTGTTCTCAGACTCCTGAAAAATGCAGACGGTGTAAGTGTAAAATAACAGATCGGTAACAAGAACAGTTTTCTGCAGCCATTAAATATTCACCATATTTCTGTGACTAGCCGCCGAGCGCCTGCAGAGTTATCATATTCTAGAGAAGATCCGGACAAGGGGCCTGAGCAATGCGCACGCATTTATACGGTGCGGCACGCCGGTGGAAGCGCGCAAAGCACGTAGATACCTTTGGTACCAAATAGAAAGGCATTTCCCTTGGACATTTTTGGTGCTCCCTTTAACTCAAACACAACAAAACACCACCTCTCTGTCATTAGAGAGAAATTAAAATCCATAAGATATCTCTTGTCTCTGGATAGAGATGACATATCACCTTCACACTGAACATATGAGATCAATTATAACTGGGGAACAGTGGGACTAATTATAATTGGATCAAGAAAGAGATAGACGACATTATATTTGGCCTCTTTTCAGCTAAGGACCCCCTAGTGTGGACAGGTAATTACTGCAAAGGAATGCTTAACAAGGAGACAACAAGACTGAGATTTGTTTATGCAGAGGCGAACAATTAGACATTCCAGGAACAAGCTTTTTCTGATCAATGCAGGATTTTCGTACTGAGCGTACAGTTATGGATATTGAGGTTGGTACTGATCTGATATTTATAGGATATACATTTTCAGCCTCGTGATCATAAGTGGAAGAACATGCGTATGTTTTCATACTTGTGAGACATGAGCTCTAAATTAATATCAGACAAATAAATGACAATACATAGATCATGTTTCATATCTATAGAAAGATAAAAACATGATAAATAACATGATCACATCTCATCACCAGCCGTTACATGAGGTATATGGTTTAACTTGTGTTAATAAAAGTAAATGCCAAATTCAACGACAGGAGGATACATTGCTGTGTAGGAGGTACCACCCTCCTCTAAGCTCTGAAGCCATTGCAGTGACATTAGGTTTTAGTAACTTTGCTTTGCTATTCTTTCTTATTTTATATAATTGTGTACACCATATTGTTTGGTCTCCTACATAACATCTTTTGCATATTTTTATAAACACTGTCTACTTTTCAGATTACGGTAAATATATAAGGTTTAATACCTTTGCTCCTCTAGCTCTATAAACCACATCCCCAAAGCCAGGCGCCACCTGTATCAGGTGTCCAATCTACCAGTGTAAATGATTGTTGGCAGCACCTAGTAGTTTTCTTGGATTATTGTGGAAGCTGGGCAGTGACTGTACCGAGGTATACATATATTTTCCATGCATTGGAATCAGTTGCATATATACAATACACTCTGTGTGAGTTCCCCAAAACCCGGCCTAACAGTGAAAACAGCTGCGGCCTCGTCCATTAATTGTCAGTCAATTGCACATTTGTCCTGACAATGGGGGGCAGCAGAATGTTGTTTGTGACATATTGGTGGCAGGGGTGGGATATTTGTGGTTCATGGTTTAAGCTACGCTGAGAACAAAGAGAATAAAATAAGCGTATTTGGTATCCTCACATCTATGAAAGTTCAATGTATGGAAACATAGATCTATAAGGGTATTCCAGTTACAAGAAACAACACCTATCCACAGGACAGATGAAAACTAGATCATTGAGGTTTATTTTACTGCTAAAGAACACTGTATTGAGCAGGATGCCCCTTTAACCAATTTGATATACAATGCAAAAAGAAAAAAAAAAAATCTAAAAATCACCAGAATTTATGTTTTCCAGTCACCGCACCTCCCTGCTATGCACGGACTGGCGTGTGTCCGAATAAACCATATGACAGTGGCGTACAGACCAACTGGTGTCCAGCGTGCAATACAACACACAAGGGAACACTGAGGACATAATAATAATGCTGAGCCATGTCAGTAGGGAGTGAGGGAAGGGACACCTCCGGCACTCACCAGATGCTGTGCACTGATCTCCCTGACATCCCAATACAGGTTATTAAACCCCGTCGCCGAGCAGGATACCTAGCCCCTCACTGGCCCTGATCTCACCATCACAAGTGAGATAGCCGGCGAGAGCACTGGTCCCACCACTGCAACTCCTTCTATGCAGGTGGCTTTTACAGAATGGCTGATGGATCATGTGACAATTTGAAGTAGATGAGAGTGGTCACAGAGTATCTGCACCTGAACAGAACTACCAAGGAGCTCCTGGAAGCAAAACTGACATTAACTTATAGTGTACCAAAAAAAATTTAATATCCAGAGATTTCCAAGGCAAAGAGACTCGGAGCCCAAACTAATCACAAGTCTCAACCAGCATAACAGAACCCCCTTTTAACAAGGGGCCTCTGGACCCTCAAGATCGGATCTGTCCATATAACACCTACGGAAGGAATGCCGCGAACCACCTGTATTCACTTCTGTTCCTACCTGTCCCTCAAGGTTATCAGCGGCGCTGCTTGGTAATGATGGCACCAATGTTGGCTCTTGAGACACAACACATCTCCCGAGTCACGACCTGTGAAAAACGTCATGGGTACTAAGTGTTGGGGACAGCTCTAACCAAATGGCCGAAGGGTCAATGACATCTTTTACACAATACGGACCTACAAACCTAGAGCCCAGAGCCCCAGAAGCTCACTTCCACTTCACGGTGTTAGTGGACACCCATACATAGTCATTCACAAACAGGTCCAGACCTCATTTATTACCATGCATCTTTTGGAAAGAGGAAATCCCCGACAGCCGAGGCATCACCCCCAAAACTTGCAACTCTTAGAGGCAGGATAGTGGGATAGACCACCCCTTCCACCAACTCTCATGGGTGGGTACAGGTCTGGAATGAACCCGGCAAAGAGGGAGAAATTGCACCAC
Organism: Allobates femoralis; assembly: GCA_033576535.1. Classification (NCBI taxonomy): domain Eukaryota; kingdom Metazoa; phylum Chordata; class Amphibia; order Anura; family Aromobatidae; genus Allobates; species Allobates femoralis. Next base: position 20,027,668 of record JARQOC010000011.1, read on the forward strand.
TTCTCTCTCTCCAGGTGAACCCTGTGTGCCTTGCCCGGAATGGAGGGAAACCGGTGTACGTACCTCAAAATGACCTTCGGAAGGGGGAAAAGGCGGTTTTTCAGATTGTGTATTTTGACTAGACACACCTGATGAACCTGACTTTTTTAGCCATACATTCAGGAACAGGGCATTCAGTATGGACTACTATGCACATCAATGGCGTCCCAGGAGGGAAAGAGGCCAACAGTGTTAATTAGAAGTTCCTATTTCTCATGAAGCAGGAGCAAGGATGGTCGTATTTGTTCTCAGCAAAAAGGACATAAATTCACTTGAATATTATCAATTATTTTGCAAATCTTGGGGTGAAACACACTTTGATAAATTGCAAACCGAGAGTGCGAAGGGTTAAGGACAAAGCAGAAACAGGGGGTCGGACAGTGCACAAAATAAATCACCTCCGTTCTTTAGCCTTGAGATTTTATTTTTTTCCTATTTTATTTTGCATCTCTGCAAAATTATGCATTTTAAAAAGACTGCAAGCAGCGAGTGATTGTCAGTCATGCAAATAATCACTTACTTACACTATGTGCGTTTGGTTTGGATAAAGCAAATTACCATTTGAGAATAACTCGAAAACACTCTGGGCTACGAGCGGCTGTACGCGGCTGTACGCGGCGCGCTCCGGACACTGCAAGCCTTAACCTTTTTCTTCTCCTTTTACACTCAGCTCGTTTCAGGGGAATCGCGGAATCCGGAAATCTAATCGACTCGCCGGGATGTTACAGAGGAAGAGCGAGGGATTGCAAAGCTCTCGTCTGTGATCATCTGTGACATCTATCGGGCAAAACGCAACAAGTGTAGATAAAAAGTCGCCCAGAATAAAAAAAAAGAATCCACCTGGTGACTATCTCCGAAAAAGCTGGAGCGGATCCTTTTAGGTGATGTAAATTTAGGAACTGGTGTAAGTTTATAAAGTGGGGGAACACCATCCGCTACCCGGCAGCAGGGCTGAGGAGTCAGTAAGGCTGGCTTCACAACACAGTTTATGTCTAGTCAGGTTGGATCCTGTTTTTTGCAGGATTCACCGGACACAGCCTGACAGCACAGGATGAGCAGAAAGTGTGGCCAAATATGCCCTCCCATCATGTTTGTTTCCAGGATTTGTTTTCTGCTGCTGGCCGTGGTGCTGATCGGTCAGGCTGTGTGTGCAGTGCTGCTCTCCATGGTGCTGAACTCTCAGCTGTGTGTGCAGTGCTGTTCTCCATGGTGCTGTACTCTCAGCTGTGTGTGCAGTGCTGCTCTCCATGGTGCTGAACTCTCAGCCGTGTGTGCAGTAATGCTCTCGATGGTGCTGATCTATCAGCCTGTGTGTGCAGTACTACTCTCCATGATGTAGTGTAGAGCTCTCAGCCGTGTGTGCAGTGCTGCTCTCCATGGTGCTGATCTATTAGCCTGTGTGTGAAGTGCTGCTCTCCATGGTGCTGAACTCTCAGCTGTGTGTGGAGTGCTGCTCTCCATGGTGCTGATCTGTCAGCCTGTGTGTGCAATGCTGCTCTCCATGGTGCTGAACTCTCAGATGTGTATGCAGTGCTGCTCTCCATGGTGCTGAACGCTCAGCCATATGTGCAGTGCTGCTCTACATGGTGCTGAACTCTCAGCCGTGTGTGCTGTGCTGCTCTCCATGGTGCTGAACTCTCAGCCGTGTGTGCAGTGCTGCTCTCCATAGTGCTGATGTGTCAGCCTGTGTGCAGTGCTGCTCTCCATGGTGCTGAACTCTCAGCCGTGTGTGCAGTGCTGCTTTCCATGGTGCTGAACGCTCACCCGTATGTGCAGTGCTGCTCTCCATGGTGCTGATCTGTCTGCCTGTGTGCAGTGCTGCTTTCCATGGTGCTAAACGCTCACCCGTATGTGCAGTGCTGCTCTCCATGGTGCTGAACTCTCAGCTGTGTATGCAGTGCTGCTCTCCATGGTGCTGAACTCTCAGCTGTGTGTGCAGTGCTGCTCTCCATGGTGCTGAACTCTCAGCTGTGTGTGCAGTGATGCTCTCCATGATGTGGAACTCTCAGCCGTGTGTGCAGTGCTGCTGTCCATGGTGCTGATCTGTCAGCCTGTGTGCAGTGCTGCTCTCCATGGTGCTGATCTGTCAGCCTGTGTGTGCAGTGCTGCTCTCCATGGTGCTGATCTGTCAGCCTGTGTGTGCAGTGCTGCTCTCCATGGTGCTGAACTCTCAGCCTGTGTGTGCAGTGCTGCTCTCCATGGTGCTGAACGCTCACCCGTATGTGCAGTGCTGCTCTCCATGGTGCTGATCTGTCTGCCTGTGTGCAGTGCTGCTTTCCATGGTGCTAAACGCTCACCCGTATGTGCAGTGCTGCTCTCCATGGTGCTGAACTCTCAGCTGTGTATGCAGTGCTGCTCTCCATGGTGCTGAACTCTCAGCTGTGTGTGCAGTGCTGCTCTCCATGGTGCTGAACTCTCAGCTGTGTGTGCAGTGCTGCTCTCCATGATGTGGAACTCTCAGCCGTGTGTGCAGTGCTGCTCTCCATGGTGCTGATCTGTCAGCCTGTGTGTGCAGTGCTGCTCTCCATGATGCTGATCTGTCAGCCTGTGTGTGCAGTGCTGCTCTCGATGGTGCTGATCTGTCAGCCTGTGTGTGCAATGCTGCTCTCCATGGTGCTGAACTCCCAGCCGTGTGTGCAGTGCTGCTCTCCTGTACGTTCAGCCGTCTCTCAGAAATGATGCTGTACATGGAGCAGAATGAGCACAGCTGCATTTCAGAGCATGCGCTGTGCAAACAATCGCATCCAGGAAACGATCCGATTCTTTCCTGGATCCAGCACCCATAGACTCCCATGTTATGGGCGCCAGATCACCCCAGATTCGTTTCTATCCAGTTTTCTCTGGGTTTTGCACCGGAGCCAAAAAATGATGCAGGCTTTGGATTTGGGGAAAAGGGAAAAACCGGACAAAATCAGGCACGAAATACACAAAACTGGATGGCCAAATATTGACCAATCCGGCACTATAGGAATACATGAGAGGCAAAACCGGATCAGGTTGTGTCCGGTCCAAACCGTGGTGTGAAGCCGGCCTAAGCCAAACATTCAATTGACTCTTGACTCAGACTCCTCAGTTTCCCCAAATCTGACTCCAACTCCACCAAAATGGACACTGACTCCGACTCCATGACTCGGACTCCACAACCAAAGCTGTGAAGTCAGTAAGCCAAACATATGACTCCGACTCCTTCATTTCCCTGAATCCGACTGCACAGCCCTGCCCAGCAGACAGCAGAAATACTGATCATCATCCAGCTTTCCTAACAAAAAGGACTACTGTAATGACATGTGCACACTCTGCATTTTTGATGCATTTTTTCGGTGCAGTGTCACAAATCTGAATGCCTGTTCTTAACCCAGCAAACTCAATGAGAATTCTGATGTGTTGTGCACATGTTGCTTATATTTTCCTTGCAGATTGGGTGCAGAACATGCAGCATGTCAGTTCTTGGTGCATTTTTGCAGGGTTTTCACCCCTTCCACCCACTGACCTCGTTATTAGTGATGAGCGAGTAGCGAAATATTCATAATCACTATACTCGTAACGAGTAGATTGTAATACTCGCATACTCGTCCGAATAGAGAGTCCAATATTAGCACACGCCTTGTGCTTTTGGTGCATTTTCCCACAAGGAGATGCAGCTTTGGTGCAGAAAATTTCCACACCAAATCCTCCCCGTGCACACCTAGTTCAGAGTTAGCGTCACAAAGGACGGATTTTCGCAGCAAAATCTGCAACTGTAAAATCAGCAGCAAACTGAGCCCATTTTTTTCAGATTTTGTAGTGGATAATGCTGCAAATTATTCACAGCTTTTACTGCAAATGCAGAAATCTCAAGTAAAAATCTAGGTTGCACTATTGTTGCTTGCCTATGAAAAAGTCTGTACGTCCGACTGTCTGTCAAAAGGTAAGTACAACGGCCTCCTCTGGTCTAAAAGATCTGTTTAACGTTGTCTGCATAATGTACTGTGAAATCTGGCGACAATCTGCTTTAAAAGTCGATCTGTCAGCAGTGTTTTGCTATGTAAGCTGAGGACAGCATGCTGTAAGGGATAAAAAAAAAAGCAACTGTGCTTCACCTATCAGGCTGTGTGCTATTATTGACTTAGACTAAAGGCCTTATCACCTGGTGCTTACTATTACAGGACTAGAAAGTCACGTGCACGGCAGTATGACACACCTCAGTGTCAATGCACATCTCTCTAGACAGCCTGGTGTAGGCGGGGGCAGCTCTCTGTCTATAGACAATGTACATACAGAGCCTGGTGTGGGCGGGGGCAGCTCTCTGTCTATAGACAATGTACATACAGAGCCTGGTGTGGGCGGGGGCAGCTCTCTGTCTATAGACATTGTACATACAGAGCCTGGTGTGGGCGGGGGCAGCTCTTTGTCTATAGACATTGTACATACAGAGCCTGGTGTAGGCGGGGGCAGCTCTGTCTATAGACATTGTACATACAGAGCCTGGTGTGGGCGGGGGCAGCTCTCTGTCTATAGACATTGTACATACAGAGCCTGGTGTGGGCGGGGGCAGCTCTCTGTCTATAGACATTGTACATACAGAGCCTGGTGTTGGCGGGGGCAGCTCTCTGTCTATAGACATTGTACATGCAGAGCCTGGTGTGGGCGGGGGCAGCTCTCTGTCTATAGACATTGTACATACAGAGCCTGGTATGGGTGGGGGCAGCTCTGGCTATAGACATTGTACATACAGAACCTGGTGTGGGCGGGAGCAGCTCTCTGTCTATAGACATTGTGCATACAGAGCTTAGTGTGGGCTGGGGCAGGTATCTGTCTATAGATATTGTACATACAGAGCCTGATGTGGACAAGGATAGCTCTGTCTATAGACATTGTAGATACAAAGCCTGGTGTGAGCAGGAGCAGCTCTCTGTCTATAGACATTGTATATGCAGAGCCAGGTGTGGGTGAAGGCAGCTCTCTGTCTATAGACATTGTACATACAGAGCCTGGTGTGGGCAGGGGCAGCTCTCTGTCTATATACATTGTATATACAGAGCCTGGTGTAGGCGGAGGCAGCTCTCTGTCTATAGACACGGTACATACAGAGCCTGGTGTGGGCGGGGCAGCTCTCTGTCTATACATATTGTACATACAGAGCCTGGTGTGGGCGGGGGCAGCCCTCTGTCTATAAACATTGTACATACAGAGCCTGGTGTGGGTGAGTGTAGCTCTCTGTCTATACACATTGTACATACAGAGCCTGGTGTGGGTGAGTGTAGCTCTCTGTCTATACACATTGTACATACAGAGCCTGGTGTGGGCAGGGGCAGCTCTCTCAGCTCTGCTGTGTTGCTAAAACTAAATTCTTTGATTGTGTGAGAACGGCTGCAGCCAGTAATCTATGTGATACCTTGCTGGATTCAGGGATTCTTTGCCTACATTATGTTGCTGTCAGATGAGGTAGCAAAAACCTGCTGACAGATTCCCTATAAATGTAACTTACCCAAGAAGACAAGTGTGCATGATTCTTCAGGTCTTGAAAGAAGGAAAAGCTATTGTACGCTGGATGTTGCCACTTGCAGGGGTGGATTGCGGTAAGTTATCTGGTGAGGACACTTGAGATGAAAGTTTCAAGGTTTTAGTCGAAACTCTACGTATGTCTCGTAACAGCGATGGTCACTATGGACTGACTGGAAACTGCGATGATTGGGCGTACGACAAAGATCCAACTGACCGGTCAGGACGGACAACGCACCATTGCCACGGGCGGCAGATGGCGGCTGCCGTTATATCATGTGACACCGGTTGGTCAAAAGGTCATCAGGCGACAATAATGACAGGACAAGGTAGGATTGGAAATTCAACAACACTGGAGAGGCGAGTACAAGTACTGGAATACTTATGATTACTTTGTATCTATACGAGGCATTACTCTAAAGTCGGCGAACCACTAAATACAACAATGGCTGCTCTGTCTCACTTTACACAGACCTGAGATGAGAGGTCACCTACCGGCCGACGTCAGGAAACCTGATGGGGAAATGAAGGACGCGGCACTTGGGTCTGATGAGCCGCTCCAGGTTCTTAGGCCGATGGTCGGGAATCAACTTCAGGAACTTGCCGATAGACGTCAGGAAGGACTCCATGTTAAAGGAAGAGTTAAACACCACAAGGTCAGCGACCAAACTGGAAGAAAAAAACATAACATATAAAGGCTGAGTAATTATAATAACTTTAGTTATATAGCACCAACATATTCCACAACACTTCACAATTTATCATTACCAGTATTTATAATTTACTTACTTAATGCCATTTTCAGCTATTTGAAAGGGTTATTGTCATCATACACCTACAGCTGCATCTCAATGAATTAGATCACCAAAAAGTTCATTTATTTCAGTAATTCAATCCATAAAGTGACACACATATATTATATAGAGTCATTACACACAGAGGGATCTATTTCATGTGTTTATTTATGTTAATGTTGATGATCATGGAAACCCAAAGGTCATTATCTCAGAACATTAAAGTAGGGAGGATGAAGGGTCTGAGAGATAAAATATGACCTAAATAGGTATCACAGGCTTCACCTTGTGTGGTTGGTTGTGAGAGTCACAACCACTATAAAAGCAGATCACGGCTGCTGCAGTCCCCAGCGTGGGGCATATAGAGTAGGGAGGATGAAGTGTTAAACACCGCGCTGCTGTATTCCACCAGACATCAAAGGGTAAATATAATATTGATTTATTAGTCAATGCGTTTCAGGTCTCCCTGGCCTCTTCCTCAGGACAAATCAATATCATATTGCCATCTTTCTGGGAGCCCTGAAATGAATTGACTAATAAATCAATATTATAATCACGCTTTAATGTTTGGTAGAATACAGCAGTGCGGTGTATAACCCTTCATCCTCCTCCTCTATATGCACCACGCTGGGGACTGCAGCAGCCGTGATCTGCTCCACAGATCCTGGCCAGCTACAAAGCAGTGCTTACAAGCTCAATAGAAAAGAGCTTGTAAGCAATGGTCGGTCTCTAAGGCAGCGTAAACAAAAGTGTTGATATCCAAACAATGGCTGAAAGTTCTAATAATCGACATAGTGCAATATTGCTTGTATATTTAATCACTATTCGACCAGCGATAGTGCTCAACACCGATTCACTTTCCCCGATAATAAGACCCACCCTGAACATAAGCCCTAGCATGGTTTTACAGGGTTTTTGGAATATGTCTAAAATATAAGACCTACTCCAATAATAAGCCCCAGTTATAGTCAGGGTCGGTGTGGTGGACGAAGGGGGGTGGGGAACTGGGCAACTACCAGGGTCTCTACGCTCTTAGGGGCCCCCAACAATATGGCTGCTTAAGGACCTTGGACTGTGGGTGTCTAGATGAAATGAAGATGAGACTGGCTGATATGCAGAGCCGGCATCAAAGATTAGGGAAGAGAACTGGTCAATTTTTATGGGCCCCTAATCTCTTAGGACCCACAAGTGTTTATGCTCCGAGGTTAAGACAGTTTAAGAACCTTTAGTAACATCACAGTCATGTAACTATGAAGTCCCCAAAGATCCTATAAGTGCTGGAGTCTGGAGGAGGTGGAGAGAAGATAGAGTGGTATGTGGAGTGTGTGTATAGATGTCACGCTTAGGAGGAGAAAGAATCAGGTAATTGGATGGTGTGAAGGGCGAAGGGGGTCAGGGGAGCCTAATCTGACCCTGATGCAGGTATCCCTGGCTCACCCTGTTCTCGGAGGTACCTCTGACGGTGAGGAGCTCCAAGCTGCCACCCTATTTTCCTAAGCTCCTGATTAGCCCTAGGCTGAGGGCCGCTACCTCCACCCATGGATCAGGAATCATAGCTAATCCCAAAGCAATAGAACTCCAGGAGAGACTTCAGCTCAGCTGCAAGGCGTCTTCTCGGCTCTGTGACTAATGGTGGGTTTACACATCCCGATATCGGCGTCCAACCCCGACCAAAAGTCACGTGGTTTGTGCGTTGGACCCGATATCGTTCGTGCGTTGTATGGTGTAAATGACCAATTCGATGCACGAACTATATCAAACCGATATCGGGGGTCGAATGAGTGTGCTATTCAACGGGCCGATATTGGATGCCGGTTGGAGCCGGGTCGTGCTGTGTAAACGGCCAACTCCGATGTGCAGTACAACGTCCCCTATTCACTGCCATGTTAAATGGTCGTTCCTGTGTCGGCCGTACAAGGGGGGCGTAGACATCGTAGAGACACTGTATCCCGATATCGCGCTGTGTAAACCTCCGATGCGATTCTTTGAAATCCGGCCAGAAAAGGCGCACTCCCGTGCCGTCGGATCCAATATCGGACCGACGTTGGAGCGTGTAAACCCACCATAAGAGTAAATAACTCTATCAACGGCATCTGACAGAGGAAAGGGAAGGCAACTTAAAGGCCAGGGGTAGGGAACTCCAGGTGAGCCACACCCAGCCTCACATCAACCAGCAATAGAGCACAAGACCTTCACACCTATACCTAAAATCATCAGCAGCTGAGCACAAGACCTTCACATCCATACCTCATGCAGCTCCTGAAGGAATCCAAAGACAAACACACACAGCAGCATCAGCGAAGTCAGTGCAATCTGAGCATGTGACAATATACATGTGTATTTGCAGTGTGTGTATATATGATATCACCTGAAAAATAAGCTCTAACCCATGTTTCGGAACACAATTTAATATAAAGCCTTGTCTTATTTTAGGATGAACATGGTACTCCTTAACGTACTCCTGTTACATAGTTATATGTGGAATGGGGGTAATGGAATAATTCAGCAGATTCAGGACCCTAGGAAAAATGGATAAATATCCACCTGTAGCTATTTGCTTGCTGGACTATTCAGCTCATTACAATATTGTGCCAGACACTGAAGGTTAAGCAAGACGGTCTGCACATTGACCACCACTCAGACCTAACGGGTTTGTGACACATTGACTCCATCATTCTTTACTTCATTCGCATCTTACATTAAGACACATCTCTGAGTGATGGCGCTGGCGGCTCGTGAAGATGGCGCTGCGCTCCTGTTAAAGGTCTAAGACATTATTTAGCTCTGTGTGAAGCCAGGACGGGGTAAAGTGATGCGGATACGCTTCATCGGCCGTAATGGAGCAAGAGAGGCGTCTTACGCTCCGAAATTTATCAAAGAGGTTCCTCACACTCCATTATACAAGATAAAGGAAGCTGACCTCTAATTTTCGCTTTTCCGCCCACTGAAGCGACTGTATTCTCTCTACTGTACATTTGCTGATAGACATAATACAAGGACTGTGCATTAATAAAGGAGAACGAACGTGGCGGAAAACTTGGAAAATTAAGTGTTCGGTGCAGAGAAGAACTTGAAGGGGTGAGCACATGCACATTACGTACTAACCCTATATACGTCAACCCAACATCATTACGGATCTCCAATTAGAGCAGACCCTTTCCTTAAAGAGTTATTAAAAAAAAAAAAAATCAAGCAATCACCAGTATATTTGGAAAAACTTGCTGATCACTGCGGGTCGGACTTTTGGGACTCCAAACAATTTCGAGAATGGGGCTGATTCCCAGGTGGAGCAGAAGTGCGCAGACTCGGGGCTGATGTGCTTGGCAGGCAAATGTTCTGGCAGATCCATAGTCAATGACGGCAGCGGTGGTTGAGTGTGTGCATTTGCACTCCACCGAGGACAAGGCTACAGAGTCCCATTCTCAGGATAGTTGGAAGCCTTTACTCCCTTCCGATGCCAGCTCGGTTGCAGCAATGTTGGGTGTCATCTCACTTCCTGTTAATTGCCCCTTTAACCAAAAGCAGGGAGAAGGAAGCCAGCGGTGATTGGTTACGGGGCTCACGTGTCAAAACAATTTCACTTGGACCCCGGAAACGCAAGTCCCTACATCGCTGGACCCACGCTGGACCAAAGGAGAGTATATGCTTTTTTATTTTTATGGGGAATGAGAATCAGTTGTCCAAGTAGTAAAAACCCATTGTGAGATTGCAAGCGGCAATATTGTAAATGGCCGGTATGTATCACACGATGGAGATCTGCTGCAATGTGAAACTGGAGTGTTTGCTCTGGGACTTGAAGTTCTAAGAGGTGTTAGTGAATACTTTCAGGGCTGGGTTTCACAGGATGGTCAGGAAGTGATGGGCAGGACTGACCATCCACATACCTCCCATCCATGGGTGTGTCTCATGAGTTGTAGTGAGATTGCTATTGATCACATGATCCCTGATGTCAGCCAGGTCTTGGAAGTAAAGACTTAAAGACTTACTGTAGAGCTGTGAAATGTGAAGGGCCCTGAGGCTGGGAATCTGGACTGACCGGAGGAGACAGTGTGGAGTTTATGACAGATCCTGGTCAGTGGCTCCAGATAGGCAGCCCTCCCAGACGACCCTCTGTCAGGAGACTGTCTATGGAGCAGCCCTTCATATTAAAATGTAACCTCAAGGACAGGAGGTTGGAGTGCTTGGACTGTACAATATCTCCACTGCGTTACTGTAACAGCGGAGGTATCCGAATACCGTGCGGGCGTACCCCGCGATAGAGATGGACTGTACATAATTTCTGTTACATAATGCCAAAAGCTCCGGAAACGGACTTGTTTAAATAGAAACTGTTGCTGTGTTCATCAAATCTACTGACAGGTGAGTGAACCCCACTACGTTCATCGAGCCTCACACAATGCAGAGGATTATCAACGTGATTTCATGGCACAAAAGATCGCTCTGACTAGTAGGACCCCACCGATCCGGAGTACACTCCATGGGGAATGAGAAGGGGCTGTCCAAGTAGTCCCTGCACTGGACTGAAATCAGGCGATATTCACCAGGCAATTTCAGCGCATCCTGGAGTGCGACAGGGCGATAGCGACGTACACAGTGATCGTGAAAGAAATCAAGTAGGCGTGCTTGGATGTTGTGTTTTTCGCGTTGCATTTGCGGCGATTGGTGGGTGATACTGAGTTCCGATTGGTTGGCCGTGTCTGAGGCGCCTTACTTGATAACCCGTGCGTTCACGCAAAACTGACCAATGGGAACACAGTTACTCCACCAATCGCAGTAATAGGGGCGCGGTGAGGCACACTCTAGCACGCCCCTATCAAGACAGTATGACCACATCGCTGCTACGATTGTGCCGTGTGACATAGTGATGTGTGAAGGGAAGAGCGATTCCGGTCTCTTGCAGGTGATTTCCGGAATGCAGGATCGCCGTAGAACGCAGGCGAGATCTCTATGTGTCACAGGGCGAAGGCGATCTGAAAAGAATTCCCGAAACGTGCGCGCTCACGTCAAATTGCCGGCGATATGGAAGCCATAAGAAGGCGTGTGACGGTACCTTAATGGGTACAGGTCGATGACTAGGTTATCAGCCGCCTTTAACATCTATCAGTGGTGGACGGACTTCTAGGGAAGAAGCGCCGTGCTTGCCAACTCTGTGCCATATAATTCTGCTCTGAAGAAGTCTCTGCTCTCTTCCGATGTCTCTGTGCTACTCCGATGTCTCTGCACTTCTCCAATTCTTCTGCACTCCACCAATGTCTCTGTGCTCCACCGATGTCTCTGCGCTCCACCAATGTCTCTGCGCTCCACCAATGTCTCTGCGCTCCACCAATGTCTCTGCGCTCCACCAATGTCTCTGCGCTCCACCGATGTCTCTGCGCTTCACCGATGTCTCTGCGCTCCACCAATGTCTCTGTGCTCCATCAATGTCTCTGTGCTCCATCAATGTATCTGCTCTCCTCCCTCCAATGTCTGTGCTCTCCTCCAATGTCTCTGTGCTCCTCCAATGTCTCTGCGCTCCTCCAATGCCTTTGCGTTCGTTCGATGCCTCTGCGGTCTTCCAATGTCTCTGCTCTCCACCGATGTCTCTGCGCTCCTCCGATGTCTCTGCACTCCACCGATGTCTCTGCGCTCCTCCGATGTCTCTGCGCTCCACCGATGTCTCTGCGCTTCACCGATGTCTCTGCGCTCCACCAATGTCTCTGTGCTTCATCAATGTCTCTGCTCTCCTCCCTCCAATGTCTGTGCTCTCCTCCAATGTCTCTGTGCTCCTCCAATGTCTCTGCGCTCCTCCAATGCCTTTGCGTTCGTTCGATGCCTCTGCGGTCTTCCAATGTCTCTGCTCTCCACCGATGTCTCTGCGCTCCTCCAATGTCTCTGCGCTCCTCCAATGTCTCTGCGCTCCTCCAATGTCTCTGCGCTCCTCCCAATGTCTCTGCGCTCCTCCAATGTCTCTGCGCTCCTCCAATGTCTCAGCGCTCTCCGATGTCTCTGCTTTTCTCCAATGTCTCTGCGCTCCTCCAATGTCTCAGCGCTTTCCGATGTCTCAGCGCTCTCCGATGTCTCTGCTTTTCTCCAATGTCTCTGTGCTCCTCCAATGCCTCTGCGCTCCTCCAATGTCTCTGAGCTCCTCCGATGCCTCTGCATTATTCTGATGTGTCTCCGCTGCACTCCTTCGATGCCTCTGTGCTCCTCCGATCTCTCTGCACTCCTCTGATGTCTCTGCTCTCCTCTGATGTCTCTGCGCTCCTCCAATGCCTCTGCGCTCCTCCAAAGCCTCTGCGCTCCTCCAACGCCTCTGCGCTTCTCTGATGCCTCTGCGCTCCTCCAATGCCTCTGCGCTCCTCCAATGTTTCTGCGCTCCTCCAGTGTCTCTGCGCTCTCCGATGTCTCTGCTTTTCTCCAATGTCTCTGCGCTCCTCCAATGTCTCAGCGCTCTCCGATGTCTCAGCGCTCTCCGATGTCTCTGCTTTTCTCCAATGTCTCTGTGCTCCTTCGATGCCTCGGCACTCCTCCAATGCCTCTGCGCTCCTCCAATGTCTCTGAGCTCCTCCGATGCCTCTGCATTATTCTGATGTGTCTCCGCTGCACTCCTTCGATGCCTCTGCGCTCCTCCGATGTCTGTGCGCTCCTCTGATGTCTCTGCGCTCCTCCAATGCCTCTGCGCTCCTCCAAAGCCTCTGCGCTCCTCCAACGCCTCTGCGCTGCTCTGATGCCTCTGCGCTCCTCCAATGCCTCTGCGCTCCTCCAATGTCTCTGCGCTCCTCCAATGTCTCTGCGCTCCTCCAATGTCTCAGTGCTCCTCCAATGTCTCAGCACTCCTCCGATGTCTCTGCTGTCATCCGATGTCTCTGCTTTTCTCCAATGTCTCTGTGCTCCTTCGATGCCTCGGCACTCCTCCGATGCCTCTATGCTCCTCCAATGTCTCTGAGCTCCTCAGATGCCTCTGCACTATTCTGATGTCTCTGCGCTGCACTCCTTCGATGCCTCTGCGCTCCTCTGATGTCTCTGCGCTCCTCCAATGCCTCTGCGCTCTTCCAACGCCTCTGCGCTCCTCTGATGCCTCTGCGCTCCTCCAATGCCTCTGCGCTCCTCCAATGTCTTTGAGCTCCTCCGATGCCTCTGCGCTGCACTACTTCGATGCCTCTGAGCTCCTCTGATGCCTCTGCACTATTCTAATGTCTCTGCGCTGCACTCCTTCAATGCCTCTGCGCTCCTCTGTTGTCTCTGCGCTTCTCTGATGTCTCTGCGCTCCTCCAATGCATCTGCGCTCCTCCAACGCCTGTGCGCTCCTCCAATGCCTCTGCGCTCCTCTGATGCCTCTGCGCTCCTCCAATGCCTCTGCGCTCCTCCAATGTCTCTGCGCTACTCCAATGCCTCTGCGCTCCTCCAATGCCTCTGTGCTCCTCCAATGTCTCTGCGCTTCTCCAATGTCTCTGAGCTCCTCCGATGCCTCTGAGCTCCTCTGATGTCTCTGTGCTCCTTCAATGCCTCTGCGCTCCTGTGATGCCTCTGCGCTGCACTCCTTCAATGCCTCTGCGCTTCTCTGATGTCTCTGTGCTCCTCTGATGTCTCTGTGCTCCTCCGATGCCTCTGCGCTCCTCCGATGTCTCTGAGCTCCTCCGATGCCTCTGCGCTCCTCCGATGCCTCTGCGCTCCTCCGATGCCTCTGCGCTCCTCTGATGTCTCTGTGCTCCTCCATGCCTCTGCGCTCCTGCGATGCCTCTGAGCTCCTCCGATACCTCTGCTCTACCAGCTTTTCCTACAGACGTCATCTCGCATACCCGGCCTTGCACATTAGTAAAGTTTTAATCACCGTATAACGTAACGGTACCGGGGTCATTGCCGTTTTCAACTAGAACAACCGGTAAATGGCAAAAGAGGCAAAGGGGAAATCAGAGGCAACGCGGCAAATCTGCACAGAATCTACAGATGAAAGATGAGAAAAAAAAGATCTAAACCTGAGTGTAGCATATGCATCTCCCTGCAGGAATAATTAAGCAGAGAGCGGACAGGAGGTTATAATGCCTTTAAATATGAAAGGTTAGCGGAGGGTTGCAAGTTTCCTCTGCAGCAGACATGACATTTACATAAAAGTCAATACATTAACGTTATCCTCCTGTATACAATTTGCATTTTTTATCTCTTCCTATAATTGCATGCACAGGTTTACAGTCCGGCCTCAATCAAGAAGGAGCGGGAGATTGTGTTTATCATCATGTTGGTTTAACTCGGGGAGAGTTTTTTGGAGCGATTTTTAAAACATATGGTGGCCTTATATACTGCACTCTAGAATACTCAACAGAAGTCCCCAGGCCGATATATATAACATAAAAAATACCTTTTATTATACACACCAAAGGGGCGGTCTGATGGGCGTTGCTGGCCTTGATTTGGCACGGTCTTCCTTCCTTGCATCGTTTGGATGACACATCCTACATCATCCAAACCGTTTCGTCTACTGACCTCCTGCGCACTTCTCTTTGCCCTGCATAGGGCAGAGCAAAGTATTATAATGCACAGGTGCGGGAAAAAGTGAAAGAATGCATGTGCATGCACACTACAGTGCTTTGCTCTGCCCTAAGCAGGGCAGAGAGAATTGCGCGTGTACAGGAGCACAATGGAGGACACTGTGTGGAAGACGTAAGATGTGTCATCCACACAAAGCAAGAATAGAGGAGGCACTGGATCAAGAAGACCAGCCACACCCATCGACCGGACTTGTCCCCCCCAGGTGAGTATACTGTCGGTGGCTGAGGCCTATGGGGGAAAACAACTGGTAACAGGTTCATTTTAATTTGCTGGGCATGGGAAATCCACAAATTGTGCTATGTTTTGCATTAACACTTCATAATTTAATTCTTATTGAGTATGCAAATTGTCTCTTCAAATAAGACTTGACCTCTAGATCATGCACCCTTAATCTAGGCCTTCTAGCAAAAAAGGGGGGATATTTAAATTCCCGGCAGATGGACCAGCCAATATTACACCTTGGAAACCTTCACTTAAATGTAATAATTTCCACAGTTTGTGTGTCACTTTTTGGATATGTATCCCTGCACTTGGATTTGTTTGATGCGGTTCCGTTAACGGTTCCCTTCAGATAGGTCTAGGCGGGGAGCGTGTGGCTACTTGGGTCACTCCTCCCTGATCCCTGACTCTCCTTTCTCAGGAAAGAAGTCCAAACCGATGGCTCCTAGTTCTCTCTAAATGCACCGTCACACGGCGCCCTATCGCCGGCGAGAACGCTGGCAATTCCCGAATTCGGCGAGGTGGAAACCACGTAGTGGCGTGTGACTGGGCGATTCTATGGCGAGAAATCGCCGGTGGAGCGTCGCCATGCAGAGAAATCAGGCGATATCCACCGGGCGATATCAGCGCACGTTGGCATGTAACAGGGCGATATCGAAGCACACAGTGATCCTGAAATCAATCCCGTAGGTGTGCTTGGATGGTGTGTTTCTGCGCCGCATCTACGGCATTTGGTGGGTGATACTGCGTTCTAATTGGCTGGCCGTGTCCGAGGCGCCTTATTTGATGACCCGTGCGTTCATGCAAGGCTGACCAATGGGCATGCAGTTCCGTCCATCAATTGCAGTGATAGGGGCGCGGTGAAACACACTCTAGCACGCCCCTATTGAAACATTATGGTCACATCGCTGCTACGATTGTGGCGTGTGACGCGGCGATGTGTGAAGGGAAGATCGCTTCCGGTCTTCTGCAGGCAATTTCCGGGATGGAGGATCGCCGAAGATCGCACGCTACATAGCCATGTGTGACAGCTCCACAGCGATGTGAAAAAAGTACCCGAAACGTGCGCGCTCACGTCAAATCACCGGCAGTATGGACGCCATATGCCGGCGTGTGACAGTACCTTTAAGTATTGCTAGGGGCAATATTTAGTCTCCCTTGAACCTGACCCTCACTGTGAATTGTTGGCTCGGAGGAATGTGGATTGGTTTTGGGGGGCCCTTCTGTTTGGAGAGAGCTTTAAGAAACCACCATTAGTAACTTTTTAGCACACTCAGGTGGAGAGCATGATTTTGGGCTTTTAAATCAAATAATCTGGTAGTGGTGAAGGTGGAAAGTAGATAATGTAGAATCAAGGACGTTCCGGCACTCATGTAGGTTTTTGTCTTGATTCCTTTGTCAAATCTGGATATGCACTTTCTACTACTGGGACCTCCTTGACTCACCATGATGATTTGTGACTGCCGGGCGGAAGCCCTCCGAACCTACTCCAGCCACATCTGATTTATAGGTCCTGCAACATCATGCCTCAACGATGGCTTCACACCAAACCTACAATACAGATGGGACGCCAGGGACTCCTTAAGGTAAAAAGGAGGTTGGCATGACTCATGTCCAGTGGTCTTGTGGATGCTAGCTCTAGAAATAAATAATGTACATCATGCACTTACCATGAAAGGATTTGGTTGTATCCGTACTGGAAATCACGGTCTTGATTTTTTCGAACGGGGTAAACCAATTGATTTTCGTGAAAATACAAGATCTTCCTCAGCTTCCCGAGGTCGGGTCGTAGAGCCGTGAGTTCAGCCAGGTTAAGCACCGAGCTGGTGAACAGGACCCTGAAATTCAAACAAATATGAACCTAAGAACGTGCAATATCCAACGTAATTCATAAAGAAATAGTAAAAACGAACAGTGGCGGACCTTGAGCCTGGAGGGCCCTGGTGCAGCAGCTGCTGGTGAGGAGCGGGGGGGTAGTGCTAGCGGATGTCAGCGAGGAGCGGGGGTAGGATGGGGGTGCTGTAGGGATGCGACTCCTACCTGCGCTGAGCCGCGCATTGCAGTCCTGGGTGCCGGGGCGGCGGAGGAGAGGTGGGGCGGGATCAGCGAAGGGAGGCAGGAAGCTTCCCTCAGTTAACCTCCTCTCCTCTGACACAGGGTCACGGGGGTCGGCAGGGGGCCCCCCTGCAGGCTTGAGGGGCCCCCTAGCCGGTCAGGGCCCTGGTGCAGCTGAACCAGCTGCACCACGGTAGGTCCACCCCTGAAAGCGAATATGATGGTTAATGGACCAGGGGGCCAAAAACAGCTGGTAGTCACAGACCATTGTCGTAACGCCCGATCAGGATGGTTTGTGGGTTCACTGCAGCCAAGGAGAAGCTGTCATCTCACAATACGTTTCACAATTTATAATTGGTGCCGAGACCCCAAGTATTAGCGCCGATGTGACACAAATGTACAAAATAGTGATCAGACGATAGTACATCCTAACCCAGTCTCCAGGGGACACAACACAGTGGGACTGGAAGTTCACCGGCCGAGCTAGTAGTCACGCAGATATGAAGCAAAATCATGGTACATTGTCATTGGGGATGCCCCATGAAGTCCCACTTTTAGAGTAAGGCCAACTAGAGTCATGAGCCACACCAGTCTATATATTTTTTTGCCAAATTAATTTGTCTTTGCAAGAAAATCACTGTTTCGCCTACAAAACCGTGTGATTGTTCAGGTGATACAGCTGTTTCCCTGCAAAAAAATCAAGTGAATGCTTGTTGAACAATGAAAAAAAACTGCAGCGTCGACTTGTTCAGCCTTATGCTGAAGTTCTTCCAGACCAAAAATGAAATCCTATTACTTTTAAGTATATTTAGGAGTACAAGAGGAACATTGAAGCTGGTGGATCAATTGTAAGTGGAGCTGTGACGTCCGTCCAAGCTCCTGGCACAAGAACCCCGAGTGACCCTAACACCTATACAGGAATCTGGATTTACAACAGGGTCCAAGAAGTAATGGAAAGCTGCAGTCCAGCAGGGTCAAAGTCGGGACATCAGGACAAGGACAAAATCAGGATCCGAAAGCGTAGCAAGGGAGTAAGGACAAAACCGAGATAGCAGTAAAGTACAAAATCATGAGAAGAATAGTACAGAAGCAAGCTTATAAAAAGCTGGATGCAAGACAGGGCTAGTCAGGAAAACCAAAAACTATTTCTGGCAGCTTGCAGGAAGAGGCTGAAGGTACAGTATATGTAGGGTGTGGTACTTTCTGATAGGCTGGAGCTTAAGAGCTGATGACTTTATACTGACGCAGACTGTGAAGTACTACAGGTCCCAGCCACTCTAACCCCAGTGGATGAGCGGAGCCTGTGCTCACCAGAATTACCATTAAAGACTTCCCCCATCACCAGCAACACCTACAGGGTGAATACAGCGGTGCCTGGTGACCGAGGCAGACGTTGCAGGAGCAGGATACAAAAAGTCCAGGTAGAGAGGTTTGATTAAAACCCAAGGTCCTGAAAACCCAGGAATAGTTTTCCCTATGACATTGGTTACTGTGAGCAATTAGATAGTAAGCTCCGTGGCTCAGGGACCGATGCAAATCAATATACTCGGTGCAGAGAGCTGTAGATTATACTTGCTGTAGATGAATAATGGATAATAAAAGCTACGAGATCCTCCATGACCATTCTGCATCGTTTAATACCGGCTTCTGTCATCTTACAAAAGGCCACAAATGGAACGTTTCCATTGTTAATAGATGATCTGTGGGGCTCGGAGACTATTAAACACTTTCATTTAACACCTAGTGCTAAGGACGAGGAAAAGTTACGTTCACCCTAATGCAATGCAAGGCAGAACTGTATGTCACTTGTTATTGTGTTTGACATCAACATTAATTTTTCCCCTCCGGCCACTATTTAAGCAATTGGAACAAGGTGAGGTTTATGAAGCCACAGGGCTTATCTGCAAAGAAAGGACCTGAAGTAATGTGAGGAAAAATACGGGAGAGAATGATAGCTCCTGACAGCTTCTGTATCAGCATTTCCTTCCAGGAGACCAACATCTTTATGTTCACAATTGTGCAAAATGCAGAAAAACCTTAAGGTCATCTTAAAACACAGTTACTTTAATGTGAAAATATAGAAGTCATATTTGGGGGGAAAAAAAAAACATTCCTGTGACCTTAATTTACATGAAATGATTTCCAAATAAATGTAATTTAATTAACAAAAAATATATATATATTATATATACTGTATATATATACATATAAATAGTAAGATTAGCATCCATCATCCTTTTTCTATCATGTAATCAGGGTGTGCCATGGCTTTATATACAGAAGTGCAGGACCCTACTTACAGTATCTGGTCCTACAGTGTCGTCCTTTCAATCAAAACCAATAGAAAAGCATGGTCCTACTGCCCGCAGCCCTCGAAACAAGCTAAACTGTATTTTGATGGACATAACCAGTATAATATGTCCAGGAACGGTCCCAGTTTTCATACTCTGTAACCTGCCTCATATTGTGTACGTCGTTCCTCTTTCTCAACGTTCTGGCAGCACAATAGGTGCTGGAACGCTTTTCCCCTTCACTTCCTGAAGGCATTGCTGCTGTTATTGTCTAATGCCTTCCCTGCACTGAATGAGAAAACACACCTCTCTATTACATCTGAATGCAATTTGACTCAAAAGAGAGGAATAGGAATAGTACAGACAAAGACCCGGCTCAACTTCTGGTAGAGAGACAAAGACCTGTCCCAATTCTTTTGAAGAAACAAATAGCCGCCCCCCATTCTTGTACAAAGACCTGTTCCCACTTCCTGAGGAGAGACATACACCTGCCAACACTTCTACATATCAAGACCTGCCCCCACTTCCTGTAGAGTGACAAAGACCTGCCCTCACTTCCTGTACAGACAGAGACACCCCCCACTTCCTGTACAAAGATCCACCGCCAATTCCTGTAGGGTAACAAAGATCCACCCCACTTCTTGTGGAGAGACAAAGACCTGCCCCATGTCCTATACTAAGACCCGCTTCCACTTCCTGTAGTTAGACAAACACCTGCCTCCACTTCCTGTACAGATTAAGACATTCCCCCACTTCTTGTAAAAAGACAAAGTCCTGCCCTCACCATCTATATCAGTGTTTCTCAACTCCAGTCCTCAGGACCCACCAACAGGTCATGTTTTTCAGGATTTCCTTAGTATTGCATAGGTGTTAGTTTAATCACCTCTGCAATACTAAGGAAATCCTGAAAACATGACCTGTTGGTGGGTCTTGAGGACTGGAGTTGAGAAACACTGACCTATATAGTGACCAAGACACACACCCTCACTCCTTGTACAAAGATCTGAGCCCACTTTTTGAAGAGAAAAAGACCCACCCCCACTTATTGTAAAGACAAAGACCCGTCCCCACTTCCTGTAAAGACAAAGACCCGTCCCCACTTCCTGTAGAGACAAAGACCTGTCCCCACTTCCTGTAAAGACAAAGACCCGTCCCACTTCCTGTAAAGACAAAGACCCGACCCCACTTCCTGTAAAGACAAAGACCCATCCCCACTTCCTGTAAAGACAAAGACCCGTCCCACTTCCTGTAGATAGAAACATACACTCCCACATCTTGTACATACAAAGACCCACCCCCCCACAGTCAGTTGGGGGCTGCGGCAGTTCCGGTTGTGGTGAGGGCCAGCAGGGTCATTGCAGGCTGTGGCTATTCTGAACAGATGAGTTTTCAAGTTCTGTCTGAAAGTTCCAAATGTGGTGGATCATCGGACATGTTGGAGCGCAGAATTCCACAGGATGGGGGATACTTGGGAGAAGTCTTACAGGCAATAGTGTGAGGAACGTGTGGAGGAGAGAAGGAAGTCTTGGGAGGATTGGAGATTATGTGAAGGAAGATTACGGACCATTAGTTTTAGTAATGGGAGATAATAATGTTAATATTTTGAATTGGAGGCATTGATGGGATTTGCAGAGAAGAAAACCGGAGGAGTAGTAAGGAGAGATTAGTTGGGCAGCAGAGTAATGGATGGACTGGAGAGGTGCGAAAGTGTCAGAAGGGAAGCCATAGAGAAGGATGTTGTAGTAGTCAAGGTGGGAAATGATAAGGGCATACACTAGTATTTTAGTAGAAGGGTTGAGGGTTGAAGAAAGCACGTATTATGTCTCCTCCCCATTATACCATAAACATCTTATATCCATCCCAAGAATACAGCCCCAATGCTGCCGTCATTAATAGGAATTCCGACCACCTCTTCACTGACATTGGCGCTCCACTTTCAAGATGCATAATGGCTTCATCAGTGAGACAAGTGGATATGCTGTAAATGCACGAGATGGGGATACCATTTTAAATGTTTTGTCAGAACGACAGCAGCAATGATTGGTTGTACAAAACTGTCGCAATAATTATAATGCATTTTTAAACAAAAATTGTAACACAAGCAGAGTAGTAGCAGGAAGGCAGAGATGGGCTGAGAATGAGGGAAGTTAGTCTCACCCTGATCCAGAGTTACCACTAAGGGTGAGGACATCTAGGCCGCAAACTTTGCCCTGTTCCTATCCAGACCTGGGCTAACACCCTCTCACCTCCATTCAGGGAAATGAACAGCAATTCCCACAAGATGGTTCTCACAAAGTGGGTTTGCTTCAGGAAAGCTTCAGCACCACAGCTCTGCGTCCACACAGCACAAGGTCTGAACAGAGACTAAACTCTATCAACGACACCTGGGAAAGGGAATTATTTAAACACTAGGGTTGTGGAAAACCATGCCGCCTGCAACTGACCATGGTGGTGGAGCGCCGGGTCCAGTGGTGGTGAGGTGCCATTGTGGTCATTGCAGGCTGTTCTGAAGAGATGGGTTTTCAGGTTCCGAGTGTGGGGGACAGTCGGACATTTTGGGGTGCACAATTGGGGTACACTTCCGTGTGAACTGTAGTCATGGTTATTGCTATATCGATGGTGTAGCAGTTTAATGACTTAATAAATTGGACTATCTTTGAAAGAAATAGTGCCTGCGTTTCTGAATTGCGACTAAAGCGAGCGTTCCCCAACACGCACAGCAAGCGCTACAATACATTGACAGTAAATAACCCTAAAAACGTGAACATTATTACACTCCAGCATTTCACCTTTGAAGACCCGCCAGACGGCCCATGTTACCTTAGCAGACATCCTCGGTGTCTACGATTACTTGAACGCCGAGGAGGAAGCGGTTCCAGGTTCAAATGAGATCCTGCCGTATTATCAGCGGAGACAGAGTGTTGTTAATAAAGAGAAGAAAGACAAGGTTTCTATTTTGCACGGGACTGGTTGTCTACGAGCTTTTGAAGCTCTGGCATACTTTGTAAGTTAAGCTCATCTGGTCTGTAAATGTGCGCTTTCATGTGGTCGGCCCACGAGCCATACGTACCGCTGCACAATCACACCACTGTAGATCATCAGCACGAGGATGCTTCGCATTTCCTTCAGACCTTTCAGCTTCAATGACTTCTGAGCTGCACATTTGAAAAGAACCAACCAAAGACGAAAAAAAAAAAGAGAAAGAGCCAAGGCAGCAATCTGACTCAAACCAGATGAGGCTCTATTATAGGTTAGACTGAAAATAATGACAATGTTAATACAAAGAGACCCCAGGATATCCTGCGACGGAGCAGATTTATCTGCACAATCTTGGAAATGGATAGCGGTAATTACACCGCACCACCATCCTGCGGACTGACAGGCGGTGTCACAAGTGTTTGGGTGTTTTGTCTTCAGCTTCAGTGTTAAATCACATGTAACGCGTTTCGGGGATAAAGTGCTGACATCAATACATGTATAGGTGACGGGTCAAGGATGCCGCAAATGTTCCAAGCGATAGATATTCTTGTATATAAACCATTATTGATACATAGCAGACTCAATCTGGGCTCACCTCCATGGTGCAAGATGATAGGGGGCCTGCAGAACAGATCTGAAGATCGGGGAACCAAGAATCCCCCTGTACAAACATCTCGGCTCAGCGTTACAGAGCAGAATCCTGGGTGTAATCTGAGTTTAGGCTATTGAGAAGAGGGATCTTAATAATGTGCTCATGCGTCTATGCTGCTGTATACAGAGAGCTGGCAGATCCACTATATACAGCACATAGGACACATCCTTTATATACTACAAGACATCGGACACATCCTCTATAAACTAACCACACAGGACACATCCTCTATATATTACACCACACCAGACACATCCTCTATATACTACACCACACAGGACACATCCTCTATAAACTACAACAACAGAACACATCCTCTAGATACTACACCGCACCAGGACACATCCTGTATATACTAACTACCCCACATAGGACACATCCTCTATATACTACACCGCACAGGGACACATCCTTATATACGTACTACCCAATAGACACATCCTCTGTATACTACACCACACAGGACACATCCTCTATATACTACACCACACAGACACATCCTCTATATACTACACCACACAGGAACATCCTCTATATACTACACCACACAGACACATCCTCTAATACTACACCACATCGGACACATCCTCTATATACTACACCACACAGGACACATCCCATTCATATTACACCAGACCAGACACATCCTCTATATACTACACACACCATGACACATCCTTATATACTACACCACACAGGACACATCCTCTAATACTACACCACACAGGACACATCCTCTATATACTACACCACACAGGACACATCCTCTATATACTACACCACATCGGACACATCCTCTATATACTTACACCACACCCGACACATCCTCTACATACTACACCCACAGGACACATCCTCTATATACTACACCACATTGGACACATCCTCTATATACTACACCACACAGGACACATCCTCTATATACTACACCACACAGGAGACATCCTCTATATACTTACACCACACAGGACACATCCTCTATAAACTACAAATACAGACACATCCTCTATATACTACATCACACAGGACACATCCTCTATAACTACACCGCACAGGGCACATCCTTATATACTTACTACCCACATAGACACATCCTCTATATACTACACCACATAGGACACATCCTCTGTATACTACACCACACAGGACACATCCATGCATATTACTCCACACAGGACACATCTATATACTACATCACACAGGACACACCTATATATACTACCCTACACCAGACACATCCTTATAAACTACACCACATAGGACACATCCTCTATATACTACACCACACAGGACACATCCTCTTATACTACACCACACAGGACACATCCATCATATAAATACACCACACAGACACATCCTTATATACTACACCCACACAGGACACATTCCTGCATATTTACACCACACAGACACATTCCATCATATTAATACTACACACACATGACACATCTATATATACTACACCACAGGACACATCCTATATATACTACACCACACAGACACATCCTCTATATACTACACCCACACAGGACACATCCTATATATACTACACCACACCAGACACATCCTATATATACTACACCCACACAGGACACATCCTCTATATACTACACCACACAGGACACATCCTATATATACTACACCACACCAGACACATCCTCTAATAAACTACACCACACAGGACACATCCTATATATACTACACCACACCAGACACATCCTCTATATACTACACCACATCGGACACATCCTCTATAAACTACACCACACAGGACACATCTCTTATATTACACCACACCACACACATCCTCTATAAACTACACCACACAGGACACATCCTATATATACTACACCACACCAGACACATCCTCTATATATACTACACACACAGGACACATCCTCTATATAACATACCACCACACAGGACACATCCTCTATATATTACACCACACACACACATCCTCTATATAACTACACCACACAGGACACATCCTATATATACTACACCACACCAGACACATCCTCTATATACTACACCACATCGGACACATCCTCTATATACTACACCCACACAGGACACATCCTCTATATACTACACCACACAGGACACATCCTATATATACTACACCACACCAGACACATCCTCTATAAACTACACCACACAGGACACATCCTATATATACTACACACACCAGACACATCCTCTATATACTACACCACACAGGACACATCCTCTATAAACTACAAAATACAGAACACATCTCTCTATATACTACATCACACAGGACACATCCTCTATATACTACACCGCACATGGGCACATCCTGTATATACTGTACTACCCACATAGGACACATCCTCTATATAGTACACCACACAGGACACATCCTCTGTATACTACACCACACAGGACACATCCCATGCATATTACACCACACAGGAGACATCTTCTATATACTACATCACACAGGACACAACCTCTATATACTACACTACACAGGACACATTCTGTATATACTACACCACATAGGACACATCCTCTATATACTACACCACACAGGACACATCCTCTGTATACTACACCACACAGGACACATCCCATGCATATTACACCATACTAGACACATCCTCTATATACTACACCCACACAGGACACATTCCATGCATATTACACCACACAGGACACATTCCATGCATATTACACCACACAGGACACATCTTCTATATACTACATGATACAGAACACAACCTCTATATACTACACTGCACAGGACACGTCCTGTATATACTACACCACACAGGACACATCCTTTATATACTACACCACACAGGACACATCCTCTGTATACTACACCACACAGGAAACATCCTCTATATACTACACCCACACAGGAGACCTCCTCTATATACTACACCACACAGGAGACATCCTCTATATTCTACACCACACAGGAGACATCCTTTATATACTACACCACACAGGACACATCCTCTATATACTACACCACATAGGACACATCTTCTATATACTACATCACACAGGACACATCCTCTATATACTACACTGCACAGGACACGTCCTGTATATACTACACCACACAGGACACATCCTTTATCTACTACACCACACAGGACACATCCTCTGTATACTACACCACACAGGAAACATCCTCTATATACTACACCACACAGGGCACACCCTCTTTATAATACACCACACAGGAGACATCCTCTATATACTACACCACACAGGACACATCCTCTATATACTACACCACGCAGGAGACATCCTCTATATACTACACCACACAGGAGACATCCTCAATATGCTACATCACACAGGAGACATCCTCTATATACTACACCACACAGGACACATCCTCTACATACTACACCACACAGTACACATCCGGTATATACTACATCACGCAGTACACATCCTGTATATACTACACCACATAGGAGACATCCTTTATATACTACACCACACAGGACACATCCTCTGTATACTACACCACAGAGGACAAATCCTGTATACTACACCACACAGGACACATCCTCTATATACTACACCACACAGGACACATCCTCTGTATACTACACCACACAGGACACATCCTCTATATATGACACCACACAGGAGACATCCTCTATATACTACACCACACAGGACACATCCTCTGTATACTACACCACACAGGACACATCTTCTATATATGACACCACACAGGAGACATCCTCTGTATACTACACCACCAGGACACATCCTCTATATATGACACCACACAGGAGACATTCTCAATACACTACACCACACAGGAGACATCCTCTATAAACTACACCACACAGGACACATCCTCTACATACTACACCACACAGTACACATCCGGTATATACTACATCACACAGTACACATCCTGTATATACTACACCACATAGGAGACATCCTTTATATACTACACCACACAGGACACATCCTCTGTATACTACACCACACAGGACACATCCTCTATATATGACACCACACAGGAGACATCCTCAATATACTACATCACACAGGAGAGCTGTCAAATCCTCTTTAAGAAGAGTTAAGCACTTATGGGGCACTATTATATGTCATTTTTGATGGATGATAACTTTGTATTTGCCTGTAATAAAGTTACCGAAAGAAACAGATTTGTTTATGGTTCGTCAGTCACTTTTTTAGACTTTAAGTCGCAGGAAGCATCATAGAGAGCGCGCACCTCGCCCTCCGTATACTGATCATGGCGGCATTATTTTTTCCGCCGTCTCTGTCGCACTCGAGTGCAGCATCAGACATCTTTTGGCGGTATTATCTAGTCAGTGCCAGTTATTAGCTATTTAGTTTAGCACTTCATGCCAGCTCAGCTGATTACACCCTACCAGCTAATCAGCGTCCATCACTTCTGCCCTACAGCAGTCTTAAAGATACTTTACTAAGGACATTCAAGGCCACAGGTACGTGCTGAGTAAATTATTGTATAATTATGCTAACGCTGGGATTACATCCACATCTGACAGATTCAGCACGAAAAAAAGAGTTTTATTGAAGAAAAAAAAAATACTAAAATGATAAATAAGAGAAACTGGAATCTGCACGTAGATTAATGTCTCCCGGGAACGTGACTGTCAGCGGGAAGTAACACTTCATGTGGCCGATCGTGGAAGAAAGATGACGGAATACTCTCCAGCCCACCTGTTTATATGTGAAAATAAAAGTCAAAGAAAAATGTAAAAATCAATCAGAATTAAATGAAAAAAAAAAACCAGTGTTAAGATAGAAATGATAAATATCAAATAAAAAGGAAAAGAAATAATAACCAGCAGTATGGGATTGGTCAAACTACTTTAATTTAAACTCGAAAACAGCAGTGAAGTTCCGTAAATCCGGTGTCTGATGATCCGGAACGACAGTACCACACTTGTTAGAAATTTTCAAGACTAAAAGCAGAGGTCCTCGTGGGCAGGGTCCTCTCTCATCACCTACAGTATCCTCACCCATCCTTGTAGACTGTGATCCCTCGTGGGCAGGGTCCTCTCTCCTCACCTACTGTATCCTCACCCATCCCTTGAAGACTGTGAGCCCTCATGGGCAGGGTCCTCTCTCCTCACCTACTGTATCCTCACCCATCCTTGTAGACTGTGAGCCCTCGCAGGCAGGATCCGCTCTCCTCACCTACTATATCCTCACCCATCCCTTGTAGACTATGAGCCCTCGTGGACAGGGTCCTCTTTCCTCACCTGCTAAATCCTCACCCATCCTTTGTAGACTATGAGCCCTCGTGGGCAGGGTCCTCTCTCCTCTCCTACTATATTCTCACCCATCCCTTGTAGACTGTGAGCCCTCATAGGCAGGGTCCTCTCTCCTCACCTATTGTATCCTCACCCATCCCTTGTAGACTATGAGCCGTCATGGGCAGGATTCTCTCTCTTCACCTAGTGTATCCTCACCCATCCCTTGTAGACTGTGAGCCCTCATGGGCAGGTTTCTCTCTTCTCACCTACTGTATCCTCACCCATCCCTTGAAGACTGTGAGACCTCATGGGGAGGATCTTCTCTCATCACCTACAGTATCCTCACCCATCCTTGTAGACTGTGATCCCTCGTGGGCAGGGTCCTCTCTCCTCACCTACTGTATCCTCACCCATCCCTTGAAGACTGTGAGCCCTCATGGCAGGGTCCTCTCTCCTCACCTACTGTATCCTCACCCATCCTTGTAGACTGTGAGCCCTCGCAGGCAGGATCCGCTCTCCTCACCTACTATATCCTCACCCATCCCTTGTAGACTATGAGCCCTCGTGGACAGGGTCCTCTTTCCTCACCTGCTAAATCCTCACCCATCCTTTGTAGACTATGAGCCCTCGTGGGCAGGGTCCCTCTCTCCTCTCCTACTATATTCTCACCCATCCCTTGTAGACTGTGAGCCCTCATAGGCAGGGTCCTCTCTCCTCACCTATTGTATCCTCACCCATCCCTTGTAGACTATGAGCCGTCATGGGCAGGATTCTCTCTCTTCACCTAGTGTATCCTCACCCATCCCTTGTAGACTGTGAGCCCTCATGGGCAGGTTCTCTCTTCTCACCTACTGTATCCTCACCCATCCCTTGAAGACTGTGAGACCTCATGGGGAGGATCTTCTCTCCTCACCAACTGTATCCTCACCCATCCCTTGTAGACTGTGATCTCTGTGGGCAGGGTCCTCTCTCTTCACCTACTATATCCTCACCCATCCCTTGTAGACTGTGGGCTCTTGTGGCAGAGTCCTCTCTCCTCACCTACTGTATCCTCACCCATCCCATGTAGACTATGAGCCCTCATGGGCAGGTTTCTCTCTTCTCACGTACTGTATCCTCACCTTTCCCTTGAAGACTGTGAGCACTTTTGGGCAGAGTACTCTTTCCTTACCGACTGTATCCTCTCCCATTCCTTGTAGACTGTGAGTTCTCATGGACAGGGTCCTCTCTCCTCACCCACTGTATCCTCACCCATCCCTTGTAGACTGTGAGACCTCGTGGGCAGGATCCTCTCTCCTCATTTAGGTAAAGGGTCAAGTAATAGTATTTGCACCAAAGTTTAGAACATCCGGTGCTCGGAAAGTCCATGCCGATTTCGATTTAGCTTCTAGGATAAAGGGGCCTTCTCAAGAGCAAAGTTAATTCTAATCAGCAGATCTTGGAATTAATAAGTTGGTTCTTCAGGGTAAAGGTTCTCTTTAAGGAGACTGCCAAGCCAGAGTTGGGCCACCCAATACTCCTTTGAAAATATAATGGGACAACCAGTCTTCTACTTTGCACTAACGAGGGGGAGAACCCCGAAACAGCTGTCAGGAAACAGGTTCTGGTTTGGCTTCATGTCGTGCTATGACTCAAGGGTCTTAAAAGGGAATCTGTCAGCAGGTTTTTTCTATGTATACGGAGGACAGCAAGCTGCAGGGGTTAAACAAAAGAAACAACTGTGCTGCTCTTATTAGGGTCTGAGCTATTGTTTCTAGACTCTAAAGGCAACAGGACTAGGAAGACATGCACAGGGCAGTCTGACACACCTCCTGCTGTGATTGACACCTCACGGTCAATGCACAATCTCTATGGAGAGCCTGGTGTGGGCAGGGGCAGCTCTCCCGGCTCTGCTGTGTTCATGAAACTAAATTCTTTGATTGTATCAGAACAACTTCACCAAGTAATCTATGAGACACATCGTTGTCTTGGATTCGGTGTCTCCTACATTACGTTGCGATCACAAGGGTTGATAAAGATAATAATTTGTAGGATTGCCACTAGAAACTCAGTCCTCTCCCTCCGTGTAGAGGATGTCTGCATATTTTCTTGCACTTAACTATTTGAATATTATACCACAAAGCATAAGCATCATCCCTGTGCAGCAACAAGCTGGTAACCTGCACACCGAGGCCTCCATTATAGGGGTAGATCCAGTACACCGCCTATCAATCCGCTAAATCACCGAGGCGCCACCTGATTAATATTCATGAAGCGCTGTCTCGGGGGGAATTGATAGACTGTCTATAGCAAATAAGAGGCACGTTTGCTTTACATGCGGAATTAAAAATGCATCCTGTGTCCAGGACTCACGGAGCAATGATACCGGATCACCCGTACGAGTCCTGATGTAAGCGTTCGAGAGAGTGTTTCTATACATCTCGGAAAAGAAATAACGGAAAATAAAGTTTTATGCTATTAGAAAGGACTTACTAATGTATCCAGTATTGTAGACATTTGAAGCCCTGCTGTGTGCTGAAGGAACCCCCAGAATACCGGCCAAACGTTTTGGAAAGTCACCTATTTTTTTGGCAACACCGGTGGAGACGCGGTGATTCATATGCAAAAAAAGGCTCACAGGTGGTCGGCGTATTGGAGCGCTTGCGGTCCTTGGCGCTGCCCTTTGCTAATTGATTGACAGTGGGGATAGAGGCTCTGCTGCCGTGACGTGTGCGTTCAGCTGTCAATCAAAAAGCGGAGGCAGCACTGAAGACTGTGCCGATACGCCCTCCGCCTCTGAGCCTATTTTGCATAAGAATAACAGACATATTGAGCACTCAAATAGATATCGCTGGAACAGATTCATCCTGCTCTATCTCTGGTTTCCCAGGCAAATTCTCCCTTTAAGCCCCCGTCACACTAAGCGAGATCACTAGCGAGATCTCTGCTGAGTCACAAGTTTTGTGACGCAACAACTACCTCCGCAGCGATCTCGCTCGTTTGACACGTAGCAGCGACCGGGCCCCTACTGTGAGATCGCTGGTCGTGTCGGAATGGCCTGGACCACCCTTTTTTGATCGTTGGGTCCCCACTGGGCAGCACGCATCGGTGTGTTTGATGCCTTAATGACGACCAACGACCTCAATACTACGCCCTAGAGTGACAGGGTCCCAACAACCACTGTATTATTGCTGCATCGCTGGTGAGATCCGACTGTTTGACATCTCACCAGCGACCACGTACTGATGCTCCAGCGAGATCCCTACCTGGTCGCATCGTTGTCAGGAACCCTAAATCGGTAAAAGAGCTGGAAAGACGAGTGCAAATAGGGTTTTATCTGGGTACAACGGATAGTGAAGGGTAGGAATCTTGCTCACCTAATGTAGGCATAAAATCAGCTGCAGCCCAACCACGGAAAGAAAGATGCGAACAACTGGAAGGAATGGGTCAATCCGTGCTGCCGATGATGAAGGAAGACAGAGGTAAGTCAATTCTGGATAGTTATTTCATATCAACGCATTTTGGAGTATAAACACCCTACATCAGGACAATCACATATGTGATTTAATATCAATGTGATTTGAAATTTAAACACTCCTTTAGGACAATCAATCACACGTGATTTAATATCAACGGTTTTCGGAATATAAACACCTGGACATCAGGACAATCACATAGGTGATTTTATATCAACGCGTTTCAGAGTATAAACTATCCTTCAGGACACTCACATAGGTGATTTAATATCAACGCGTTTCGGAATACAAACCCTCCGTCAGGACACTCACATACGTGATTTTATATCAACGCGTTTCTGAGTATAAACACTGCTTTAGTACAATCACATAGGTGATTTAATAGCATCGCGTTTCAGAATACAAACCCTCCGTCAGGACACTCACATAGGTGATTTAATATCAACGGGTTTCAGAATATAAACGCCCCTACATCAGGACAATCACATAGGTGATTTTATATCAACGCGTTTCAGAGTATAAACACTCCTTTAGTACAATCACATAGGTGATTTAATATCATTGCGTTTCAGAGTATAAACTACCCCTTTAGTACAATCACATAGGTGATTTAATATCAACGCGTTTCTGAGTATAAACACTGCTTTAGTACAATCACATAGGTGATTTAATAGCATCGCGTTTCAGAATACAAACCCTCCGTCAGGACACTCACATAGGTGATTTAATATCAACGGGTTTCAGAATATAAACGCCCCTACATCAGGACAATCACATAGGTGATTTTATATCAACGCGTTTCAGAGTATAAACACTCCTTTAGTACAATCACATAGGTGATTTAATATCATTGCGTTTCAGAGTATAAACTACCCCTTTAGTACAATCACATAGGTGATTTAATATCAACGCGTTTCAGAGTATAACACCTCTTTAGTAGCATCACATAGGTGATTTAATATTAACGCATTTCGGAATACAAACCCTCCTACGTCAGGACAATCACATAGGTGATTTAATATCGACGCATTTCGGAGTGTAAACATTTCTTTAGGACAATCACATGAGTGTTTACACTCTGAAATGCGGTGAGATTAAATCACAATCCAGGATAAATTTGTCTTCATTCTCCATCGGCAGCTTGGATTAACCCCTTCCTCCTAGTTGTTCATAATCTATTGCACTTGATGGGTCCAAGATAACCAGATGTCACAGGAAGCCACAGAATATTGTATAAAAGAAAAAGAAACAACCAAATAAAAGGTTAAAAGGCTCCCTGGAAAACGTATTAATTTATCATGGTTTTACGCCCAAATACTGGTGTAAAACACCTTCAAATGTCAAAGAATTATACAACTTTTGGCATTTTGACAGTTTTGGTGGTGCTAGGAAGGAGCCAGGATAAGATGGTGTCTGGTGACGCCCATCTGAGAAAATCATTAAAAGTGCCAGCGTATCTTACACCGGAAATGTTATTCCAGCCCCTGCCTTTATCGGCATGGAGTTACATTCCTGGCGCGTTTTAATTAATTATGCACGTCTTATCATTAAGATTGCCATACAAAACGCTAGTCCCAATGAATCGGAGCTCAAAGAGTTTTTGTACTGGATGCCAGGGCTGTGGAGTCGGAGTCCATTTTGGTGGAGTTTGAAATTGAGGAGTCAGAGATGGAGTCGGAGGTTTCTCTTACCAACTCTATAGCCCTACTGGATCCTCCATGACCTGTCCGTAAGCGTTTTATTACCTTTAGCGCTACCATAGGCCAAATTAGGCATCACAAAGTGTCTATTCAAATCAAAGGATTGTCTGCGTAACACGAGAGACACCGACTGTAGTAACTTCCCGTGTAGCCAAGATATGATGATCTCTCAATGAAGACCATCCTTTATTATAGGGGTTGTGCAACAATTGTTTTCTCATTTTAAAAATGGGTCCATGGAGGTGTGAAAATAAACAAAAAATACAAAACTGTTTATCGCTTATAGATTGTCCTGGTAATGAATGCCATGCAACTACTCCAGCCACTGATCGGCAGCAGGGGTGATATGCCATCCATGCTGGAAGACAGAGCTAGGAAACTGTCAATCCCTGCTCACCAGTGCAACTCACCAGTGGCTGCAGTGGACATTTGATGTCCACCACCGGAAGGAAGGCGATGGGCAGAGCTGAAGAGGAGGAACAGCTCAGACCATAGAGGGAAGAAAGAAGAAGGAAGAAGAAGGAAGACGAAGAAGGAAAAAGAAGGAAGAAGAAAGGAAGACGAAGAAGGAAAAAGAAGGAAGAAGGAAGAGAAGAAGGAAAAAGAAGGAAAAAGAAGGAAGAGAAAAGAAAAAGAAGAAGAAGGAAGAAGGAAAAGAGAAAGAAGAAGAAGAAAGGAAGGAAGAAGGAAAAAGGAAGAAGGAAAAAGAAAGAAGAAGGAAGAAGAAGAAGAAGAAGAAGGAAGAAGGAAAAAGAAGAAAGAAAGAAGGAAAAAGAAGAAGAAGAAGAAGGAAGAAAAAGAAGAAAAAAGAAGGAAGAAGGAAAAAGAAGGAAAAAGAAGGAAGAAGAAGGAAGAAGGAAAAAAGAAGAAAGAAAGAGAAAGAAGGAAGAAGAAGAAGAAGGAAAAGAGGAAAAGAGGAAGAAGGAAGAAAGAAAGAAAAGAAAGAAGGAAGGAGAAAGGAAAAAGAAGAAGAAAGAAGAAAAAAGAAGGAACAAGAAGGAAAAAGAAGGAAAAAGAAAGAAGAAAAGAAGAAAGAGGAAGGAAGAAGAAGACAGAAGAAAAGAAGACGAATAGACCACCCCTTTAACTATTAATTCCTTTAAAGGTTGTATACAAATAACCCTTTATCATACAATGTGTTTTCTATCACTTTGCTTCTTCATCTCAGCTCCGTCTTCTGACATTTATATTCCGTTTCTTCGCCAGAAAAAAATTGCTGGTTTATTGGACGCCAGATTAAAGGAACTTCATATACGATTTTCTTATATTTTATGACATAGATTTAATCTGAGCCACTATTCATTTGTCAGGTCTCCGTTTTGAGAATAAAAAGGAATAAACCCTTCATCACATAGACATCAGAGTGCAGGAGCGAGCGCCAGACACGGTGCGCGGCCCGGGAGAGGCGCAGCGCTGCAGCGTAATTCAAAACACCTGCATTCCAATTCGATTAGACGGTATTACTCCATGCAACCTTCTAGAAAAACAGACATTTCTCAACAGAACAGACAGAAAGCGCTCCAGAATTGATAGCTGTAATATTTCCTGAATGTGCCACCTGCTTTATGTCACTTGTGAACAAATGGGCTCCTCTGTATTACAAGTGCAGAACAGCACAGGCGCGGGAGGAGAGCGAGACGCGTTTCGGGCTCTTTATCACGGCCGTCAGGACGGAAACATTTTCTTTTGTTGTCTGTTTACATAAAAGGAAATTCTGATGATTCAAAGTGCGAATCCATGTAACAAATATATCTGCTGTACGCGAGGACGGCGCCATTCATAATCAGAATGAATGTTGCACTGCGGAGCTGGATGAAGAGAATAATCACGGATCATTCGCTGACGATTCTCCGGGTGGAGTTTGGTCTTTTCTGATCCACTTTAAGGAATTTATTGCAATGTCATTCATTTATGGTAATAGCTCTAGTGGTTTTTCCAGAACTTAAAGCGGTTCTCCCCCACCCCCCTTTTTATTTTTTATTTTATTGGAAAGTGTGGTGTAAAAATAAGAGTGTGAGCGCAAGGGCAGTGGACCAACTGGACCACAGGGTGAGCTGTGGAAGACCAAACCCACGGGCAGGAACAAATTGGGTACAGCAAGTGCAGCCAGAGCAGACAGGGCAGGCACAGTCTATGGTATAGTAAGTACAGGCAGAGATGGTAAAGGCAGGAAGGTACAGGGCCAAAAAGGGCACAGGGACAGTCTGTGGAGAGGCAGGGCGAGTATCCCAGGGACAGACACAGGTACGAGTATTGGCAGGTACACAGGGAACTGACAACTAGCTAGCAAGACAAGAATTAAACAAACTAAAGGTGTTGATCAGGCACCTCCCCTAGTGGGAGGATGCCTTCTATACTCAGTGCCTCTCAGCCATAGGCTGAGTGTTACTTGCAAGAAATGATGTGCTAGCCCTTTAACTAGAGGGCAGGAGAGTTGATGCATACCTTGGGCACACTCTCAGGAGAGCTCACATCATGCACAGGCCCAGATGGATGTCAGAGGACCTCATGGAGGTACTAGGATGAGGATGGAAGCAAGTGGTCAGGCCGAGACGGCGAGATATCTACATCCCCGCTGCAAGGAATCAGCAGAGTACGGGGACGTCGATTTAGTTTGATCCGGTATTGATGGAAAACGGTACTGCTTTTCGAATATGCAAAATGAAAAAAGAAAAACAAAGCAAAATGATTTCTGAATGAGGCCTAAAGACTCGATCAGATGTCTGTTGCCGGTCGGTCCGATCATGGACAACAATCTATGGATTGGCTGTGAATGTCCTGACCGGAGCATGACAGCGTCATATACATCTATCAGGTGGGGAAGAGTAACGGCCAGTCTGTACATTGTTGACATTGCACCAATGTGAAGAGTCCTCATTTTCTGAGAAAAACAGAATGATTTTTGGCATAAGACGTTGATGAGTGTCAATACTTTTTCTCGTAAAGACGTTTCTCTACATTCACCATTCTGACAGCCAGTAAAATTGGATAGTACATGGATGGCATCCAAGTGGTCCATTTCTTTCACAGACCCTTAAGGTACCGTCACACGCAGCGATATCAGCCGGCCATTTCATTGGCAATTCCAGAATTCGGTGATGTGTAAACCACATCGCCTGTGCTCAGTGGCGTGAGACATGGCGATTTTACAGTGAGAAATCGCCGGTGGAGCGTCGCCTGATCGCCCTGCACTGCAGTGAAATCAGGGATAACCCCAGGTGATTTTTGCGCATCTTGCGGTTGACAGGGCGATAGCGATGTAGAAAGCGAACTCAGACCATCTGGAAGCAATTCCAGAGGTGCCTGAGTGTTGTGTTGGCCACTCGGAGTGGTAGGGGCGAGGTGAAAACACTCTGGCACGCCTGTCTCCTCGGCGTACTCACACTCTCCGGCCACATGCTGATGAGGTGGAGGCGTGTGATGCGGGATGTGGGGAAGGGAAGTTGCTTCGGTCTGCTCCAGGCGTTTCCGGAACGCAGGATCGCCGGAGATGGCACGCGAAATCGCTACGTGTGACAGATCCACGGCGATGTTAAAAAAAGTGCCCGCAACGTGCGCGCTCAGGTCAAATTGCCAGCGATATGAAAGCCATATCGTGCGTGTGCGACCTTTAGACTTGTATTGCCAATTTTGATCTGACTCTCGGATCAAAATTGGATGGGTCTCTGCGATTTTCCAAGGACCACAAAATCACAAACATGTGAATGGACCCATAAATTATCACAGGTACGATGGAGTCAGTCAGCCAAACATCCGACTCTGACTCCTCAATTTCCGAGACCCAAATCCAACAGCACCAAAACGGACACCGACTCCAACGCCAAGACTCCAACTCCACAACCAAAGCTGTGAAGGTTGTACGCCAAACATCCAACTCCTCCGTTTCCCTGAATCCTACTCCGACTCCACCAAAATGAACGCCGACTCCAACTCCATGACTCCGATTTCACAATCAGGGCTGTGGAGTCAGTAAGCCAAACATTCGACTCAGACTCCCCAATTTCCATGAATCTGACTCCGACATCCACAGCCCTGGTGAAAACCATGGATAGCACCTATATGCGAAAATTGGATGTCTGAATGAGCCCTTGGGGTAAGCTTTTAAAACAGATCCAGGCAGAGCTACTGTGTCATCAACCAATCCTACACACAAAGGGTATCGTGTATGAAAACTCAATCATAAAGTGCAATAGGTTATAGCAAAGAAGCGAGATTACACAACTATAGTAAAAATAACATCAGTCAGTAAAAGTATAAAAGCAACAAAACATAAAAACAACCAATGATTACAAAGGTCAACAACAACTGTATCACACAATATAGCTAAAAAAGCTAAAACCATTGTTTTATCCCCAGTCCTTAAATCTACGCTGATTGTATCTGTAACCTGAACTCACTGCATGGAGCGAGGACATTTTTCATATTCTGGTAAGAATTGATTACTAAGACGTTTCTGCATATGCGGAGTTTAAAATAATTCTCCTCCTTGGGCTGATAATGTAGAGATGTCAGAGTGGATGAGAGCTCCAGCCGAGAAGCTACTTACAGCTATTCTGTCACAAGACGAAGACGCGGCCTCGGCTGGAAAGAGCCACCGGGTCGACGTAGCCCACGGCCCCTTCTGTAGGAACATGGCCCCGCGATCACGTCTACAGGCTCATCTATCTGAAATATACTTAGTAAGCTTCTTGGCTTCATTATCTTACTCAGGAAAAGTTAAAGAAGCTGTGCACTTTTTATTAAGAAGCCCCGAAAGCCCTTACAGCACTAATATTTTGGTAGACTAGAGCAGACTTTGAAGGGAACATCTTAGCATAAAAAGACTGTTGACACCAGGGCTGTGGAGTCGGATTCAGGGAAACTGAGGAGTCGGAATTGGATGTTTGGCTTACTGTCTTCACGGCCATGGTTGTGAAGTCGGAGTTGTGGAATCAGAGTCGGTGTCCATTTTGGTGGATTTGGAGGCAGATGTTTGGTTTGCCAACTCCATAGCCCTGGCTGTGGAGTCGGAGTTCATTTAGGTGGAGTTGGATTCAGTGAAATTGAGGAGTCGGAACTATATGATTAGCTTACTGACTTCACAGCCCTGGTTGTGGAGTCGGAGTTGTGGAGTCAGAGTTGAGTCAGAGTCAGATTTTGGCTTACCAACTCTACAGCCCTGGTTGTGGAGTCGGAGTCCAATTAGGGTAGAGATGGATTCAGTAAAATTGAGGAGTCGGAACTGGATGATTAGCTTACTGACTTCACAGCCCTGGTTGTGGAGTCGGTGTCCATTTTGGGTGGAGTCGGTTTCAGTGAAATTGAGGATCGGAATTGAATGTTTAGCTTACCGACTCCACAGCCCTGGTTGAAACCAAGCATAGACTCTTGGCAGTGACAGAGCTGATTAGTCACCAGACATAAGCGCCATACACTACATAGGTCTTTTAACCATGATGAGGCAGGTGTACTTACTTTGAAAATCCAGATCAGAATGGCTGTATTATCCTTCTTGAAATTTCTTCCTGCCTAACTTTAAAAGAGTAATTTATCTTTCAACCAGAGGTCATTTTAACTCATTTTAATATCAGGATTATATCGTATTTTCAAACAAAGTGCAACGGCCTCAACAGGTCTACAAGATCTATTGTATTTATACAGCTTATATTGTGAAATCTGGTGACCAGCGATGGGCGAGAACTTCAATGCTCGAGTGCTCGGTACTCGAAATAAACAGTTGGACACTCGGACGGGCACAACTCGTGCACTGAATATAATGGAAGTCTATGGCAAACTCAAACATTTTTTGGAAGACTCGAGTTTCCCATTGACTTCCTTTATACTCAGATCGCGAGTCGAACCCGTCTGAGAGTCCAACAACTCCAACTGAGTACCGAGCACTCGAGAACTGAAGTTGTCTTGTGTTAGTCCTTGAAGTTTTTTTTTTTTTTTCTGGTCTTTGAGTTCTTTTTCGACTTTTTTAACACCAAAAGCCATAAAGCTTTAAAAAAAGTCTCAAAAATCAAAAAGTTTACTAAACTTGGAGTTCATAAAATATATTAAGGCCTTACCTACAAGTATCTAACTACCCTGTGATATGACTTGTACAAACAATGTTCCATTATGTCTGGCTTGTCGCATGGACACATCATGCAGTGGCTCAATGTCACAATGTCTTTGCTCTGGGATTATTTCTCTGTAGGAAGAACTGCCACTATATCCTAGGTATACTATGGCAGAAGGATTCAGAGTGTCACTAATAGGCTGTTGTTCCCATCCCCTATTGGTTTACAGAGGTTCTTTTAAAAAGTAGACAATTCCTTCAAGTTGTCCATAGACATAACGTACTTGACCTTCGAACAGCCAGTCAGTCCACAATTATCTTCCCTCCACCAAACAGATAATAAATGTGAGTGATTGACCGTTGGGACCACCGGCAATACCAAGAATGGCGATTCCGGAGCTCCCTGCGTAAACAGAGGGCTCGTAAATGTGTGAACACCACTCTATCGGGCATCTATGAGCCTCTGAAGAAAGGATGGTATCTCTACAAAGGAGGAGTCACAAAAACGATACGTCTGGGTGGGCTGAAACCAATTAGATGATAAACGGTCTTCAAATGTTGGTAGATCCCATAAAAGAATGTTGGGTTTCCACCCAGGGCTGTGGAGTTGGAGTCGGTATCCATTTTGGTGGAGTTAGATTCAGGGAAATTGAGGAGTCGAGAGTTGGGCTTGGGGTCAGATTTTTGGTTTACTGCTTTCACAGCCATGGTTGTGAAGTCGGAGTAGTGGAGTCGGATCGGAGCAAGTGTTCATTCTAGTGGATTTGGAGTCAGAGTCTGATTCAGGGAAATTGAGGAGTCGGATGTCTGGTTTACCGACTCCACAGCTCTGGCTCCTCCAGAATAATCTCAACTCTATGACTACCTTTAACTATCTTTTTATGATTCCCAATATTTAAAGTTATCCAGGGGGAAGGTGATAACTTGTGGATCAATGTGACCCCTAGCGATTCCAAAAAACTTCCAAACCTCCAACTCCGACTCCTCGATTTCCCCGAATCCGACTCTAACATCACCAAAAGGGACTCCGACGTCACGACTCCCGATTCCACAACCCTGGCTCTGACTTGTTAGAATAGAGTGGTAGGCACATGTTTATGCAGATGGAGCAGACTTCATAGTTTGGTGATACCACCTCAACCTTGGACATAGGGAATAAGGAAAGTAATAAATATTTTTTCCCCGTACCGGAGACATGACAGTTGACTGTAACGTGTTTTCAGGATCTGCTTTGTCTTCCTCTGTTTTCATGAGAGCATCAGACACGCCAATTACTCATCACTATCTCCCACATCACCCGCCATCTCTACCTAGCTATAATTGTGTCTCCTTCATCAGATTCTAAAATATTTTCTCAATTTCAAGGTCAATTATGTGCATTCCTTTCTTGTAATTAAGGCGCACCAAAGTGGCCTGTGGTTACATCTCTCGAGTGATTACCACCCACCTCCCAGTCCCGCTTTGTGCCCCATCAATTAATCCTATTTTTTGTGGTCCCTCCCAGTCCTCCCGTGACAGATCTAAGCCACTACTGATTGTGATTAATCCCGAAGCAATCAATTCCAGACCACATCTGATGACATTTCCGAAAACTTTGCTTGGAAAACAAAGAAAAAAAATGGTTTTCTAATAGCAACCAGTGAGATGTTTGCTTTTATTTTCTTAAATCACATCAGGAGAAACACGATTATGACTTAATTTGTTGCCTTTCCCTCTTTCATCTTGTGTAATTGGTTGTCTAGTAGAAATCCC
Organism: Allobates femoralis; assembly: GCA_033576535.1. Lineage (NCBI taxonomy): Eukaryota > Metazoa > Chordata > Amphibia > Anura > Aromobatidae > Allobates > Allobates femoralis. The sequence continues at coordinate 20,068,909 of JARQOC010000011.1, forward strand.
ATTTCTCATCACCAGTTTTGGGGACAACAGGCTATAAAAGTGTCTTTCCATCGGGCAGACCCGAGACGTCCATGGATTATATGAGGACATGTCATGACGTATTTCTCCTTCGGAGGCGCTGTAGGAGAGTTGAACACTTGCCGTCTGGATCCTACTGAGGTTATAGGTGATCATTGGAAGTTAGGTGTCAGTCCTAAAAAACTTTTGTCATTTTTAGGCATAGAAGTATTTACATCAAGTAGTAACATGAAGAACTATACAGTGCCTATTCAAATCTATGGATCTATCTCGTAATCCAGGATAGGACAGGATCTTTAGAGCGAGAAATCCTCTTTGTTTAACCAGTCTCCTCTCTGCCCAAAAGTTAAGGATCCTGAGATGAAGAACCTCTTTATAAACAGGGCTGTGGAGTCAGAGTCGGAGTCATGGAGTCGGAGTCATGGAGTCGGAGTTGGTGCCCATTTTGGTGGAGCTGGAGTCGGATTCAGGGAAATTGAGGACTTGGGAGTCGAATGCCACAGACCTGTTTATAAACCCTTTATTTTTAACAGATAACCTAATTCCCTCTTAAAAATCAATACAATTTAACCCACTGATTGACAACAACCTGTGAACAAACACCCCACATAAAAAAAAATAAAACGTTAGCCTGCAGAATGGACAGGCGACATGTGGATGTGAATATGCATCTATGGCATTTGGTATTCACCATTTCCTCTACATCAGACTCTCGCTCAACATGAAAACCTTTAAAAGGAAACTGAAGACCCACCTCTTCTGACAAGCTACAACCTACAGTGACCCTCAGTCTACTGAGCCACCGCACGAACAGCTCTACCCTCTCCTAGTGTATCCTCACCCATCCCTTGTACACTGTGAGCCCTCATGGGCAGGGTCCTCTCTCCTCACCTACTGTATCCTCAACTGGGGCAGGGTCCTCTCCCCTCACCTACTGTTTCCTCACCCATCTCTTGTAGATTGTGAGTCCTTGCGGGCAGGATCCTCTCCCCTCACCTACTGTAACCTCACACATCTCTTGTAGATTGTGAGTCCTTGCGGGCAGGATCCTCTCTCTTCTCCTACTGTATCCTCACCTATCCCTTGTAGACTGTGAGCCCTCGCGAGCAGGGTCCTCTCTCCTCACCTACTGTATCCTCACCCATCCCTTGTAGATTGTGAGTCCTTGCGGGCAGGGTCCTCTCTCTTCTCCTAATGTATCCTCACCCATCTCTTGTAGATTGTGAGTCCTTGCGGGCAGGGTCCTCTCTCTTCTCCTACTGTATCCTCACCCATCTCTTGTAGACTGTGAGCCCTCGCGAGCAGGGTCCTCTCTCCTCACCTACTGTATCCTCACCCATCCCTTGTAGATTGTGAGTCCTTGCGGGCAGGGTCCTCTCTCTTCTCCTACTGTATCCTCTCCCATCGCTTGTAGACTGTGAGCCCTCTAGGGTTCCAATGATGTAAGAACTCACATTCCTGGGGCCACAAGATATTGTTATGCCATGCAAACCCCAGGAGCAATCAATGCCGGCTTCCTTCTCCCCATTTTTGGACACAGAAGCAATTAACAGAAAGTGAGCGGCATCACGAGACCCCTACCTTACCCTCCCTTCTACCCCTCTTCATACCCCCCCACCCATCCTATCCCCCGTTCTGGTCTATTCTACTCTTTTCTTTCTTTATGTGTTTCCTATCTTTTCCTTTCTTTTTTGTTTTTTTATCTTTCATTGTCATTATTATTGGTAATAGACGGGTACCTATGGAGTAGGTAATGCTTGTTTTATAATTCTGACTGGCAAACAACTCCGATGTGTTATACTAGACAGCTTGTTTTTCATGCCAGAGTTAGTTTTAATATTGCTATAGTAAATTGAATACTTTTATCAAGCTTATTGACTATTAGAAACTGATTCGTGATTCAATTAATGAGAATACATTTTATTAAGAACAGTTCTTTGTACTTGCAAGATGATTGAATCTGTAAGTTTTGGTTCTTTTTTCTATTGTTACTATAAAACGAAAAATAAAGAATTATAAAAAAAAAGAAAGTGAGCGGCAGCCACAATGCTCACTTTCTGTTAATTAGTTAACCGTTCAAAGGCGGGGAGAAAGAAGGTGGCGGTGATTGACTATGGGGCTTGTGTGTCATAACAATTTCATGCAGACCCCGGGAATGCAAGTTCCGACCATGGCTGTGGAGTCTGAGTCGTGGCGTCAGAGTTGGTGCTTATTTTGGTGGAGTCGAAGTCGCAGTCGGATTTAGGGAAATTGAGGAGTCAACGAACGCACACCAGGTCTGTAGAGTCGGTGTCCATTTTGGTGGAATTGGATTTAAGGAAATTGAGGAATCGGAAATGGAGTTGGAGATTTGGCTTACAGACTGCACGCCAGGGCTGTGGAGTTGGTATTCATTTTGGTGGAGCTGGATTCAGGGAGTTGGAGGTTTGGCATACCAACTCCACAGCCCTCTGTCCGAAATCACTGGAATGGCGCTGGCACCGGAGGGGAGCATAGGCTTTGTTTTTACGGGGGCGAAAGTGGTGAATGATAAAGTTCAAGAAGTTAAGGAGGTAGACTCAAAGTGGTGACTTCCTTTTACAGATGTCATTTATCCTTAGCACAACCCTTTCATCAATCTTTCCTAGCTGTTATATGACCATCTTTGGCCTACAAAGTAAACTTTTTGGCATTTAGAGTTTGATTAGGCAACTTTGTTAAGGATGCATAGACTGTATAGACCAACTTGAGTATCGGTTAGTAAACATTTCTTTTCCAAAGGATTCAGTGTTTGTATTATTACAGCAGATTCCTCCACCCTCCGTGTGTTTGGGTCGGCACCGTTGATTGTGGTCTACGCATCAGTTGGGTTACGGCATTTGCTTTTTGTTCTTTTTCTTCATTCCCTGGAATTAGACCTCCATTAGCGAGGAGGAACACAAAGTGATATGCACATCATTCTGTGTTGTAACAACTCACTAGTAGTGTGTCATTTTCACCTCGTCACCTCTTCCTGACACTTTGATCTTTGCACCTTTTTCCGTCAGAGTTCAATACCTCTCCTTCTACCATAGACGCTAACAGCATCACACCTTGAGTGAACTATGTGATTCATTAACAGACTCCTAACCTTCAATGTTTGGACCCTGTGCTCTCTGGGATTTGGAGCCCCATATGCCATCTTACCTTTAATTTTCACATCGGCGCGCTATTGACACCACCGTTTAGCTGCAACTAAAATTATCCAAGCTTCTGTCATAAATGCCAATACTTAATTAAAACATTAAGACGTTGATGTCAATAATAATTTTCTGTCGTCTGTCAGAATGGAATTTTTCTTTTATTTTTGCATTTTTTTCAGGGGTTGGGAATTCCATATTTTAGGAGGAAATTAAAATTGAGGAAGAGTCTAGGTTGTGTAATACTGATAATTCTTTATGATCTGTGAACAGGATACGTTACCCGGCCAATCCCACCTCTGCCCTTTAAGCTAACCTAGAAGTAATTTGATTAATTTCATGCTAATTTCATCCAGACAGATGGTTGCCGTATCAGTCACATCTCCCTTCCACCATGTCACAGAAAAAAAAAAAAGGTATTCAAATCTAAATTCAAGCCGATCAAAGTGAGATATTATAGAGGATAAGAGAAATAATCATAAGTAAATATGAAGAGACTTTGACTACTGCCAGGTACAACCGGGACACATGTGCGATGGACGACAAACTGGAAATTGTAAAGGACTTCACCCTACTGGGATCAATGATCACTTAAGATGCAGAGACGAACCGGAAGTCAACAGGAGAAAAGCTATGGGCAAATCAACAATGAAGTCACTGGACGAGGTCTTCACATCAAGGAACATTTCACTGGTGATGAAGACACGGCTCGTACATAGTCTGCTTATTCTGTAGTAACAATTCACTGGTGATGAAGACACGGCTCGTACATAGTTGCTCTATTCTGTAGTAACATATGGAAGTGACACTGGATGATAAAGAAACAAGACAGAAGAAGAATCCAACCTTCATAATGTGGAGCTGGAGAAGGATGTTATCAATACCATGGATGGCAAGAAGAACAACCTAATCAAGGAACTCCACTGGTGACGAAGACACGGCTCGTACATAGTCTGGTCTATTCTGTAGTAAAATTTCACTGGTGATGAAGACAGGGTCGTACATAGTCTGGTCTATTCTGTAGTAACATATGAAGATGAACCTGGACAATAAAGGAACAAGACAGAAGAAGAATCAACACCTTCATAATGTGGAGCTGGAGAAGGATGTGATCAACACCATGGATGGCAAGAAGAACAAACACATCAATTCTGGAACAAATCAAGCCAGACATGTCACTGGAAGCAAAGATCACCAATCTACGACTTGTCTACACATCATACAAAGAGAACAATCACAGAGAAGGACATCATGGTTAGAAGAAGAAACAAGGAGAAGAGGAAGACCAGCAACCCGATGGCTTGATACTATCAATTTGGTGGAGAAGACCCTGGTGGACCTATCTCGGGCTTAGAGAAAAACCTGGTGGACCTATCTAGGCTTAAAGAGAACCCTGGTGGAACTATCTAGGCTTGAGAAGACCCTGGTGGAACATCTAGGCTTGGAGTAGACCCTGGTGTAGCTATCTAGCTTAGAGAAGACCCTGGTGGACCTATCATGGCTTGGAGAAGACACTGGAGAAGCTATCTAGGCTTGGAGAAGACCCTGGTGGATCGATCTAGGCTTGGAGAAGACCCAGTGGATCGATCTAGGCTTGGAGAAGACATCTGTGGATTGATCTAGGCTTGGAGAAGACTCTGGTGGATCGATCTAGGCTTGGAGAAGACCCTGGTGGACTTATCTAGGCTTGGAGTAGACCCTGGTGTAGCTATCTAGGCTTAGAGAAGACCCTGGTGGACCTACTAGGCTTGGAGAAGACCCTGGTGGATCGATCTAGGCTTGGAGAAGACCCAGGTGGATCGATCTAGGCTTGGAGAAGACTCTGGTGGATTGATCTAGGCTTGGAGAAGACTCTGGTGGATCGATCTAGGCTTGGAGAAGACCCTGGTGGATCTTCTAGCTTGGAGAAGACCCTGATGGATCGATCTATGCTTGGAGAAGACCCTGGTAGACCTATCTAGGCTGCACAAGGTCGATCTTCCTACAAAGAGTTTATTCGATTAAGTCGCCATGGCTCGAGATCAAGCTGAACGTCGGTAAATAACATCAATATTTGTACATACTATTAAAGAATGAAACTGAAAAGACCGCCACATTTGCTCACATTTTTACAATTGTCGAGTCATTTGTGGGTGATCTGTTAGATGAAAAGTTTCTTTAATAAATCATTTTATATATATGATCTCTATGGGCATGAAAAATAAGAAAGCTGCGATTGTGTACAGCAACCTTTCAATTCTCCGGCTGAATGTGCGGCACTTGCGCTGCTCAAACCTGACCCTAAGTTTGGAAAATGTTTTTGGACTTCTTCAAATGCCATTTTTCAAGCTTTTTTCTATTATTATTATTCTGCTTGCTAAAAAAATATGTTTCCTCCTTTAGACTTTAAAGCTTATTTTCATGAGTTTTATGCAAAGTAAAAGCTGCTTTTTCCAGCCCCAGTAAAAGCCGAGACGTCAGCGATCTCCTCCACACGTTGCTTTTCTTTTCCGGACTGAAATGGAAAACTGCTGCGTTTTTGATAGAAGCCGCCTCATTTCGATCAGCTTTTTTTACCATTTTTCACCACTGAAAGCAACGAGAAAGTGCAAAAACACAACAATGGCTGCATTTTGCTGCTTTAGTGTTGAATGACACTAACTTAAATAAAAATGAAGTGCGGACAAATGAGACCAAAACGCAGCTAAAAAAACGCAACAAAACCTGCTTATTGGAAGCAGCATTTTTACCTCCAGAGAGCATGTTTTGGCTGCAGAGAAAACACAATGTGTGAACTGAGCCTTAGGCTGTGTGCACGCGTCTCATTTTTATTGTGTTTTTTTTTTGATGATTTTTTCAGTGCAGACTTTGTCACAAAGCCTGAAGGGAACAAAGGCAACGAGAAACCTGAAGTCTCCTGCATACAAGGAGTATTTGCTCCTTTGCAGATTTGGGGCAGAAATAAATCTGCAGCGTGTCAAACCTTGAAGCGTTTTTGCTGTAGATTTCACCTATTGAAATTCACCTATGGGAAAAATCTGCACCGAAAATGCTGCAAAAACGTGCATTTTGTCATTTTTCCTGCCAAGAGATGCAGAAATGGTGCTTAAATTCCTGCACCAAATCCTACATGTGTGCACATAGCCTTCAATCTTTGCAATATTTTGCAGCCGATTGTCTTGCACGCCAGCAGCCGATAGTCTTGCACCCCAGCAACCAATAGTCTTGCACCCCAGCAGCCGAAGATCTTGCACCCCAGCAGCCGAAGGTTTTGCACCCCAGCAGCTGATAGTGTTGCGCCACAGCAGCCGATAACCTTGCACTCCATCAGCCAATAGTCTTGCTCTACAGCAGCCGATTGTCTTGCTCCACAGTAGCCAATTGTCTTGCACCCCAGCAGCCAATAGTCTTGCTCTACAGCAGCCAATTGTCTTGCACCCCATCAGTCAATTGTCTTGCACCCCATCAGCTGAATGTCTTGCACCACAGCAGCCGAATGTCTTGCTCCACAGCAGCCAATTGTCTTGCACCCCATCAGTTAATTGTCTTGCACCCCATCAGCCGAATGTCTTGCACCCCAGCAGCCGAATGTCTTGCACCACAGCAGCCGAATGTCTTGCACCACAGCAGCCGAATGTCTTGCACCACAGCAGCCAATTGTCTTGCACCCCATCAGTCAATTGTCTTGCACCCCATCAGCCGAATGTCTTGCACCCCAGCAGCCGAATGTCTTGCACCACAGCAGCCGAATGTCTTGCACCCCAGCAGCCGATAAGTATTGCACCACAGCAGCCGATTGTCTTACACCACAGCAGCCGAATGTCTTGCACCACAGCAGCCGAATGTCTTGCACCACAGCAGCCGATAAGTATTGCACCACAGCAGCCGATTGTCTTGCACCACAGCAGCCGAATGTCTTGCACCCCAGCAGCCAATAGTCTTGCTCCACAGCAGCCAATTGTCTTGCACCCCATCAGTCAATTGTCTTGCACCCCATCAGCCGAATGTCTTGCACCCCAGCAGCCAATTGTCTTGCACCCCATCAGTCAATTGTCTTGCACCCCATCAGCCGAATGTCTTGCACCCCAGCAGTCGAATGTCTTGCACCACAGCAGCCGAATGTCTTGCACCCCAGCAGCCGATTGTATTGCACCCCAGCAGCCGATAAGTATTGCACCACAGCAGCCGATTGTCTTGCACCCCAGCAGCCGACTGTCTTGCACCCCAGCAGCCGATTGACTTGCCTGCATGACAAAACATCTTGATCTACAAAGATTCAGTACACAGATGCGGAGCAAGCAAGGGACAGGGTGCCCCTCTCTGGAACTGATGGCATATGCTAGGAATGGGGGACTGTAAGGGACCTGCAGGTGGTCAGATCACACACGATGCGGCACAGACTGGGGGACCAAGTTTTCATCATTCTATCCCTTTACGAACCCGGGGATGATGAACTCGCAGAATGAATAAGGCAAGTACCTGAAGAGTGAAGTCATTCCGACACATGTGATTGCTGGACGCTGTCTGCACGTAGCCTGGATCATCTTCTGCTTTCCAGCAATGACTCAGTGTTTTATTTCTTTGTTTCCTGGGTTCTTGCCCGTGGCTTGAACGGACCTGTAACGACTCATTTTATGAACAATATACAAATACGCAGCACATGGCAGCATTAGCCCTTTACACGCCCAGATATGCCATGCTTTAAATAGCCTTCATTTACCGTAACGGGACCAGCCCCGAACTCAGCTGTTATGTAAACTATTTTCTAAAAGTGGAGCACAGCAAGAGTTCACGCAGAAGAACACAAGGACGACGAATAGATGGCAATCATCTCTGGACTTTATAGTCACAAGTCTGCAAAGGAACGTGGGAAACAACCTATATACTGTCTGCATTCAGCTGCCTGGATGGAATATATATGGGATGATGTTGCCATCTTTCCCCCTCCACCGTTGTCCTGTACCATTGATCAGACGGTGCCATGTAATGCTACATTCCTGATGGAGCGGCTGCAGCTTCCTCTGTAAATGAGCTGTTTGCTGATGAGACAAACCCTTTGTTTTCCAGACTTCAACATAAATTGCTTAGATTTAGAATTTTTTTACTTATTTAAAGGTCTTTAGCTTGATCTCGAGCCATGGTGACTTGATGGATGAACGCTCTGTAGGAAGATCGATCGTGTTCAGCCTAGATAGGTCCACTAGGGCCTTCTCCAAGCCTAGACAGATCCGATAAGGTCTTCTACAAGCCTAGATAGGCCCACCAGGGTCACCTCCAAGCCTAGATAGGCCCACCAGGGACACCTCCAAGCCTAGATAGGTCCACTAGGGCCTTCTCCAAGCCTAGACAGATCCGATAAGGTCTTCTACAAGCCTAGATAGGCCCACCAGGGTCACCTCCAAGCCTAGATAGGCCCACCAGGGTCACCTCCAAGCCTAGATAGGTCCACTAGGGCCTTCTCCAAGCCTAGACAGATCCGATAAGGTCTTCTACAAGCCTAGATAGGCCCACCAGGGTCACCTCCAAGCCTAGATAGGCCCACCAGGGTCACCTCCAAGCCTAGATTGGTCCACTAGGGCCTTCTCCAAGCCTAGACAGATCCGATAAGGTCTTCTACAAGCCTAGATAGGCCCACCAGGGTCACCTCCAAGACTAAAATAGGTCTACCAGTGTCTTCTCCAAGCCTAGATAGGTCCACCAGGGTCACCTCCAAGCCTAGATAGGTCCACCAGGGTCTTCTATGCAGTCATCTTAATTATATCAAGCCATCAGGTTGTTGGTCTTCCTCTTCGCCTTGTTCCTTCTATTCTTCTGACCATGATGTCCTTCTCCAGTGATTGCTCTCTTCGTATGATGTGTAGACAAGTCGTATCTTGGTGATCTTTGTTTCCAGTGACATGTCTGGCTTGATTTGTTCCAGTATTGATTCCCGTTGACTTTTCTGTCTTATTCCTTTGCCATCCAGATTTTACTTCCATATGTTACTACAGAAAAGTGCAGACTATGTAAATATTTAGGACAGGCAATAGGTATCTGATCAGGAGGCCAATCCACTAATCAATACAAACATAAGACCGGCTGTAGTAGGTTTGTGGCTCCTTGTGGTCCTTGGTAAGACCCAGGCAGGAGGAGCTGAAAAGAGCGACAGTTCCCGCATTCACTTTGCCTCTATATTCAACCTGGTGGCCACCTACTAGCTTAGCCTATCTCCACCTCCTGTGGCTTTAGCAGAAGACTCGGTGGTCATCCAGGCTTGCTCTCCCAGGTGGCGATCAGTATCACAGCCCAGTGGATCCATTCACGGACTCCACCCTGAGAGCATTAGAACAACCCTTTTAAAGGGAACCGACCGGCAGGATTTAGGACTATAAAGTATACCAGTGACTTAAGGGCACTGGGGTACTGAGTGCAATCATAACATTACTTCAATGATTCAAGGTTTGATTGCAGAGAAAATTGTTATCAAACACCAGGAAAACAGTGCAGCAAATTAGCATGTGTGCAGCACAGCGTCACTGTGTGGGGTTGGGTTTATTTTTATTACTTCCCTGTGTGCTCTATGGCAAACCCTCCCTCTCTCCCTCCTCAGGGTCACTCTTTACCAAATACAGGACATCTGACTTTATGCATGGTGATTGCACAAAGTCATGCGTCCTATGTGCCCGAGCTCATCGCTCCCTCCCTCGCCTGCGTCTCCCTGCTTCCCCAGCTTCTCCTGTCTGTGATCGCGGTGTCACAAGCAGAAGACACCACCCCCCAGTCTGTGCGCGACACCAGCTGTCTCCTCACACACCGAGGTCACAAGCAGGAGAGGAGACCGGGACAGATCTGATCTGTGATGACAAAAGCAGAGAGCGGTCTCGGTCTCCTCTCCTGCTTCTGACCATGGTCTGTAAGAGGAGATAGTGATCGCGTGGACCCCACCCCTCCAGCTGACAGGAGAAGCAGTGAGAAGCCGGGGAAACCGGAGACAAAGACAGTAGGGAGGTAGGGATGGTGAGCTCGGCACATAGGAACACTTGATATTGCGCTATCAGTATGCACGATGTCAGGGGTCCTGGGGCTGCAGTGCTAAATAGTGACAAGGAGGGAGGGGAGGAGGGCTTGGCTTAAAAATAAACCCAACCCCACCTAGTGATGCTGTGCTGCACTTAGGCTAATTTGCTGCACTGTTTTCCCAGTGTTGTATAATTGTTTTCTCTGCAATCAAACATGGAATCTTTCAAGTAAAGGTATGATTGCATTCAGTATCCCAGAGCCTGTAAGGCACCGGCTTCACTTTATAGCCCTAAATCCTGCTGGTTGGTTCCCTTTAAGTGATAATTTTACTCAATTTACTTGCACAAAATGTAAAAAAAATTGGAAAACCCCTTTAAGTCCTCCAGTATTTATGACACGGCTTTCTTAGCATTCTATACGATAATTCATATTCGAAGACAAATTTACTATTTAGACGTCCGGGAACAGAAGACACAAAAGGATGAAGTCAGAAGAAGTTACATTGAATCTTGTATTGTATCTGTTACATTTTATGTTGTTTTGTATGTCGTGTATGTATATCACTGTGCTGAATTCACACGGTGCTGTATAGTGTATTCGGCCATTTACCAGCACTTTTCTTTGAATTTTACCTCCGATCACCCCCCCTTCCCTTTCCTCCTCGCTCTTTTCTGCGCTCATAGTTTGTCTTTAAAATAAACTTTTCAGACTTCAGGGAGTAAATGCAGGAGAACACTTCCCCTGGGGGTTATTTTAAGGGCCGGGGTTTGTTACAAATAATATCTTTTCTCCATATGAAGTCACCTGGGGGGCAGTATACAGCGTTACACACTATTTTTATTTGGATGAGATAAGCTATCGGAGCTATTAGGAGCATAAACTTGAAGCTATGCTGCCATGTATAGCCTGCCAGAGCCGCCGGACGCACAGACGCTGCTCCTAGGAGGAGGAAGGGGGGGCATTTTGGCTAAAAATACAAGGTTTAACGTAAAAAAAAAAATAATAAAGCATAACGTAGAAGAATGCTTTGGTTTACAATGGAAAGACAACTCAGGTCAGAACAGCAGAAGGATCACAGCAGATGTAGAGTTATTATAGGTATTTGCACATATGATTTATTACCTTTTTTACAATGTTACAGGAGTATTTCTTGTATCACTAGGATATGTCCACTTTATGACCTGAGGGGTCTGACCACTGGGTCATTTATGCATCATGAAGGGGAAAAGGGGCTGATATAGCACTGTGTCTTTTTTACCATTTTCCCTGCACACAGCTCTCCCAGCCACCTGCCTTATTCAGTTCAATGTCCCGATCATAAAGGTGGTCGCAATATAACAACAGCACTGCATCCTCATACATCTAACAATTGGTGCTCGACCCACTGTGCACAAAATTACCCAACCAGATAAGTCACTTTTCACATAAACAATTAGTGGATGTAACAGCTCACCTCCTCCTCCTGTACATTGACTGATAACCCCTCTTTTATACAGTAGATAACAGGATCCACCATTCACAATAGGTGATATCACAGCTCACCTCCTCCTGTACAATGACTGATAACACCTCTATATACAGTAGATAACACAGGATCCACCATTCACAATAGGTGATAACACAGCTCACCTCCTCCTGTACAATGACTGATAACACCTCTATATACAGTAGATAACACAGGATCCACCATTCACAATAGGTGATATCACATATCACCTCCTTCTCTTGTACAATGACTGATAACACCTCTATATACAGTAGATAACACAGGATCCACCATTCACAATAGGTGATATCACAGCTCACCTCCTCCTGTACAATGACTGATAACCCCTCTATATACAGTAGATAACACAGGATCCACCATTCACAATAGGTTATATCACAGCTCAACTCCTCCTGTACAATGACTGATAACACCTCTATATACAGTAGATAACACAGGATCCACCATTCACAATAGGTGATATCACAGCTCACCTCCTCCTCCTGTACAATGACTGATAACACATCTATATACAGTAGATAACACAGGATCCACCATTCACAATAGGTGATATCACAGCTCACCTCCTCCTCCTGTACAATGACTGATAACACCTCTATAAACAGTAGATAACACAGGATCCACCATTCACAATAGGTGATGTCACAGCTCACCTCCTCCTCCTGTACAATGACTGATAACCCCTCTATATACAGTAGATAACACAGGATCCACCATTCACAATAGGTTATATCACAGCTCAACTCCTCCTGTACAATGACTGATAACACCTCTAAATACAGTAGATAACACAGGATCCACCATTCACAATAGGTGATATCACAGCTCACCTCCTCCTCCTGTACAATGACTGATAACACCTCTATATACAGTAGATAACACAGGGTCCACCATTCACAATAGGTGATGTCACAGCTCCCCTCCTCCTCCTGTACAATGACTGATAACAGCTCTATATACAGTAGATAACACAGGATCCACCATTCACAATAGATGATATCACAGCTCACCTCCTCCTCCTGTACAATGACTGATAACACCTCTATATACAGTAGATAACACAGGATCCACCATTCACAATAGGTGATATCACAGCTCACCTCCTTCTCCTGTACAATGACTGATAACACCTCTATATACAGTAGATAACACAGGATCCACCATTCACAATAGATGATATCACAGCTCACCTCCTCCTCCTGTACAATGACTGATAACACCTCTATATACAGTAGATAACACAGGATCCATCATTCACTATAGGTGATATCACAGCTCACCTCCTCCTCCTGTACAATGACTGATAACACCTCTATATACAGTAGATAACACAGGATCCACCATTCACAATAGGTGATGTCTCAGCTCCCCTCCTCCTCCTGTACAATGACTGATAACACCTCTATATACATTAGATAACACAGGATCCACCATTCACAATAGGTGATATCACAGCTCACCTCCTCCTCCTGTACAATGACTGATAACAGCTCTATATACAGTAGATAACACAGGATCCACCATTCACAATAGATGATATCACAGCTCACCTCCTCCTCCTGTATAATGACTAATAACGCCTCTATATACAGTAGATAACACAGGATCCACCATTCACAATAGGTGATGTCACAGCTCACCTCCTCCTCCTGTACAATGACTGATAACACCTCTATATACAGTAGATAACACAGGATCCACCATTCACAATAGGTGATATCACAGCTCACCTCCTCCTTCTGTAGAATGACTGATAACACCTCTATATACAGTAGATAACACAGGATCCACCATTCACAATAGGTGATGGCACAGCTCACCTCCTCCTTCTGTAGAATGACTGATAACACCTCTATATACAGTAGATAACACAGGATCCACCATTCACAATAGGTGATGTCACAGCTCACCTCCTCATCCCTTCAGTACAATGACTGATAACACAGATGATCTTTGCTCACGGCTTCTGAAATTAGATTATCTATTAGCTGTTGCATGTTGCTTTTGTGGACGGAAACAAGAAGGTGGAGGCCTCAAGGCAAACGCTCCAGACGATTGGGACGTAAATCTGTCCTCAGCTGGTAACTGATAGAATAAGTGGTGAGATCTGATGGTGAAAGGTAAATGATAGGGAAATGAGACAATTATCGGCCGGGACGCAAACACCATCGGGGCTTATCCAGATTAAGTATCAGTTGGAGATTCTAGATGTGCAGAGCGCGGTCAGTGCGGGGTGATGACACATGAGCCGCTGATGACGGAGCCGCGTACCTGTCCCTGTGTAATGGATCCGGGTGAGCGGTCGCACACACCTGTTCATAGCGGCCGGACGCATCAATCTGAGAGTCCTGTCTGCGGCGAGGTCACCCAGGACAGATGGCCGCTGCCTCCGAGACACAGACAGCTCAGAGACAGAAACCTGAGCCCTACATGTACAACTACAACCACCATCATTCCTAAAAATCATAACGTTCCACCATAGAATCAGGTCAATAAATGCCCCGGCGGAGGCGAGCACGAAGGCGGTAAACGTGAGATGATGAAGACGAAGGTTCCATCCCCAACAACTGGGCGACTTTTCATTTTGGTGCTTTCGACAGTCATACGACGGCTTGATTATTGCGGGACGAGTTCTAGTTTAGACTGATTCCATCTGATTTACAATATAATGTACTGAAATACGGACAAATAAATCCCAAGTGGGTGAGATCGTGGGAAGAAACCTCAATGGCGCCATTGTTTCTTCAGTTGAGTTTTTATGGCATTCTCATGACCAGGCAGCACGATTGTCCAAGTCCGTATGATTACGGCAATAACAAACATATTTAATTTTTTATTATTATTTTTTTTTCAATATTTGAAAAACAAAAATAAATTCCGAACAGTGAAAAGGGACCGTCTGGCTGCCGTATTCCAGCCATGTAGGTTTTACTCTGAAATGTTGCAGACAATTGGGGACATGACATGATCCTAGAGAAAAGTGTCCAAGGGATTCTCACCTCTTCCCTAGTTCAAGGTCGGTCCCCGGCGATCCCTTAAATTAAACCTAATGCTGTTTCACACATGTGTTTTGTTTGGTATCTATCCGGATCAAGTAAAAACCACATCTGACCGGACACGGTTTTTGTCCTTAAACCAGATTAAACAATACCGGTGTTATACCGGACCCATATGCTGATTCTGTTATAATACCGGTACGCTTTCATCCGGCACTATTGTCCGGATCTGTTTGCCTGTTTTGGGTCCGTACCGAAAACCTGAGTGTCCCTAAACAGGGACTTAATGTGATTAAAGCATTATACTCACCTGTCTCACCGCTGCAGTCACTTTCGGGTTTCGCTCTGCACTGCCTGGTGAACAGCCAATCACAGATGTCCATACTCTGTGACAGCGTCTGTGATTGCTGTTGCGCCCCACCCATTGTGTCTGTGACTGGTGGATGGGGCGCAACAGCCAATCACAAATGCTGTCACAGACAATGGATGTCTGTGATTGGTGTTCATCAGTCAATGCAGTGAATATTAGATGAGCAGGACATGGAAGTGTCCCAGCGGCGAGACGGGTGAGTATAATGTTTTAATCATGTTAAGTCCCTGTTCGGAGTCCGTGCCCAAATAATCAGGTGTTTGGTATGAACAATGAACATTAGATGTATGACCTTACCACACATGCCGGATCCGGTACCCATTGATACACATTATAAATAATGCCGGATCCGGTAGAAAGTCCGAAAAAGCGCTATATGTTCCATTTTTGGGCTCGGCAAAGATAAAAAGCTTTCGGCAGCAACCTGGATGCAACCGAAAGTGCCAGAGTGCCCATTGAAAATCAATGGCACAAGCTAGATCAGGGTTGTATTCCGGTTTAAAAATAAAGAGCCGGATCTCCACCGGATTCCGAACATCACATATGTGAAAGTAACCTAACCCCAGTGCAGACTATTGTTGCATTCCAACTCTCCGGTCAGATCTGCCTTCTGTGGGGCGATTATGGATGACACAATACAGTTATCTGCGCCATTCATCACACTCTTGAACTAAAGGAATTCTTCTATATCGTCAACAAGAAAGTGGAAAATACACAAAAAATGGCCGCATTCATCCAGCAGGACAAACATCACTGGAGCCTTTGTTTCAGCATGTTTCACCCATAATGTGCTCCGTGCCGGCGCTGAATACCACGGTGCTCGATTAGATGGGGGGTCCACAGTGTTTATGAGGCAAGATCGCAACACAAATAGAACTTCAGTTTACGACATTCCACAGCTAAAAGCTACATCAAAGGTGGAAACGTTTGTTCCACTCGTCGTCTACTGATTTGCCGTTTTGTTATTTTCCTTATCTGTCTAAAGTGAAGAGTGAAGACTCCGTAGGCGGCTTATTTCGAAGGCCGGCGCATTGTAGGAGCCGTCAAGTTACGTACACGGAAACGATGTCTGAACAGGCAGCGGGGTCTGTTGAATAGCTCCTGACATATTCAGAGACCGTGGTGGACACACAGCGGCAGACACCATCGGTGGACTACAGCAGGATCCATTTAATGGATACATTGTGACTTTAGTGTGAAATATCACACGCTTCTTAATGAATTTGGCGGGTATGATAAGTGGTGTGCGCCTCCGTAAGCCTAACCACTTACAGTCAGGAGCTGGAGTAAGTATTGTGGAGTAGGCAGGGCTATTGTGTCAGAGTTGCGCGCCTCCGCAAGCCTAACCACTAATGTTTACAGTCAGGAGCTGGAGTAAGTATTGTGGAGTAGGCAGGGCTCATGGAGTCATGAAGTCAGTGCCCAGTTTGGTGGAGTCGGATTCAGGGCAATTAAAGAGTCGGATATTTGGCTTACCAACTCCAAAGTCATGTGAGTAGGGAATGAATTGTGGTGTCCATCACCCTACTTCTGCCCATTTGGGTGAAACTGAAAACACCAAAAGTTGCAAAACTTTTTTGCCAATTATTCTGACTTATCAAAATATTTACGCCAGATTTCTGGCAGAAATACAGTCATAAATTGGGGACTATGCACCTAATAAAGAGGTATTCCGACTGCAATATCTACTTACACATGTTGTATGCATCATTGTCAGTGATTGTGCACCTGGTGATGTATAACCGCTCCTCTGCAGCAGCCGATCTTTACTTCTCTGCCCAGCATCTTTTGCCCATCATTCTCGGTTCCTCTGGCACTTACTAGGCCCCGAGACATTATGAGATAAGTCACCAGACCTCACGGGACACCACGAGTCCTTGCAAGCACAAGAAACGCCTAGGCTGTCTAGGGAAAGAGTGAAGACCGGCTGCCATGAAGGACGCCGGACCAGAGCGTCACGGACCGCATCTCTACACACAAACCATAGTCACTGTTCAGTTATGCCAATTATTTCCAGGAAGAAGAACAGATGAACCCCAGTATACCACTAGGGGAATATTATTATTTAGTAAAACAAGCGCCAAAAACACTGCTGGGTCCCTATAGAGGGATTTTGCCAAGGACAGGCCCCCTGATTTCCTGATGCTGTCGCCGATATTGCCGTTATCAGATCTTCTCTCTGACCAGAGACGTATGATGCTGGATAGAGTGCCGGCATTTCGGAAGGGATCTCTTAAAATGTAGGTAATCCAATGAATGGCAATTAAATTATGTTAGGTCAATGTAATTGAGGTTTAACTAATGGGGCGTGTGTCTGAGTAATGTCTGATTAGCTCATTACACGGAGCACAGGATGGCTTGTGAGGCCGACCTTGGGGATGGAGATAACCTTGTGATGTGCCGGAGGCCACGGCCGGGACAGAGATTACGACACGCCGGAACGTTCCTACAGACGCCACAGTGTCAGATCAGATGTAATGGGCCATACAAACCTTTGAGATCAGTGGCCTTATACCTGTGATTCACCATACATTGTGAAACTACAGCTTCCAGAAGATAACTGGATAGTTGCAGCTTGGTGACTACATGTTGGGCAGCCTTCATACCTCTGCAGAATATTGAACTAGGCGATCACAGCTCCTATCCGGTTTCGGGATCTGAGTGATCCCTGATGTGTATGAGGCTGTCAGCTCCGATCAGGAGACCCTTCGCTCTGTCCGTATTTCGCAGACGTGTTAATTTGGCCTTAAAGAGCTATCCGTGGCATTGCAAGAGATTAACTAATCACAGGCCAGGTGATAAGATGGTGTTTAAGTGCTATGAGCTCCTCTGATTCCAAAAACAGGGTCTGTAATGTCCCAATGAAATGATACAGTGCTGTGTACATGCACCTCTACACTATTTATTGTCTATGAGACTGGCAGAAATAACCGAGCGTAGGATCCGCTATTCTTTAACAGTCCCATAGACAACAAATGGAGCCACCGCACCGTTTCAGGGGGGCATTTCAGAGTCCCTCTCTGAGAAATGGTGTGGGTCATGGTGGTTGGAAAGTCGCCAAGCAGCACATCTTAAGCTATCATTTAGCTGTGTCCTGACAGGGGTGGACAGCTAAAAACAAATTAGGTCGAAGAGGAACAGTCTGCAGCTATCGGTGGATGCAAAGTCAAAACAACTCCAAGGAACCAACTTGAAAAGAAAAAATAGGTAAGAAGAGACAGTGTCCAAATCCTGGGTGCAGAATTAGTCCAAAAGTTCCAATACAGAATGCTTGACCGCGGCTCCTTTCATTCTCTATGGGGCTGCCTGAAAAAAGCCGAGTGCAGCGCTCAGCAGCCTGACATCGAATGAATGAGACTGCCAGAAGAAGGTGAGTGCAGCGCTTGGCAGCCTGACATCGAATGAATGGGACTGCCAAAAGAAAGTGAGTGCAGTACTTGGCAGCCTGACATCGAATGAATGGGGCTGCCTGAAGAAGGTGAGTGCAGCGCTCGACAGCCTGACATCGAATGAATGGGACTGCCAGAAGAAGGCGAGTGCAGCGCTCAGCAGCCTGACATTGAATGAATGGGACTGCCAGAAGAAGGTGAGTGCAGTACTTGGCAGCCTGACATCGAATGAATGGGACTGCCAGAAGAAGGTGAGTGCAGTACTTGGCAGCCTGACATCGAATGAATGGGGCTGCCTGAAGAAGGTGAGTGCAGCGCTCAGCAGCCTGACATCAAATGAATAGGACTGCCAGAAGAAGGTGAGTGCAGCGCTTGGCAGCCTGACATCGAATGAATGGGGCTGCCTGAAGAAGGTGAGTGCAGCGCTCGACAGCCTGACATCGAATGAATGGGACTGCCAGAAGAAGGCGAGTGCAGCGCTCAGCAGCCTGACATTGAATGAATAGGACTGCCAGAAGAAGGTGAGTGCAGCGCTCAGCAGCCTGACATCAAATGAATAGGACTGCCAGAAGAAGGTGAGCGCAGCGCTCGGCAGCCTGAAATCGAATGAATGGGACTGCCAGAAGAAGGTGAGTGAAGCGCTCAGCAGCCTGACATTGAATGAATAGGACTGCCAGAAGAAGGTGAGTGCAGAGTTCAGCAGCCTGACATTGAATGAATGGGACTGCCAGACGAAGGTGAGTGCAGCGCTCAGCAGCCTGACATCGAGTGAATGGGACTGCCAGAAGGTGAGTGCAGCGCTCAGCAGCCTGACATTGAATGAATGGCACTGCCAGAAGAAGGTGAGTGCAGCGCTCGGCAGCCTTACATCGAATGAATGGGACTTCCAGAAGAAGGTGAGAGTAGCGCTCGACAGCCTGACATCAAGTGAATGGGACTGCGAGAAGAAGGTGAGTGCAGCACTCGGCAGCCTGACATCGAATGAATGGGACTGCCAGAAGGTGAGTGCAGCGCTCGACAGCCTTACATCGAATGAATGGGACTGCCAGAAGAAGGTGAGTGCAGCGCTCGACAGCCTAACATCGAATGAATGGGACTGCCAGAAGAAGGTGAGAGCAGCGCTCGACAGCCTGACATCGAGTGAATGGGACTGCGAGAAGAAGGTAAGTGCAGCACTCGGCAGCCTGACATCGAATGAATGGGACAGCCAGAAGAAGGTGAGTGCAGCGCTCGGCAGCCTGACATCAAATGAATGGGACTGCCAGAAGAAGGTGAGTGCAGCGCTTGACAATGAATCAATGGGGCTTCGTGACAAAAGTGAGTGCAGCACTTGGCAGCCTGACATTGAATGAATGGGGCTGCCTGCAGAAGGCGAGTGCAGAGCTCAGCAGCCTGACATCAAATGAAGAGGTCTAGAAAGTGCACTGCTGCTCATTGTGGGAATCAGCAATCAGACCACCGTCAAATCAATAACTTATGATCTATCCTGTGATATTAACTTGCTTTATAGCCCCTCTAACTTTCATGTCATGATATCACCTGTGATAAGAATCTGTGCCGGAGGACGGCTTCTTATTGACACCTGTCAATCATTAGTACTGTATATATGTAATTACCTGTAAGAGTCACTGGGCGGAACGGCCTCCATGAAATGCAGGGCGGCGGTGCGGGCCCTCCAGTGCCACTTCTTAGCTGGGAGGCTATAGAGGACGCAGCCTCTGATTTCTCCGTTCACCAGGTCCATCAGCTGCTTGTGTGACCCTCCATAAAATGCCTCGATCAGAAGGACGCTCATCGCTGCCCCCGTCCAGTCTCCTCCTGTAAGACAATGAAGAGAATTATATATGAGGTCAGCCATCAGTAACGTATGATGAGTGGCGGTTGTATGGCACAAAGATTGGGGGTGAGATTTGCAGCTCCATTCATTCTTATGCAGCAATAATTTAATCATTTTATGGGGATCTTCATTTTTGACATTAAGTCTCATTACAAATTTTGCACCATTTTTCGCTTTTACAGGGTTTTTGCTTACTGGCAATTCTACACACATTTTTAATTTATTTATAATATTACATACATAACATATACAAATAGTATGTAAAACACATATTACATATAAAGAGAATATTAAATACCAAAATATAAATATATTTTGTTATATATGTGATAATTAATTATTTTATATATATTTAATTTAATTTGTCTATATATTTATTTTATGTTCTGTACATATAGATATATATATATATATATATATTTTTATGTACGGTACATATTATATAATATATGAAGAATAATATATACATATATATATATATATATATATATATATAATCACTATTGTTATTTATTTATAGAGCACATTGATTCCATGGTGCTGTACATGAGAAGGGGTTACATACAAACAAGCTATAAATACAATGAACAAACTACAAACTAACAGTGACAGACTGGTACAGAGGGGAGAGAGGGCACTGTCTTGTGGGCTTACATTCTACAGGGCAATGGGAAGGGGAACAGTAGGTTGGGTCTGCTCGGATTGAGATGAAGTGCCGGGTCCAATGGCGTGGTGGAGCGCTGGGTCCAGTGGCGGTGGAGCGCCCGGGGTACCTAGTGGCGGTGGAGCGCCCGGGTCCAGTGGCGTGGAGCGCCCGGGTCCAGTGGCGGTGGAGCGCCCGGGTCCAGTGGCGGTGGAGCGCCCGGGTTCCAGTGGCGGTGGAGCGCCCGGGTCCAGTGGCGGGTAGAGTGCCAGGTCCAGTGGTGGTGAGGTGGCACTGTAGTCATTGCAGGCTGTAGGCTGTTCTGAAGAGATGGGTTTTCAGGTTCCGCTTGAATGTTCTGAGTGTGGGGGACAGTCGGACGTTTTGGGGTGCCGAGTTCCAGAGGATGGGGCATACTAGGGCGAAGTCTTGCAGGTGGTTAGATGAGGAACGTATAAGTGTAGAGGAGAGGAGGAGGTCATGGGAGGATCGGAGATTACGAGTTGGATGATATTGGGAGATTAGTTAGAGATATATGGGGTGGGCAGAATGTGGACGGCTTTGTAAGTCAGTGTTAGTGGATACGCTAGTGAATTGGGAGCCAGTGGAGGGATTTGCAGAGGGGAGAAGTGGAGGAATAGTGAGGAGAGAGGTGGATTAGTAAAGCAGCAGAGTTAAGGACAGATTGAAGGGGTGCGAGAGTGTTGGCAGGGAGGCCGCAGAGGAGGAGGTTGCAGTAGTCAAGACAGGAGATGATGAGGGCATACACTAGTAGTTTAGTAGATTGAGGGTTGAGGAAGGACGGATTCTGTAAATATTTTTGTGTTGGAGGCAGCAGGAGGTGGCAAGGGCTTGGATGTGCGGTTTGAAGGACAAGGCAGAGTCAAGGGTTACTGCGAGGCAGCGGACCTCAGGTACAGGGCAAATTGCGATGTCATTTATTGTGATAGATAAGTCTGGTAAAGGCCCAGTTACACACAAAGATAATTGTGCAGATATTTTTCGCAGATCTCTGGTTGCAGTGAAATTATGGACACATTGTTACATTTTGTGGCCGTGTAAAAATGGAACAATGTGTCCATGATTTCACTGCAACCAGAGATCTGCGCAAAATCTCTGCACAATTATCTGTGTGTGTAACTGGGCCTTTAGGGAGGTGCGCGAGAGGGTGAAAGATGATGGTTCAGTTTTGTCTATGTTGAGTTTTAGGTAGCGAGAGGAGAAGAAGGTGGATATGGCTGATAGACACTCAGGGATTCTGGACAGCAGAGAGGTGACATCTGGGCCAGAGAGGTAGAATTGAGTGTCATCAGAGTACAGGTGATACTGGAAGCCATGGGACTTTAGGAGTTGTCCTAGGCCATGAGTATAAATGGAAAAAAGGAGGGGCCCCAGGACAGAACCTTGAGGGACCCCAACAGAGAGGGGATGGGGCGAGGAGGTCGCGGGGGAGAGGGAGACACTAAATGTGCGGTTGGAAAGATAGGAGGAGATCCAGAAGAGGGCAAGGTCAGTGATACCAATGGAAGAGAGGATCTGTAATAGGAGGCAATGATCGACTGTGTCAAATGCAGAGGACAAGTCAAGGAGGAGGATGGAGAAGTGTCCGTTGGCTTTGGCCGTAAGTAGGTCATTAGTAATTTTGGTCAGGGCAGTTTCAGTGGAGTGGTGGGGGCGGAAGCCGGATTGAAGGTTGTCTAAAGCGGTCGTCACACGCCACGATATCTTGAAAGATATCGCTTGAACGCGCCAGATGAAACATCGCTTGAACGATGTCTCTGCGTGTGACGGCAAGATACGACGAGCGATACATGATCAAATCGCAAGATCGAGATCTGAGCTCCGGACCTCAGATCTTGCGATGAACGATTTGACGATCTGCCTCATCGTGGTGTATAACACCACGATGAGCGATCTCCCAGCGACCGCGCCTATGCTGGGAGATGGTATCTATGGTAAAACGTCGGGTAAACTAAGCGACGCGCGGACGCCCAGTAACCGATGTGTACCATAGTAACCAGCGATCTCGCGGATCCACATCGCTGGTGAGTCTGCCTGTGTGACATCTCACCAGCGATGTGAGCGATATTGTAAGCGATTGCGCGTGCACGTGATCGCTTACAATATCGTTCAAGATATCTGTGCGTGTGACGGCCACCTAAGAAAGAGTTGGATGAGAGGTGAGAGGAGAGTACAGTGTGGACATGCTGCTCGAGAAGTTTGGAGGCGAACGGGAGCAGAGATATGGGCCGGTAGCTGGATGTAGAAGTGGGGTCGAGGGATGGCTTCTTTATATAGGTGTAATTGTTGTATGTTTGAAAGTGGAAGCAAAGGTACCAGACGTTAGTGATAGGTTGGAGAGGTGGGTTAGGGCTGGATAAGTGTGGTGGTGAGGTTAGGGAAGAGGTGGATGGGATGGGGTCCAGTGCACAAGAGGTGAGGTGCGATCTGGAGAGGAGGTGTGCAAGGTCTCTTTCAGTGATGGATGGGAGGAGGGTTAGTGGGGAGGGGTCTGGTAAACATATATATATATATATATATATATATATATATATATACATATACAAAATATATAAAGTATATATGCATATATATAATATATAAAGTAATAAAATATTACATGTAACAAAATCTTAAAATAAATATATAAAAAATTAAATAAATAACAATATTAAATATCTATATTTAATATTTTATTTGTTTCATTTTTATATGTATTTTAATGTTGTTGTATATGTAATATTGTATTACTTTCTATATTATATATGTATATATATATATTTTGTACAAGTAAAAATATTAAGCAAAATACAAAATAAATAACAAAAAATATAGATACGGTAGAATGTTAAATAATTAAAATATACATATAAACATATTTAAATATATATAAAAATCACTCATCCAAAAACAAAGCACCAATAACATTGTGGATGTTGTCACAGATCCGCACTATCAATACGTTACATTACTTTAATGATATATTGAACAAAAAGAAATGAAATGTGTCGGTGATGAAGGGGTTAAGGTTTAGAGGAACTACAACCCCCAGCATGCCCTGCTCGCTGTGGAGTGCTGATGGCGGAGTATAGGAGAAGCACACAGGACCCAGAGGACGCGGGATATGGAGGAGCCGCCGCCGCCCCCACCACCACCGGTCACACCGAGCGGAGACCCCGGAGCACGGGGGAAGAGGTAAATAATACTGACCGCTTCCTGCGCATGCGTGCACCACACCAGACACGCCCCCTTTCTTTCTACCGCGCACTTCAGTCTCTCATAGCCACGCCCACCAGTGACGTTCCTGTGACGTATGAAGAGGCGGGCTTGTGGTGGTCTGAGGCGGCCGGACGGTGAGATAATGTCATAGCAGAAGTGACGTCACCGCGGAGACTCCGCCTCTTTGTATCTATTTATACTAAGTTCAAAAAGCTAAACTGTTTTATTTTTTTTAGTTGCTCGCAGCAGCCAATCACAGCGCGGCTTTCATCTCGACAGGCGCGCTTGCAATATGACAGCCGCGCTGTGATTGGTTTACATTTTGAACAGTTGTATCACCTCTCTCCGTTCTTTAACCCCTTCCTGCCCGGGTGATTTCTTTCTTCTTCTCCCTCTGTCATGACTGGGGTTTGTTGTGTGTCTGCAGAACTGTCATTATTGGCGTCATTCAGGGATACACAATGCAAAGTTTAGTGTTTTTTTAATAAGTTGTTTACGATATTTTTGGGTTAATTGATGTCTTCGTGTTTACACTTTTATTGATGTGAAGATGATTTCAAACCTGATGTTTTTTTTCTTAATTTTTTAGTTGAAGAAAAGACGATGACTTAAATGTTTGTTTATTAACTTTTAATTATTATTTATTTTTTAGCCCTTCCAGTGCACTGCTGGACCCAGACTGAAGAGGGCCCCTATGGAAGAACTATATATGGGCCCTCTGCAGTCCAACAGCTCATCATACTGCACAGTACACCTGTATGGGACTGGGAGGTAGACCTGGCCCCCTGACCTATCGGGCCCCTGTGCAGCTGCACCAATCATATTTCTGCCCCTGTTCCAGTCTATGTGACCTACACACTGCAGTATATTGTGAGGTTCCTGACCCCCGCAGGATGTGTTATATAGGAAAATCCAGACTACAGCTACTGGGGCCTTTAGCAATCACATGGCCCCCATAAATATGTCATGGGAGGGGTGATGCTGCCATGACAATGCATTATAACCCCATAAATATGTCATGGGAGGGGTGATGCTGCCATGACAATGCATTGGCATCACATAAACATGTCATAGGAGAGGCAATACTGCCATGGCAACCCATTGGCATACCCATAAATATGTCGAGGAGGGGCAATGCTGCCATAGCAACCCATTGACACCCAATAAATATGTAATGGGAGGGGTGATGCTGCCATGACAATGCATTGGCACCCCATAAACATGTCATAGGAGAGGCAATACTGCCATGGCAACCATTGGCATACCATAAATATGTTGAGGGAGGGGCAATGCTGCCATAGCAACCCATTGACACCCAATAAATATGTAATGGGAGGGGTGATGCTGCCATGACAACACATTGGCACCCCATAAATATGTCATGGGAGGGGCGATGCTGCATGACAACGCATTGGAAACCCATAAATATGTCATGGGAGGTGCAATGTTGCCATGGCAACCCATTGGTACCCCATAAATATATCATGGAGGATACTGCCATGACAATGCATTGGCACCCCATAATCATGTCATAGGAGAGGCAATGCTGTCACGGCAACCCATTGGCATCCCATAAATATGTCGTGGGAGGGCGATGCTGCCATGGCAATCCATTGACACCCATAAATATGTCATGGGAGGGTGATGCTACCATGACAACCCATTGGCACCGCATAAATATCTCAAGGGCGGGGCTATGCTGCCATAGTGCCATGGCAACCCCTTGGCACCCAGTGATTACAGATGCGGGTGGGCACGAGATCACAGGCACCCGCCACCTCATATTTGAATGTTGCTATCGTGATATAAAGCGGCATCTAAATGGTTACAGGGGCTTCTTAGATTCAGAAGAAACAAAGTATTCTCCACCTTCCCTTGGTCCAGTGCTGAGGCTGTCACTGCTCCCGGGGTCTGTTATTGTCTGCAGCGCTGCAGACGATCAGTGAGCTCAGCAACTCGTGCAGTCTACTGTGCGGGCCGAGTGGCTGCAGCGCCGTCAACAGGAAAATAGTAACAGACAGCGGTGGCTGCAGAGACTCAGCGCTGGACCAGGGGAAGGTGGGGAAGGAACTTTTTTTTTTTTAAAGGGAACCTACCAGCAGGATTTAGGGCTATAAAGTGAAGCCGGTACCTTACAGGCTCTGGGATACTGAATGCAATCATACCTTTACCTGAATGATTCCATGTTTGATTGCAGAGAAAAATGTCATAAAACTCCTGGAAAACAGGACAACAGATTATTGATGTGGGCAGCACTGCATCACTATTTGGGGTTGTTTTTTTCCTCTCCTATGGACATACGTTTTGGCTGTAAATCAAACCCTCCCCCATTCACGTTCATCTGTACTTTCTGTTTTGTCAGGAGTCCAGTGGCTGAGGTATAGTGACAGTATGCAGGAACCAGAAACTGAAAGAGGGAGGGTATAGCTTACAGCTAAAAGGCATGCCCACAGAGGAGGAAAAAAAGCCCAACCTCCAAAAGTGACGCAGTGCTGCACACATCAATCATCTGCTGCCCTGTTTCCCAGGAGTTTTATGACACTTTTCTCTGCAATCAAACATGGAATCATGCAAGTAAAGGTATGATTGCATTCAGCATCCCAGAGCCTGTAAGGCATCGGCTTCACTTTATAGCCCTAAATCCTGCTGGTTGGTTCCCTATAAAGGATCTGAGCTTATTGGAAATGGTACTGAGGAAGCGATGATGATTCAGCTCGGACACAATGTGAAGGAGGATGAGGATCTGGAGTCCCCATTGTATATGAATGTTCTCTCCGCAGCCGTACAATAAACCCTATGATCAGATCAGGTCTCCATCACGGCGGAAGTTTCTATTATTGTGTATTTTCGATGTGGATGTGAGAAGAGGCCGTCCGCCCGTATCTGCTGCTCAGTGGACTGTTTCAGCGTTAGCCTGTAATACCCTGACACAGGCTGAAGCTTTTAGCGTTGGCGGCCGGCGTGTCGCTCAGAATTAGTATCACCTGTACCGCCCGGCTTTCAGAGCTATGAAAACATGTTATGGGCATTTTAGGCTTAACTAGAGGTGAGAAGAGGCTCGATGGCTTAATGCGCGGTGAGAACTTACACAACACGAGTGACCTTAAACGTGTCGCAAAAGTTGATGTTCTCTATTCAAGTGGTGCAAAATCCGGCC
Source organism: Allobates femoralis (assembly GCA_033576535.1). Lineage (NCBI taxonomy): Eukaryota > Metazoa > Chordata > Amphibia > Anura > Aromobatidae > Allobates > Allobates femoralis. The sequence continues at coordinate 20,096,181 of JARQOC010000011.1, forward strand.
GCAAATGGCGAGAGTCGTCCCCCTGGCACTAACCGGGCAGAATAGGTCACACCGTGCACTGGAAATAATGGAGAATTAGGCAAAAAGAAAATGTAAAGGAATAAGAAATAACTAAAAGACGTGAAGTCTTAAGCATCTGTTCACACGGAGGGTTTTTCATTGTACGGTTTTTAGTGTCGATTCAGCACCAAAATCCACATAAAAACTGCTTCAAATCTGCGTGCTATAAGCCCTTGAGAAAGCACACCTATAGTAGACATAGCTTTGTTTTTCCATATGTTAAAGAAAATTGTCAAATTGCTGTCCTCCTCAAATAAATCCCAGCAAAACGTGTATTTTTAGCAAGGTATTCTCTAATAGCAGCCTATACATCACTAGTAGGGGTAAGATCTAATACTAATCTATACATCGCCAGTATGGGCAGGGGCCGGTAAATCTACAGGGGAAATCGGTTCCTTATAGGTTTCTTCTATTTGGAACACTCCTGATCAAAGCTCCTTTTATAGACCAAGCCCTGCCCCCAAGGAATATGATGATGAACCTTTTCGACCGGGGAGCAGCCTGGACCTTGACCTCGAGGGCCGCGCACACACAATTCAACACATTGATTATATACAATGACACATACAACATACAAGGGAGGAAGAAACTTAACCCCTTGACCCTCTTACTCAGGGATTCTGGATTTTACATACATTTTTATCATGACAATTTGGAATATTTGATAATCCGGCAACTATCAGATTAGACTATAGAATACTTTCCTATGACTATTCCGGCCGGTGTACGGGGTAGTTCACCCGGTTCAGGACCCCGCAGAGGAACATACAACCAGAGCCTCTGTAATTCCTTCCATGTGCAAGAGGAAAAACACAAAGAATCAGGCGGATGATGACGATGGTGTCGGAGCCCACACACCAGACATTCATTCCACAGACCGAGCACAATGTGCAGTGTGGATTCCATGATCGGTCTGACCCACTCATGTTCCTGTGTAACCTTTACTATCTCCAACACTTGGAAAGCAAATTGAGCTCAGTATTGTTGTAATTTTTTTTCATTAATTTTATGCTTTCGGAAACCAGAGAGTGTGGGGTTTCCCATCTACTGTTACAGAAAATGCACAAGTAATATGCAAAGTGCTGGCGGCACACCGACACCTACCCACCCGCGGTGCCGGCCGCAGTGAATCCCCGGTGAAGGAGGTTGTGATTCTGACTGTACAGCGAGGTTCTGAGATTACTCGCAGGAATATTTTTACATTTAGATTCGTCACTTAAACTAGTATAGATTGAAAGGTGTAGATTTCATACAGAGAACACCTCACTATACAGAAGATTTCATAAAATCATATGTAATGTATGTACACAGTGACTCCACCAGCAGAATAGTGAGTGCAGCTCTGGAGTATAATACAGGAGGTAACTCAGGATCAGTAATGTAATGTATGTACACAGTGACTGCACCAGCAGAATAGTGAGTGCAGCTCTGGAGTATAATACAGGAGGTAACTCAGGATCAGTAATGTAATGTATGTACACAGTGACTGCACCAGCAGAATAGTGAGTGCAGCTCTGGAGTATAATACAGGAGTAACTCAGGATCAGTAATGTAATGTATGTACACAGTGACTGCACCAGCAGAATAGTGAGTGCAGCTCTGGAGTATAATACAGGAGGTACTCAGGATCAGTAATGTAATGTATGTACAAGTGACTGCACCAGCAGAATAGTGAGTGCAGCTCTGGAGTATAATACAGGAGGTAACTCAGGATCAGTAATGTAATTTGTACAAGTGACTGCACAGGAGAATAATGAGTGCAGCTCTGAATATAATCAGGAGGTAACTCAGGACAGTAATTAATTATGTACACATGACTGCACCAGAAATAGTGAGTGCAGCTCTGGAGTATAATACAGGAGGTAACTCAGGATCAGTAATGTAATTATGTACACAGTGACTGCACCACAGAATAGTGAGTGCAGCTCTGGAGTATAATACAGGAGGTAACTCAGGATCAGTAATGTAATGTATGTACACAGTGACTGCACCAGCAGAATAGTGAGTGCAGCTCTGGAGTATAATACAGGAGGTAACTCAGGATCAGTAATGTAATGTATGTACACAGTGACTGCACCAGCAGAATAGTGAGTGCAGCTCTGGAGTATAATACAGGAGGTAACTCAGGATCAGTAATGTAATGTATGTACACAGTGACTGCACCAGCAGAATAGTGAGTGCAGCTCTGGAGTATAATACAGGAGGTAACTCAGGATCAGTAATGTAATGTATGTACACAGTGACTGCACCAGCAGAATAGTGAGTGCAGCTCTGGAGTATAATACAGGAGGTAACTCAGGATCAGTAATGTAATGTATGTACATAGTGACTGCACCAGCAGAATAGTGAGTGCAGCTCTGGAGTATAATACAGGAGGTAACTCAGGATCAGTAATGTAATGTATGTACACAGTGATTCACACAAATAGTGAGTGCAGCTCTGGAGTATAATGCAGGAGTAACTCAGGATCAGTAATGTAATGTATGTACACATGACTGCTCCAGCAGAATAGTAGTGCAGCTCTGAGTATAATGCAGGAGGTAACTCAGGATCAGTAATGTAATGTATGTACACAGTGACTGCACCAGCAGAATAGTGAGTGCAGCTCTGGAGTATAATACAGGAGGTAAGCTCAGGATCAGTAATGTAATGTATGTACATAGTGATGCACCAGCAGAATAGTGAGTGCAGCTCTGGAGTATAATACAGGAGGTATCAGATCAGTAAGTAATGTATGTACACAGTGACTGCACCAGAAATAATGAGTGCACTCTGGATATAATGCAGGAGGTAACTCAGGATCAGTAATGTAATGTATGTACACAGTGACTGCACCAGCAGAATAGTGAGTGCAGCTCTGGAGTATAATACAGGAGGTATCTCAGGATCAGTAATGTAATTATGTACACAGTGACTGCACCAGCAGAATGGTGAGTGCAGCTCTGGAGTATAATACAGGAGGTAACTCAGGATCAGTAATGTAATGTATGTACACAGTGACTGCACCAGCAGAATAGTGAGTGCAGCTCTGGAGTATAATACAGGAGGTAACTCAGGATCAGTAATGTAATTTATTTTACTGTATGTATAACTTGTAAGCTATTTGAAAGGACGTACCCCTTACCCTCACTGTACCTACACTATGTGTTGGGTTCAGCTTTCTCGGTCCACAGTTCATCCACAGTTTGAGGCTTCTAGCACTCTTTTACGGTCTCATTAGTTCACAGCTAGTTTGCACATGGAGCATTCTGGAACCTTTTCAAAGGAAAGAGCAGCCCCCCATAAGCTCGCGAAGACTTGACTGTACCCTTTCCAAAATAGCATTCTCTCATGCACATTTTGGAAATACGTGAGACCAAGAAAAATAAAAAGTTAGAAGAGGGGAAAAAATGTCTCTCCTCCGTGAAACATCATCCCTTTCATTTGAGCGAAACCTTCTGATTTATGTGATACTTTGTAGCTAATCGCTCGGTGCGGACGGTCAACTGGATCCAGTCACCACGGCTCCACATTCTCAGTCCCGTGACTCATTTTTGTGATGTATCATCTGCATCTTTATGCAGAAAAAGGAACTCGGCGTTGTTGTATCAGCAGTTTCACAATGAATAGATAGAAATGATGGAAATGTCTCAGACTCAGAAGTGTATTTATAACCTAAGAACTCCGAGGTGGGGTGTTTGTTGCAGTGTGTTTTGGCCGCTCGTTCTCGCCCTTCCACGTTAATATTGGATCATGTAATTATGATTGCTTCAAAATGTTTTTCTTTCTTAAACTTGCAACACAGTGAGCCAAGCGGCAGAAAGACCGTGTTATTGGAAGTCGATGAAGAAGACCATCCGATCATATTGTCAACACATTTTTTAGGTTAAAAAGGCCAAAAATAAAGAAAAAGAGCCAAAAAAAATTCATGCTCAAATTGAGTAATGTTACATTTACAATGTGTTCTGTAATTCTCACTTATTTCCATTTCATATATTTGGATCTCCGATACGAAAGAATCAAGATAGCCGACCGGCGATCCCTCATGTGACGGCAGCGCCCAATAGAGCCCTATTCTCAATATAGATTTATGGGTCACAGTGATGAGCTGTGATATCAGCTATTGTGAATGGTGGATCCTGTGTTATCTACTGTATATAGAGGTGTTATCAGTCATTGTACAGGAGGAGGAGGTGAGCTGTAATATCACCTATTGTAAATGGTGGATCCTGTGTTATCTACTGTATATAGAGGTGTTATCAGTCATTGTACAGGAGGAGGAGGTGAGCTGTGACATCACCTATTGTGAATGGTGGATCCTGTGTTATCTACTGTATATAGAGGTGTTATCTGTCATTGTACTGGAGGAGAAGGTGAGCTGTGATATTATCTATTGTGAATGGAGAATCTTGTGTTATCTACTGTATATAGAGGTGTTATCAGTTATTGTACAGGAGGAGGTGAGCTGTGATATCATCTATTGTGAATGGTGGATCCTGTGTTATCTACTGTATATAGAGGTGTTATCAGTCATTGTACAGGAGGAGGAGGTGAGCTGTGATATCATCTATTGTGAATGGTGGATCCTGTGTTATCTACTGTATATAGAGGTGTTATCAGTCATTGTACAGGAGGAGGAGGTGAGCTGTGATATCATCTATTGTGAATGGTGGATCCTGTGTTATCTACTGTATATAGAGGTGTTATCAGTCATTGTACAGGAGGAGGTGAGCTGTGACATCCCCTATTGTGAATGGTGGATCCTGTGTTATCTACTGTATATAGAGGTGTTATCAGTCATTGTACAGGAGGAGGAGGTGAGCTGTGATATCATCTATTGTGAATGGTGGATCCTGTGTTATCTACTGTATATATAACGTGTTATCAGTCATTGTACAGGAGGAGGTGAGCTGTGATATCACCTATTGTGAATGGTGGATCCTGTGTTATCTACTGTATATAGAGGTGTTATCAGTCATTGTACAGGAGGAGGTGCGCTGTGATATCACCTATTGTGAATGGTGGATCCTGTGTTATCTACTGTATATAGACGTGTTATCAGTCATTGTACAGGAGGAGGTGAGCTGTGATATCACCTATTGTGAATGGTGGATCCTGTGTTATCTACTGTATATAGAGGTGTTATCAGTCATTGTACAGGAGGAGGAGGTGAACTGTGACATCACCTATTGTGAATGATGGATCCTGTGTTATCTACTGTATATAGAGGTGTTATCAGTCATTGTACAGGAGGAGGAGGAGGTGAGCTGTGACATCATCTATTGTGAATGGTGGATGCTGTGTTATCTACTGTATATAGAGGTGTTATCAGTCATTGTACAGGAGGAGGAGGTGAGCTGTGATATCACCTATTGTGAATGGTGGATCCTGTGTTATCTACTGTATATAGAGGTGTCTATATAGTCTTATAGTCTGAATATACAGACAGAGGCTGGAGGACACTAGTGTATGCTGCAGAGGCAGCGGGGATCACGTGCCCCGGCTCATTAGTCTAATGTAATATGCCATGCACTCTCCCTGCCCACCTCTCAGTGCTGAAGCTGGCGCCGAGGTGGGCGGAGGAGCGGTGCATATTATAAGTATACACTCTCCTACATCACTATATATGGCTCCACATGCTGCCGCACACCAAAAAATAATAAATAATGTATCTTACCTCTCCGACGCTCTCCTCCGTCTATCCCCGCCTGCCGCACTTCGCTTTCTGAGTCCTCCTGCATCTCCAGCATCAGATCATGTGATCAGCACAGCACAGTGACGTCATCGCTGTGCGCCCTGGTCACATGATCGGATGCCGAAACACAGGGGGACTCGTTCGTCTCTCCCTGTCTGCCGCACTTCACTAACGAGTCCTCCTGTTTTTCGGCATCCGATCATGTGACCGGGGCGCGCAGCGATGACATCACTGTGCTGTGCTGATCACCTGATCAGATGCTGGAGATGCAAGAGTACTCCTTTGTGAAGTGCGGGAGTCAGGGAGAGACTGAGGGGAGTGCCAGAGAGGAATGTTACATTCAGCATGTTACATGTAGCAGCATAGGGAGCCATATATAGTGATAGGGGTGGCCATGTACAGTGATAGGAGTGGCCATATCCAGGATGGGGGGTGAATATACCTTTATGGGGCGTGCTTTATCCCAGTATTCGGGCGGTCCATACCCCAGGATGGGGATTATATACCACGATGGGGGATCATATCCAGGATGGGGATTATATACCAGGATGGAGTGGTCCTATCCTATATTATCTAGAAGGGACCCAGGATGGGGACATTACCCCCTATAAATGTCAGCAGCAGATCCTTCTCCCCCCCCCCCCTTAACAGTGCATTATTGCCACATTTTTTTGTTTAATTTTTTATTTTCCGCTTCTAAAAACTGGGGGCGTCTTATAGTCCGAAAAAGACGGTATAACAAAAAAATGTAAAAATAGGAAATTAGTACTAAAATCAAGAGAATCGCTCACATATTTCAATAGAATACATTTTTGTCACGATCAAAAACTAAAGAAAAAGTCCAGGAACAACAGATTTACAGCTCGGCTCATCAAACCCGCCAAATGTTTCTTTCTTTTCGATTACTAGCGGACGCCTCACATGCCGCCACGATTAACCGTATATTATCCCCGCGCACTGGAATCTTGATCTGCCTAAAAAATCCTGACGTTCAACCAAAAATAGCTTCTTCTTCTTTTTTTTCCAGCTTTGATTAATTCATTAATTTTAGTTTATTCGCGAGGAGATTAGTGGACAGAAAAATCTGGGCCAGAATGTAATGGGAAGTGTTTGATAGCATTGGAACCTGCAGGCATATTGCTTAGTGTTGATATTTCAATTATATTTGGGAACCATGCACAGATTATAAATTGTAAAAGGCATCGCTGAATTAATGCAAAATCCTTGAAAGTGACATAAATTGCACCATTTCTAAAATCAGCTTAATATGTCCATGGCACATACTCCATGGTGATTTTCTCTGCTTTCTTAAAAGTTCAACTTGCTAAGAGTTTTCCTTTCACTTATATAATGTGCGGCTAATAGGCCGATGTGCAGCAACCTCCGGTGTAACAGCCGTCTTTGTGGATTGTGCTTTCTGCTAAATCTAATTTCTAATGGCAGAGAACCCTCTGTCCCTTGGTGTAACCACCATTCTCACCTGTTGACTCCACGTACGTTGTCCTGATCCTTCAGAAGCTTCTTTACATTTATTATTATTATTCATACCATGGCGCTTTACATGGGAAAAGGGGTGCACCTGACAGTACATCATAGTCATAGTCACTTAGGCTATGTGCCCACTGGCATTTGTGCCAAGGGTCTCCCACTCCGGGCCTCGAGTGCCGCACACAGGGCAGATTCTTCTTGATCTCTCTGCAGCCTTTGACACTGTTGACCACTATCTGCTACTCTCTATGCTGCACTCCATCGGCATCAAGGACACGGCTCTCTCCTGGTTCTCCTCCTATCTTTCTGACCGCTCTTTCAGTGTATCATTTGCTGGTTCCACTTCCTCCCCTCTTCCTCTCACTATTGGGGTCCCTCAGGGATCAGTCTTTGGACCTCTTCTCTTCGCCCTCTACACGGCCCCGATTGGACAGACCATCAGCAGATTTGGCTTTCAGTACGATCTCTATGCTGATGACACACAATTATACACTTCAGCCCCTGACCTTACCCCTGCGGTATTAAAGAACACCAATGACTGTCTAGCTGCAGTTTCCAATATCATGTCCGCTCTCTATCTGAAACTCAACCTTTCCAAAACTGAACTTCTTCTGCTCCCGCCCTCCACTAACCTCCCTAAATCTGACATCTCCCTCTGTGTGCGGCACCACGATAACGCCTAGGCAGCAGGCTCACTGTCTGGGTGTTATGTTTGACACCGATCCCTCCTTTACCTCCTATATACAATCTCTCGTCTGCTCTTGCCGCTAGCACCGGAAGAACATCTCTAGAATTCGCCTATTTTTCACCTTGGAAACCACAAAACCCCTCACTGTGGCCCGATCCACTCCCACCTTGATTATTGTAATTCTCTATTAATTGGCCTCCCCCTCAGTAAGCTTTCCCCTCTCCAGTCCATCCTTAATTCAGCAGCCTGGATCACCTATCTAGCTAACCGTTACTCGGACGCTTTTGCTGTATGCCAGTCATTGCACTGGCTGCCTATACACTATAGGATCCAATTCAAACTGCTTGTTCTCACCAACAAAGCTCTTCTCTTCACAGTGTAGCATCCCCCTACCTTTCCACCCTCATCTCTGTCTATCATCCCACCCATTCTCTTCGCTAGGAATGTGACTTTAGACTCACTTCTGCATTAATCCGATCCTCCCACTCCCAGCTCCAAGACTTCTCCTGAGCTGCACCAATTCTCTGGAATGCTCTACCCCAAGAAATTAGGTGTATCCACAACTTACATAGTTTCCCTAAAAACACATCTTTTTAGGGCGGCCTATCATGATCCCTAGTCTAAGTCATTTAGACGTAGCCTATCTGCTCCACCAGTCTCACATACATCACAAATACTGGTTGGTGGCCACTTATACTGCTCCTATCTGTTCCCCATCATCTCAAGTTGACTATACCATCTTTGTAAATAAGCCCCTGTACTTTGTGTCACCCCCACCTCATTGTTAGATTGTAAGCTCTTATGAGCAGTGCTGTCATTATTTTGCTTTAATTATTGTATAATGCTTTGCATTGTATTTTCTATTGTATTGTATTGTTTTTTATATTGCATTGTATTTTCTGATAACGGTTTCTTATGATTGTTTGAATATGAACCTCTAAATTGTGAAGTGCTGCGGAATATGTTGGCGCTATAAAAATAAAGATTATTATTATTATTATTATTATTTTGTCTGGATTTCCCTAACATTTGACAGTTGGTAATTTGATTACCAACTGTTGCCACCCCCTCCCCTCTATTGCATTCTGCTACATTGCGATGAGCGGCTCCTTCATTGTGAAAGTTCTGCCCTCGCTGGATGGTCTATCCACTCATCGCGATGTAGCTAAGCAGAAGAGTTTGTTGATGGACATTGTGCTGACTGTGGATTACCGTTGGAGTGTATGTTTGGGAGATAATAAATTGGTGAATGAAGGATGTCTGAGTGTTTTATTTGAAATAAAGTTTTTATCTATGTGTTTTAATTCTAATAAAGGATTTTAACTATTTAATCAAGGAATTGCTAATGTACAGGTGTCATAGATGCTTGGACATTAACAATCTTGGACATGTTTACAGTTGACGATACTCAGGTGTCATGTGATTACAAACTTTCAAATGCTAAGGGAATCCTGAAAACCTGCAGTGTGTGCAGCCCTTGAGGTCTGGAGTTTGAGACCCCTGGTATTGGAGATCCATTTTGGCTGCATTGTCTGCATCTAAATCGGTTCCTCTTTGCAAAAAAGCATCAGAAGTGCATCATCCGTTTGTGTTTCTCTATTTTCCATTTTTTTAGTGCAGCGCTTTTGCTTTTTCAAAGCAAAAATGCAGTGCTATACCATAGAGGGGACACAGACAGACACACATACTATATTACTTTCCCCAAGATCCGCGGTGTCCAGTGATGGTTTACTTCCAGGTATCCCGCTGTACAGGACCTGTGAGACGTTAAAAAGACCTTTCCATATGACTCTTAGACTGAGTCACATGACCAGGTGGTCCTGTCAGTAATCGCAGGTCCTGTATGCCTGGTGCCTGGAAGGAACACATCACCAGAGTATGCACAGGCAGGCTCAGGTGTCGACCAGCTGTGTTTTGATTAGGGATAGGGTTAACAGGAGTTAACCCCTAATAGCTGGCTGATTACTTCTGGGATCACATGTTCTGAAAAACCTATCGCAGTCACTACCCACCCATTTAAGATGGTGGAGTATGTCTTCCCATGCTGACTATAGCGTTTGTGATACCACTCCTTGTGCTGCTATAGTCCAGTTTCAGGAGACCTATTTAGTGCTGTTTGGTGTGCTGTGGAAATCCTCTTGTCATCTGGTTATTTCCTCCCTGCTCTTTCCTCCTGCTCACCTTTTATCTTATAATTGTGTGTGTAATTGATGTTAGATTAGTGTTTGGTTTTCCCATTTGTCTATTGATGTGAGGTTTTACCACTGGGATGGGGGAGAGGGGTATTAGATCAGGGTTGGCCAGAAGCAGGGCAAGGGTGGCAGCCCAGACTTCTTCACCATCAGAGGTATCCCTGGGATAGGGGACATCTATTGCCCCTCTAGCCTAAAGGACAGCCTATGAGCTCCCATTTTCCCTGTTTTCTTCTACTATTCCATGACAGCACTCTTGAAATTATTCAGGAAAATTATTTAAATTACATATGTTTTGTCATACACATGTTAATTTCGTTTGTGTCTATTGGATCAACACAAAAATCAGATAAAGAAGGACATAATTTCACACAAAACCCTAAAAATGAGCCATACAGAATTGACACTTTTTCAAAACTGTGGGTAAACAACTTTCTTTCCAGCATGTGATGCTCGTTCAAACTCACTTGTGGTAAGCAACAGGGGTGGGCAATATGAAAATCACACCTGAATTCAGATAAAAAGGGGAGAAGTTGCCTAAATCTTTGCATTGTGTGTGCACCTAGCGAGACCTAAAAGAGGAGCAGAGAACTGTCTGAGGACTTGAGAACCAAAATTGTTGAAAAATATTAACATCTCAAGGTTGCAATTTGGAAGTCCATCTCTAGAGATGTTCTTAGGGGCACAGTGCACAACACAATCAAAAAGTTTACAACCCATGGCATTGTAGCTAATCTCCCTGGATGTGGACAGCAGAGAAAAATTGATGACTCGTAAACCTGCTGCCATGTAGTCCTCCATATTCATGACCTCTGTGCCCCTACCATTTATTGGCAACTTCTGCGAATGCAGAGTGAACTCAGGGAACTGGTAGATCTGTAAAAACCTGGTGGCAGATTCCCTTTAAGGTACGACTATTGGTAAAAAATGGAAATTTCTGGAAAGTGTGTCCAAATAACCCAGGTTTTCTTCTCTGCCTTCAAGTCTTTAGGGACTTTGCATTTAGCTATTCTGCCACTGCATCCAGTTCTGTACTTTGTTCGCAGAGACTATACTGTTTCCAGCCCTTCCTGGGTATGAACTGTACTTATAGACTGTTCTGTTATGGCCACTTCCAGTGTAACTGCTACTAAGAGTCTATTCCGTTTGGCATCACTGTGAATGAACTGTTACTTGCACAATTTATGAATTCTGCTTTTGTTTGCTGCTCCTGCATGTTTGTACTTGTTTCCACATGTGTAAATACAGCCTTTCACCTTATACTACGTAGTCTCAGTCATGTCTTTGCCCCCACACTATTAGATTACTAAAATATCCACACTAGTTGTTACACCTGCTGTGATTAACAAATAGTTGTAATCTTAGCTGCGGCCACACCCTTCCACTATATAAATCCACTCCTTACTCTTTCCTATTCTGGCTATAGTTCATTCTATGCTGAACCTATGAAGGAGTTGTTTTTGGAGAAAGCAGTGGTGAACTTAACATTTGATTCGGTGGAGTCCCTCTCTGGAAAAGAATTGGAGTTCTTTTGTTGAATCTCTTTTCCTTGTGTGTCCTCTTTCCTCATGTTGTCGATACACTAGTAGTAAGACTAGTGTCTTGCTGGTCTCACACTAGTTAGGGCTAGTCCAGGGTCAGCCAGAACCAAGGCACGTGGTCACGCACAGGGGGGAGGACTTGTCTAGGGACATTCGGGAGCTCAGAGATTAGCCATAGGTCAGTTAGGTGGTGACTACTTTCCCTATCATCAGGGTCTTCCTTTACATCGTCCCTGGTGTATCCCTCCTGTTGAGCAATGTGGTGTTCACCCCTTTATACTACTCTAACCTTCACAGCAGAGTCCATCATAGAATCACTGCTTGGCCGGTAGAGAGTAAACAGGGCCAGGAACATTTTTGTAGGGCCATTTCTGTATCAAACGTTGTTTTAGTCTTCACTTTTTAGAGCTATTTATTCTTCGCCTCATCTACAGCCGGTTCAATCCTGGTGGCCTCCATCAATACGAGTGATGGAAGTCATGGCCCGCCGTGATGAAAGAAAGTCTTGTCTTGTCTAGCTTTTTAATAAAGTTTCTACAACTAATCAAATCCATGTAACGACCCCGGTGAGGAAATAGCAGTCTTAGATTGATTATGAGGTCTGAACGCTTATATTATTCATGAGGTTCAGATTAGGTACGCACGCCTTCATTTTTCTTTTCTGATCCAGACCAGCTTTGGTAAACATGTTTTTTTTAAAGTAAAATTAAAAGTATTTTTCTCCCAATCCATCATTAGTATCTTTTCTTGGAACTCTGGATTGTGATGTTCCTCTATTATTCCTCCTGGAAATGTATTAATAGGCAAATATTTGGGTATTGCCATTGCCCTTATCACAGAACATGTGCCCACACTGACACTGTCAAGTCAGAGAGTTTGATAATCTGCTGTATGTAATCACAAAAGGTAGCAAACAGGATGCAGACAACATCAGTAAAAGAATAAAGAGAGCCATTCAAGCAGATAAAGAACTTTGTTACCAGAAAAAATGCATAGAGATAGAAAATGAACAAGGCATACCAAAAGATCAAAGGGATACAGCAAAACAAGAGTGGGAAGGCTGAAAGACACCAACTGGAACAAACTAACTGAGTCGGAACAGATCAAGGGAAGATGGAAAGAATACACTGAGCGTCTGTACAATCAGTGATACTGGAAAGAACTGAGACTGGACATGATAGCGAACCAAACATCTCGAAAGAAGACGTTTTTGCTGCAATAAGGCTTCGGTCAAAGAATAAAAGCACCAAGATGTGACAATATTCCAATAGAGCTAATAAAGTCTTCTGAAGCAGCAGTAGACGTCATCGCACACGTGTCCACAAATATGGACTAAAGGTAAATGGCTCAAGGACCTGACAAGATCAGTGTTTATTCCTATTAGAAAGAAGGGAGATGTTACTAATGGTGGAAATTATAGGACTATTGTGATTATACCTCATGCCAGCAAAATACTGCTGAAGATCCTACAAAGACGGCTACAGCTTTACTTTGACAAAGAGTTGCCAGAGGAAAAGCAGGATTCAGAAAAGGCAGAGGAAAAAGAGATATAATTGATAACATGAGATTGGTAATGGAGAAGGCCAAAGAATACAACAAGGAACTCTATTTTTGCTTCAATGACTACAGCAACGTCTTTGACTGTGTTGATCACCAGAAACATTGGAGTACTATCAAGGTAATGGGTGTGCCAAACCATCCAATAAGCCTCATTAGGAACCTCTACATCGACCAAGAGGCAACAGTCTGAATGGAATATGGTGACATGCATGGTTCAAAGTAGAGCGAGGCGTCAGACAACACTATATCCTGTCACAATTTTGCAGGAGCTATTTTCAGGGAGGCTGGACTTACTGAGAAAGAAGAAGGAATCAAAATTGGGGGACGAATCATCACCAATCTAAGATACACACATAATACAATTGTGATAGCAACAAGTGTGGATGGAATGAAGGACTTATTACAAGAGTGTCAAGATGGAGAGCTCCAACATGGGACTGCTACTCTACAAAAAGAAGACAAAGATACTAACTACAGCCAGGCACGATCAGGACACAAGTGAGTTGGACGGTGACGAACTGGAAGTTGTAAAGGTCTTCACACTACTTGAATCAATGATCACTCAAGACGCAGTGATGACACCGGAACTCAATAAGAGAAGAGCTATGGGGAAATCAACAATGAAGTCACTGGACGAGGTCTTCACATCAAGGAACATTTCACCGGTGATGAAGACACGGCTCGTACATAGTCTGGTCTGTTCTGTAGTAACATAAGGAAGTGACACCTGGATGATAAAGTAACAAGACAGAAGAATCAACACCTTCAAAATGTGGAGCTGGAGAAGGAGGTTATCATCACCATGAATGGCAAGAGGGACAAAGAAATACATTTTGGAGCAAATCAAGCCAGACATGTCACTGGAAGCAAGGATAACCAACCTAACACTTGTCTACAGATCATACGAAGAGAGCCTTCACTGGAGAAGGACATCATGATGGGAATAATAGAAGGAACAAGACAAAAGGGAAGACCAACAACCCGATGGCTTGATACTGTCAAGATAACGGTGGAATACACCCTGGTGAAACTATATAGGCTTGCATGAGATCAATCTTCCTATAGAGTGTTCAACCATCAAGTTGCCCTGGCTCTAGATTGAGCTGAAGGCCAATAAATAATAATAATAATGATATAGAGGTGTTATCAGTCATTGTACAGGAGGAGGTGAGCGGTGACATCATCTATTGTGAATGGTGGATCCTGTGTGTTATCTACTGTATATAGAGGTGTTATCAGTCATTGTACAGGAGGAGGTGAGCTGTGATATCATCTATTGTGAATGGTGGATCCTGTGTTATCTACTGTATATAGAGGTGTTATCAGTCATTGTACAGGAGGAGGTGAGCTGTGATATCACCTATTGTGAATGGTGGATCCTGTGTTATCTACTGTATATAGAGGTGTTATCAGTCATTGTACAGGAGGAGGTGAGCGGTGACATCATCTATTGTGAATGGTGGATCCTGTGTTATCTACTGTATATAGAGGTGTTATCAGTCATTGTACAGGAGGAGGTGAGCTGTGACATCTATTGTGAATAGTGGATCCTTTGTTATCTACTGTATACAGAGGTGTTATCAGTCATTGTACAGGAGGAGGAGGTGAGCTGTGATATCACCTATTGTGAATGGTGGATCCTGTATTATCTACTGTATATAGAGGTGTTATCAGTCATTGTACAGGAGGAGGAGGTGAGCTGTGATATCACCTATTGTGAATGGTGGATCCTGTGTTATCTACTGTATATAGAGATGTTATCAGTCATTGTACAGGAGGAGGAGGTGAGCTGTGATATCATCTATTGTGAATGGTGGATCCTGTGTTATCTACTGTATATAGAGGTGTTATCAGTCATTGTACAGGAGGAGGAGGTGAGCTGTGATATCATCTATTGTGAATGGTGGATCTTGTGTTATCTACTGTATATAGAGGTGTTATCAGACATTGTACAGGAGGAGGTGAGCTGTGATATCACCTATTGTGAATGGTGGATCCTGTGTTATCTACTGTATATAGAGGTGTTATCAGACATTGTACAGGAGGAGGAGGTGAGCTGTGATATCATCTATTGTGAATGGTGGATCTTGTGTTATCTACTGTATATAGAGGTGTTATCAGACATTGTACAGGAGGAGGTGAGCTGTGATATCACCTATTGTGAATGGTGGATCCTGTGTTATCTACTGTATATAGAGGTGTTATCAGACATTATACAGGAGGAGGAGGTTAGCTGTGATATCACCTATTGTGAATGGTGGATCCTGTGTTATCTACTGTATATAGAGGTGTTATCAGTCATTGTACAGGAGGAGGAGGTGAGCTGTGATATCACCTATTGTGAATGGTGGAACCTGTGTTATCTACTGTATATAGAGGTGTTATCAGTCATTGTACAGGAGGAGGTGAGCTGTGATATCACCTATTGTGAATGGTGGATCCTGTGTTATCTACTGTATATAGAGGTGTTATCAGTCATTGTACAGGAGGAGGAGGTGAGCTGTGATATCATCTATTGTGAATGGTGGATCCTGTGTTATCTACTGTATATAGAGGTGTTATCAGTCATTGTACAGGAGGAGGAGGTGAGCTGTGATATCACCTATTGTGAATGGTGGATCCTGTGTTATCTACTGTATATAGAGGTGTTATCAGTCATTGTACAGGAGGAGGAGGTGAGTTGTGATATCACCTATTGTGAATGGTGGATCCTGTGGTATCTACTGTATATAGAGGTGTTATCAGTCATTGTACAGGAGGAGGAGGTGAGCTGTGATATCATCTATTGTGAATGGTGGATCTTGTGTTATCTACTGTATATAGAGGTGTTATCAGTCATTGTACAGGAGGAGGTGAGCTGTGATATCACCTATTGTGAATGGTAGATCCTGTATTATCTACTTATATAGAGGTGTTATCAGTCATTGTACAGGAGGAGGTGAGCTGTGATATCATCTATTGTGAATGGTGGATCCTGTGTTATCTACTGTATATAGAGGTGTTATCAGTCATTGTACAGGAGGAGGTGAGCTGTGATATCATCTATTGTGAATGGTGGATCCTGTGTTATCTACTGTATATAGAGGTGTTATCAGTCATTGTACAGGAGGAGGAGGTGAGCTGTGATATCACCTACTGTGAATGGTGGATCCTGTGTTATCTACTGTATATAGAGGTGTTATCAGTCATTGTACAGGAGGAGGAGGTGAGCTGTGATATCACCTATTGTGAATGGTGGATCCTGTGTTATCTACTGTATATAGAGGTGTTATCAGTCATTGTACAGAAGGAGGTGAGCTGTGATATCACCTATTGTGAATGGTGGATCCTGTGTTATCTACTGTATATAGAGGTGTATTCAGTCATTGTACAGGAGGAGGAGGTGAGCTGTTATACCATCTATTGTGAATGGTGGTTGCAGTGTTATTTATTAGCATTACTTGGGGCACTATTATTTACCTAAAAGTAATCTTTTGCTGCAGGAGAACTTAAAAAAAATTATATTAAAAAATTGCCCAAAATAAAAGTTCTTTGGTTTTTTGATAAACTTGTTTGTGGAAAAAAACACATTAAATCATTCTCTGTTCTATTTTTTTCATGATATTTATATTACAGACAATTTCCCCTTTAAATCCAGTATGCCGCAGTGTTTATTAGCCAGTTCCGCACCAAACATGGCAAAATATAGAACCGCCTCTGCATGATTGCAAATATAGTAAAAGCAAGTGTGCATTAATACAGTAATTATTTTCACTTATGCACCATGTTACGATGTAATGTTGTGTAAATAGTTTAATACGCTTAATTAATAGAGCTAATGCGGGTCTATGGGAAATGTGTACATGGAAAGCTTTCCGCTTCTGTTCTCGGGCAATATTGTGTTCTGCTGCACTGATTTTTGTTTTTTTTTTAAGTTGCCCTTCTTCTATTATGAAAATGATTTAATATTTGTCTTGTAGGGTTTATTATCAAAATGATTTGTAGGTGTCAAGGGGCGTTCCACTGTGCACTCATTTGGGGTTTTGCCACTTTCTGACTCTGTTCACACTGTGGTGTGTGACTAGTGACCTTGTGCTTCTTTTTGCTCAGCCTATAGTCTCCTATGCTGATTATAGCTTCAGCTTTGCTCTAGCGAGATCGGTCTGTGGTGTGGTGTTCCAGTTTCCGGGAAACAGTTGTAACTTGTTTGGTGTATGGTGGAAACTTCCTTGTTGTGTTTTTATCTTTTACTTGTATTTGTTTTCTCCCAAATGACATATTGTATCCTCCCTGTGTGTGAGTGCTGAGAGCTTGTGATTTGGTTAACCCTGTCTGTCTTTATCTGTGGGTTTCAATTAATTCCCTGCTCTGGCTGTAAGGGGAGTGGGAATCATATGAGGGCTGAGCAGGAGCAGGGCTAGGGTGGAGACTCAAGCCTCTCCACCATCAGGAGTACCCCTGAAAAAGGGTGAGTTCAGGGCTCTCTTGCTTGAGGGGCAGATCAGGCGCCCCGGTTCCCCTTTTACCCGAAATCATCCTGACAGTAGGAATCTTGTCCAGCAGTTGAATCGGTGGTCCAGGGCCATCAGACAAGAGTCCAGAGTATCTCTGCCTAACTTCGGGTAATCATGACTCCTTTACAGTATAGTAGCTATGGCGTGATGACCAAGCCAACTGATCAGTTGAGGAACCTGGATCGCCAGGTATGGTCCAGTGGCCACAAAATACCAAAGGTACCCCTGGACCAGAGTTCTTCTTCAAGCTTAGTGCATTTAAAAAAAAACAAAACATTTTTAGAATTTCACACACAATGGACTACACCAGTCTATGGATGTAGTTGATTAAAGAAAACCCTTGAGGTCCATTATGCTATCCTCTCTGAGGCCAGAATAAACAACACACGGTGCACAGCCACCAAGGAGAGGTTTTTGTCAGGGGTGTACCTACAACGAGAGTTGCAATCGCACCCGGCCCCTGGAGCTTAGGGGGCCCCAAAACTCCCTTTGGCCTATAGAAAAAGTCTATTGCTATTAAAGATTTGCAATAATTGGGGCCCTGTTGGAGCTTTCAATTTGTGGCCCATGAGCCTTAAGTTACACCACTGGCCATTGGTATTCATGATGTACGGCTCCCCTACACACCAGTCATTGTGAGTTATATCAAACCTATCCTTTCATGCAGAACCGGCATTAAAGCAAAATCTAGCTACCGTCATTCTGCACACTTCTGGTGCACATACTTAACTAATGTGTCCAGTAATTGTACCATTTGCCAACTTGCCATCCTCACTTTGAATTAGTGATTTCCTTTCATCAGTATTATACCAGCACTATAAGTGCTGAGACATCCATTACGTCTCTTCCCAGCATGCACTTTTCCTGCCGTCATCACAGAGCTTACTTGAAAGGCCACCTCTCTGCTATTCCTGTATATGTAATTTGACAGACATGTGTGTAGGAATAGATAGATAAAAACCCACCCGACTACCTGTAGAAAATCAAGGAATCTACACCATTTCCTTTAGAAAAGTAAAGACCCTCCGCCACTTCCTGTAGAAAAAAAATCCTGCACCACTTCCTGTAGATGAACAAAGACCCTCCGCCACTTCCTGTAGATAAACAAAGACCCTCTGCCACTTCCTGTAGATAAACAAAGACCCTCCGCCACTTCCTGTAGATGAACAAAGACCCTCCGCCACTTCCTGTAGATAAACAAAGACCCTCCGCCACTTCCTGTAGATAAACAAAGACCCTCCGCCACTTCCTGTAGATAAACAAAGACCCTCTGCCACTTCCTGTAGATAAACAAAGACCCTCTGCCACTTCCTGTAGATAAACAAAGACCCTCTGCCACTTCCTGTAGATAAACAAAGACCCTCCGCCACTTCCTGTAGATAAACAAAGACCCTCTGCCACTTCCTATAGAAAAAAAATCCTGCACCACTTCCTGTAGATGAACAAAGACCCTCCGCCACTTCCTATAGAAAAATAAAGACCCTCCGCCACTTCCTATAGAAAAACAAAGACCCTCTGCCACTTCCTGTAGAAAAAAAATCCTGCACCACTTCCTGTAGGTAAACAAAGACCCTCTGCCACTTCCTGTAGATAAACAAAAACCCTCCGCCACTTCCTGTAGATAAACAAAGACCCTCCGCCACTTCCTGTAAATTAACAAAGACCCTCCGCCACTTCCTATAGAAAAACAAAGACCCTCCGCCACTTCCTATAGAAAAACAAAGACCCTCCACCACTTCCTATAGAAAAACAAAGACCATCCGCCAAGTCCTGTAGAAGAACAAAGTCCTTTCGCCGCTTCCTGTACAAAAACTAAAAATTGTTGCCACTTCCCGTAGATGAACAAAGACACTTTGTCACTTCCTGTAGAAGAAAAAAGATCCTCAGCCACTTCCTGTACAATAACAAAAATCCTCCACCAATTCCTGCAGAAAAACAAAGACCCTCCACCACTTCCTGTAGAAAAACAAAGATCCTCCACCACTTCCTATAGAAAAACAAAGATCCTCTGCACTTCCTGTAGATAGACAAATACCCTCCGCCACTTCCTGTAGAAAAACAAAGATCCTCCCCCACTTTCTGTAGATAGACAAAGACCCTCCACCACTTCCTGTAGAAAAACAAAGACCCTCCCCACTTCCTGTAGATAGACAAAGACCCTCCACCACTTCCTGTAGAAAAACAAAGACCCTCCCCCACTTCCTGTAGATAGACAAAGACCCTCCACCACTTTCTGTAGAAAAACAAAGACCTTCCACCACTTCCTATAGAAAAACAAAGATCCTCTGCACTTCATGCAGAAAAACCAAAGTCCTCCGCCACGTCCTGTAGCTAGACAAAGACCCTCCGCCACTTCCTGTAGCTAGACAAAGACCCTCCACCACTTCCTGTAGATAAACAAAGACCCTCCACCACTTCCTGTGCAAAATCAAAAACCCTCTGCCACTTCCTATAGAAAAACAAAGATCCTCCGCCACTTCCTGTAGATAAAGAAACACCCTCTGTATCTTTCTATAGGAAAACAAAGATCATCTGCTTCTTTGTGTAGAAAAATCAAAACCCTCCACCACTTCCTGTAGATTAACAAAGACTTGTTGCCATTTCCTGTAGGTGAACAAAGACCCTCCATCACTTTCTATAGAAGAATAAAGACCTGCTGCCACTTTCTGTAGAAAAACAAAGACCCTCCACCACTTCCTGTAAATGGCTAAAGGCTTTCTGCCACTTACTGTAAACTGAAGGGAGACCCCTAGTGGCCGAACATTTGAATGGATTTTTTGGATGCAAGGGAACATCATTTTTTTCTGAGAATGTTAA
Source organism: Allobates femoralis (assembly GCA_033576535.1). Lineage (NCBI taxonomy): Eukaryota > Metazoa > Chordata > Amphibia > Anura > Aromobatidae > Allobates > Allobates femoralis. The sequence continues at coordinate 20,116,694 of JARQOC010000011.1, forward strand.
TCACATTATCTATGAAATGAGATTACCCATATATACTCGAGTATAAGCCAACCCGAGTATAAGCCGAGACCCCTAATTTTACCCTCCAAAACTAGGGAAACTTATTGACTCGAGTATAAGCCTAGGGTGAGAAATGTAGCAGACCCCCATCCTGTTATATAACGCCCCCATCAGTGTTATACAGGCCCCTCATCAGTGGTATACAGGCCCCTCCATCAGTGGTATACAGGCCCCCTTCCTAGTATCTGGCCCCCAGCAGTGGTATACAGGCCCTCAGCAGTGGTATACAGGCCCCCAGCAGTGGTATACAGACCCCTCATCAGTGGTATACAGACCCCCAGCAGTGATATACAGCCCCCCTCCCTAGTATTTGTCCCCCAGCAGTGGTATACAGCCCCCCTCCCTAGTATCTGTCCCCCAGGCTGCGGCACACATTAAAATAACAAACATTTTATACATCACCTTTCCGGCGACTCCTTGCTGGCAGCGCTGCATCCTCCGGCCTCCCTGCTTCATCCTGCTTGTGTCGGATTCAACTGCTGTCACCAACGCAGCAGCGATGACGTCATCTGCTGCGCCGGTCACATGACACTGGCACAAGCAGGAAGAAGCAGGGAGACCGGAGGAGCGGCGATGCCAGCAAGGAGTCGCCGGAAAGGTGATGTATAAAATGTTTGCTATGTTAATGTGTGCCACAGCCTGGGGGCCAGATACTAAGGAGTGAGGGCTGTATATTACTGCTGGGGGCCAGTGTAGTGCAATATGCACCACTCCCCCCGCCGCTGATGGACGGGGGGATGCAGTACATATTCATTACACTAATGGGCGGCCCCACGTGACCGACCGCGGTCACTTCGGCCCCCTCCTCCCTCCTCCAGTCCCCGGTCACAACCCCACCCCCTAAGCAAATACGAGTGACTCGAGTATAAGCCGAGGGGGGCACTTTTCAGCACAAAAATTGTGCTGAAAAACTCGGCTTATACTCGAGTATTTACGGTAGTTTCTCTGCAAGTACAGTAACTATATGATAATATTTTGGCTGGCTGGAGTCACCACTAGGGGGAGCTTACTGTATAGTGTGTTTTATTGAGTTCAGTGTATAAATAGTATGTAGTAAGCCGTCCTACCCAGTGACGGCTGCAGGCAGAAAGAACTTTATTTGATTTAACTATCTATATGAGGAATTTAGAGTTTTGTATTAGAAAAAAAAGATATCTCTTTTATGTGAAGTTAATCCTTGAAGCTCTTAGTCTGCATGATTAAATGGAATAGCACGGGCTGATGATATTAATGCAGTGACGTTGGCCAGTTAAAAACTGTAGAGAGCGGATGCAGTAATGGAAGCTATACAGGCTGTATGGTAGCTGGAATATTGGTAGATGTAGAGGCTGGATGGACAGCATAAAGAGACCAATGAAGGAGGGTGGTCTAAATGGCGCAACATAGATGGCTCAGCGATTTGGCAGAGCTGAATAGGTCAGAAGACTGTAGCAATGAAGCAAAGTCCAGCAATGTAGCAGAATTGCTTATGTCTGGAGGCACACTATGAAACATACAGAGTTGGCTATGTCAGGAGGCACACTGAGTCAATGTAGCAGGTTTGGGTACGTCAGTAAGCAGGCTGTAACAGAGCCCAGTAATGTAGCACAGTTGGGTATGTCAGGTGGTAATGTGTGGCAATGTTGCAGAGCCAAGCGATATAGCAGAACTGATTATGTCAAGAGGAATACTATAACAACATAGCAGAGTTAACTAAGTCAGAAGGCCCACTGTGTTAATATAGCAGGCTTGGGTATGGCAGAAAGCACACTGTAATAGAGCCCAGCTATGTAGCAATGTTGCATCTGCCAGGAGGCAAATAGTGGCAATGTTGCAGAGCCAAGCGATGTAGCAAACCTGGTTATGTCAAGAGGAACACTATGACAACATAGCAGAGTTGTCTATGTCAGTTATGTCAATGCAGGAAGTATGGGTATGTCAGCAGGCACAATGTAGTAGAGCCCAGCAATGTAGCAAAGTTGGGTCTGTGAGAAGGCAAACTGTGGCAATGTTGCAGAGCCAAGTGATGTAGCAAACCTGGCTATGTCAAGAGGAACACTATGACAACATAGCAGAGTTGTCTATGTCAGTTATGTCAATGCAGGAAGTATGGGTATGTCAGCAGGCACAATGTAGTAGAGCCAAGCGATGTAGCAAAGTTGTGTCTGCCAGGAGGCAAACTGTGGCAATGTAGCAGAGCAAAGTAACATAGCAGAAGGTATGGCAGGAGGCACAGTGTGACAGGATGGTGAGGTAGAGATGCTTAGCATTGCAAGGATTCCTAGCACCTGAACACTCAGGCCGCAGTCCTCCACCTGAGCATGCCATGGCAATCCTAAGCTCTGTAGAACACAGAAAGCCAGTGGCCAGAAAGGGATAAGTAACAGATGTAAGTATTACAAAGATAGCATATTACTGTATATTTTATTATTTTTATTTTTCTTATTTATAACAAAAATAATTGCACCTTTATATATCAGTATAAATGTTTTCTGCCTGATTTCTCAGAATTCTTTCCTTCTTCTTCTATTTGTGACTTCTTTTTTAGGCCCTGGAGGTTTGTCATTTTATTATGGTTAGCAAAAATGCAAACAAATAAAAAGCCAAAGGAGGGATATGAAATTTCTATCTATACTAATAGCAAATAAGAGCTGTGTGATCGGCTGGATACCTCAGATGTTTACACCACCACGGTAGCGGACTAGACCGCATGCGGAACACGCGCATCTTGCCGAGTTCACACACTGTTAACATCAGAACCTGTTCTCCCCAGGACAGACCCGATGACTGATCGCTAGCTTGTTCCATATAAAGATGTGCGGAATGATGAAACAACCCGACTCTTGCAGGTGTTAGATAATTTCCTCTGCGAACATCAACCTGAAATGTATCATCCGCCTTCACTAACAGAGGAGAGACACAAATGATTCCCAGTCTGGATATAGTGGCCGGTCTGGGGTTAGTGGTAGATGCACAATGATGATGGAGGCTTTAATTCCAGGCTGTTGAAAATGTAAATTGAGGAATGAACGCTCCAGAAGTCTAAGGTTCAGGCCCTCAACAGTCACAAATGACCAAGAAAATCGAGACGTTAAAAGTAATGTATAACCTCCTACCAATAAGACTCAACGCCTTCATAATGTGGAGGGGAGAGAGGATGTGATCAATACCATGGATGGAAAGAAGAACAAACACATCAATTCTGGAACAAATGAAGCCAAACATGTCACTGGAAGAGACGATCACCAAGATACGAACTGTCTACACATCATACGAAGAGAGCAATCACTGGAGAAGGACATCATGGTCAGAAGAATAGAAGGAACAAGGCAAAGAGGAAGACCAGCAACTGATAACTTGATACTATCAAGATAACAGCAGAGAAGACCCTGGTGGATCTGTCTAGGTTGGGAGAAGACTGATGGACCTACTCATGTTTTGAGAAGACCCTGATGGACCTATCTAGGCTTGGAGAAGACCCTGATGGACCTATCTAGGTTTAGGGAAGATCCTGGTGGATCTATTTAGGCTTGGATAATACCCCGATGGACCTATCTAGGCTTGGAGAAGACCCTGGTGGGCCTATTTGTCATTGGAGAAGACCCTGGTGGACCTATCTAGACTCGGCATAGATCCTGTTGGACCGATCTAGGCCTGGAGAACACCCTGGTGAACCTGTCTTGGCTTGGACAAGACCTTGGTGAACGTATTTAGCCTTGGAGAAGACCCTGGTGGACCTGCCCAAGTTTGGAGAAGACCCTCATGGACCTATCTAGACTTAGAGAAGACCCTGATGAACTTATCTAGGCTAGGGGAAGATCCTGATGGACCTATCTAGGATTGGAGAAGATCCTGGTGGACCCATCTAGACTTAGAGAAGACCCTGGTGGACCTATATAGGCTCGGCATAGATACGGTTGGACCTATCTAGGCCTGGACAAGACCCTGGTGAACCTATTTAGGCTTGGAGAAGACCCTGCTGGACCTATCTAAAAAAGGTCACAAAAATTTGGGGTCTTGTGGACTTCAGCCCCTTCCCCCCCCCAACAGCCCCCCACAGGAGTAAATTTCTGTTTGACCCAAATTTTGTACCAATTTTTTAATTGTTAATTAGGGATGGTGAATACCTTACTATTCGGAATCGCTATACCCGCAACGAGTGAGTCTCGGTGCTCACTACTCGTTGCGAGTATAGTGATTCCGAATACTTTTTCAGTGTATCAATAGATACACTGCAAAAGTCCTGTAAAAGAGAGAAAAAGTGGTTAAAAAATAAAACAATCGGATACTCACCTTAACCGACGGCTGTACCGGGACCCGCCGATGCACATCTATTCATGGAAAAGGACCTTTCACCCTCCCAGCCAATCAGATGGCTGGGAGAGATCTGACCAATCAGATGCCGCCACGTCACAATGAAGTAATCGCTATCAGCCACCTGATTGACCAGATGGAAAGGTCCTCGGTGTACATTGTACAGGAGGAGGAGGTGAGCTGTGATATCACCTATTGTGAATGGTGGATCCTGTGTTATCTACTGTATATAGAGGTGTTATCAGTCATTGTACAGGAGGAGGAGGGGAACTGTGATATCACCTATTGTGAATGGTGGATCCTGTGTTATCTACTGTATATAGAGGTGTTATCAGTCATTGTACAGGAGGAGGAGGTGAGCTGTGATATCACCTATTGTGAATGGTGGATCCTGTGTTATCTACTGTATATAGAGGTGTTATCAGTCATTATACAGGAGGAGGTGAGCTGTGATATCACCTATTGTGAATGGTGGATCCTGTGTTATCTACTGTATATAGAGGTGTTATCAGTCATTGTACAGGAGGAGGTGAGCTGTGATATCACCTATTGTGAATGGTGGATCCTGTGTTATCTACTGTATATAGAGGTGTTATCAGTCATTGTACAGGAGGAGGAGGGGAACTGTGATATCACCTATTGTGAATGGTGGATCCTGTGTTATCTACTGTATATAGAGGTGTTATCAGTCATTGTACAGGAGGAGGAGGTGAGCTGTGACATCACCTATTGTGAATGGTGGATCCTGTGTTATCTACTGTATATAGAGGTGTTATCAGTCATTGTACAGGAGGAGGAGGTGAGCTGTGATATCATCTATTGTGAATGGTGGATCCTGTGTTATCTACTGTATATAGAGGTGTTATGAGTCATTGTACAGGAGGAGGTGAGCTGTGATATCACCTATTGTGAATGGTGTATCCTGTGTTATCTACTGTATATAGAGGTGTTATCAGTTATTGTACAGGAGGAGGAGGTGAGCTGTGATATCATCTATTGTGAATGGTGGATCCTGTGTTATCTACTGTATATAGAGGTGTTATCAGTCATTGTACAGGAGGAGAAGGTGAGCTGTGATATCACCTATTGTGAATGGTGGATCCTGTGTTATCTACTGTATATAGAGGTGTTATCAGTCATTGTACAGGATGAGGAGGTGAGCTGTGATATCACCTATTGTGAATGGTGGATCCTGTGTTATCTACTGTATATAGAGGTGTTATCAGTCATTATACAGGAGGAGGAGGTGAGATGTGATATCACCTATTGTGAATGGTGGACCTATGTTATCTACTGTATATAGAGGTGTTATCAGTCATTGTACAGGAGGAGGAGGTGAGCTGTGATATCACCTATTGTGAATGGTGGATCCTGTGTTATCTACTGTATATAGAGGTGTTATCAGTCATTGTACAGGAGGAGGATGAGCTGTGATATCACCTATTGTGAATGGTGGATCCTGTGTTATCTACTGTATATAGAGGTGTTATCAGTCATTGTACAGGAGGAGGTGAGCTGTGATATCATCTATTGTGAATGGTGGATCCTGTGTTATCTACTGTATATAGAGGTGTTATCAGTCATTGTACGAGGAGGAGGTGAGCTGTGACATCAGCCTATTGTGAATGGTGGATCCTGTGTTATCTACTGTATATAGAGGTGTTATCAGTCATTGTACAGGAGGAGAAGGTGAGCTGTGATATCACCTATTGTGAATGGTGGATCCTGTGTTATCTACTGTATATAGAGGTGTTATCAGTCATTGTACAGGAGGAGGAGGTGAGCTGTGACATCACCTATTGTGGATCGTGTGTTATCTACTGTATATAGAGGCGTTACCTGTCGTAACATAAAAACCTGATTTACACAATAGGTAGCAATCTTCCAATGACACATTCCCTTTCATTACGGCATGAAGATATCAGTCGTTGGTTGGCTTGGGCAGTTTTTCTATTAGAATGTGTTGATAGTCGCGGTAAATGTTATATGATTTTCCTTAAATTAAGCAAAATGAAAAACTAAAATAAAGAAAAAAAAAATGGAGGAAAATCCCTGCTGCCGTACAGACGGGATAATTTCAGGGTTCGGTGTTCTTGTGGTCGTGTCGACTGTCACCGCGAGGATCGGGCTCAACTCCCACCGCCAACTTCCTCCGAGTCAATGGCTGGAGCTGCAGCCCTGGTCTCCTGCACATTCACACTCCGCATCATCAGCCTTTCTTACACCAAACCTTTGCACACTGCTACATTTTTTTTTTTTTTGTCTTCTTAATTCGACTTCTAGAAAATATTGCATCACAATAAATTATTCAGCCCGAGCGGCTTTTCATCTTCTGAGACACATCTTCATGTGATCTCTTAACAACTATTTATTTAATACCAGACCAGAAATTCTCCCGAACGCCTGCTATAATCGCCCGGGGGCATATTTCTTAAATAGAAGCTCTTCCATCTTTGTATACCTAAAAAAATTTGCATACGAAAGGAACAAGCTCACCTTTAATAATAATAATAATATTAATTAAAAAAAACTTTTTTTTAAAAAAAATACATCACCATTTTTTTGGATTTATGGAAAAGAGAAGAAAAAAATGATGATAAATTTAATATAGTATTACATTTCGTGTTTCATCTTTTTTTCTTTTCCTTCATTTTTAGTGCGGTAAATAAAACACCTTTTCAGATGTGCCGGACAGTTTAATAGGACTCAGCAGGGAAAAAAAAAAAAAGATTTAGTCGTCTGCATCAAGCGAGGCCGGGAGATAGCGTCTGATCATCGCCATCATTTGCATACAAATTTATAGTCTGTTCTAGATAAAGGTTAAAAGAGATAAATGAGCATTTCTGTTATATTCCGTAATCGCCAGCCAGCACATAATTTACTATATTTGTGCTTTCAATCATAACATCAATAAAGGTAATTATAGACAGCGGATAACTTACCTTAATTTCCGGTAATTGCTATATACCTCTCCTCCCCCACCTCCCCACCTCTGCAGTATTTTTACCGTATCATTTAGAGGTGCTTTTGTTTGCCGTAATTATTCATCAACTTCTATGCATGAAATTCGAGTTGAATTTGCACTGAACACTTCCAGGGGCGATGCTGTTATTTTCCTAATTGGGCACCGTGGAAATGTGTGCACGGAGCCTATAGGAAAACGTGTGCCTCTGTGCTACATACATCATAGTACGGCGCCAACAACCCCTGAGCCTCCATGTGAAACTAAAAGCATAGGGTATGGCCCCATAGATGCCATATTAGTCAGACGTTTTAGAAAAAGAGTGTCATGACAAATATGACTTACTGCTCTGTTTGATACCTGGTGTGCGGAGCTGTCAGTAGTTGATTGACAGCGCAGGCTTCCAGTCTGGTTCTGGGAGGTGCTGGGTGGCTCAGGTGTTCCATCTTCCCTGTGATTGCTCTGTTACTATACTGAGCAGCTTCTCCCAGAATCCTGCCAGTTGTAGATTCTACCTGAAGTGCTGTGTGGCCTGCACTCCTGTGTCTGTTATGATCTTTGTTGCTTGATTTCCCTTTTGCCTTGTTGTGATCTCCTGGTATTTTAATCCCTAGACTGTGACCTGAATACACCTCTGTTCCATAATAGTCAGATGTTTTAGAAAAAGAGTGTCATGACAAATATGACTTACTTCTCTGTTTGATACCTGGTGTGCGGAGCTGTCAGTAGTTGATTGGCAGCGCAGGCTTCCAGTCTGGTTCTGGGAGGTGCTGGGTGGCTCAGGTGTTCCATCTTCCCTGTGATTGCTCTGTTACTATACTGAGCAGCTTCTCCCAGAATCCTGCCAGTTGTAGATTCTACCTGAAGTGCTGTGTGGCCTGCACTCCTGTGTCTGTTATGATCTCTGTTGCTTGATTTCCCTTTTGCCTTGTTGTGATCTCCTGGTATTTTAATCCCCGGACTGTGACCTGAATACACCTCTGTTAACTCCCTGAATCCTCTTAGTGCTCTCCTGAGAACCTGACCCTGAACTGTTGCATAACTATGTTTCTGTTTACTCCCTGAATACTACGAGCTCTACTGCAACCTGATCCTGGATTACCTGACTTCTCTGCTGACTATACTCCGGTAAATAGTGACTATATCTAAATCTAGTTATTAGTAGTGACTAGTGTCACAAACAGGTTGTCAGCTGGGTGATGCAGCTAATGGGATTTCAAGTTTCAATGAAGCTGAACCCAAACACTTGCAATTGTGTCAAGTTACTGTAAAGGTACCTTTACACGCCGCTACAGGATGGTGGAAACAACCGGGTAGATGAGACAAATGTATCTTGCACCGCCAAATCAACCCGCGGACGCGGCGTGTAAAGGCGGTTGTTGCCACCCGTCACTTGAGGCACCTGTTTCAGAGCAGTGCTCAAAAACAGGTTGATTTCAAGGCGATTGTTACGGCCTGTATCGGCGTGTAAATAAGGAACAGGAGGGTTGTTTCGACACCTTGCTATCTACCTGGGGCGTGACGCATGCTCCGGGATACCGCGCCCCTTCAGCGATCATTGGAGGAAGCTCCTGCGTTACGATTGGTTGTCGCTGCATAGGGCGGCATATTTAAGGAGCTGACCAGTCACACTACACAATTTCTCGAGCGTCATGTATTAGTCTGCCTCCTGCGCTGGCTGGCCAATCATGATGCTATTGCTTTGTCCTATCAGCGTACAGAATTCTCGTAATCCACAATTGTGGCACGCCTATGTGTTGTCCCTGCTGCACCAGGTCTGCCCATATTACCTTGTTATAGCGGTGTGTAAATGAGGTAAGTTGCTCGGCAGAAGGTAACTTGAGACACCCGGCGGTGTATCTAGAGATAGATGTAACCTACTGTAGCGCACCTTGTTGCGGCGTGTAAAGGTGGTGCGGGTACCGTTTGTAACCGTTTGTACGTGCTCGTGCATGTGATGCACCCGGTTGTTTCCACCATCCTGTAGCGGCGTGTAAAGGTACCTTAAGGGAGTGGGAACAGCAATAGACGCACACAATTAGATCTAGCAGTGTCTGTAAAGGAACATCACCATCTGCTGGTCGAAGGATTCACTTGGAACTGATTAACAACAAAGCTGTTCCCTTGAGTAAAGAGATGCAGAGAGACTCAGGGTCAGGGGGTAGTTGTTGCACAGAAACTAAGTATAAAAGCCCAGAATGTCAGAACAAAACCCAAATACACTGATGAGCAAAATGGTAACAATGTTTTGAACCATTGACTTTCAGGTTCTATATCTCACCATTCACTACAGCTTTGAGCGTGAAACTACCTTCTTTTTATAAACAATCACCTTGGCTATCTCATACATAAATTTGTCTTGCAACTATTTAGTATCTGATTACTCGTGTAGTGGAATAATCTTTTTCTTCCTGTATACTACTAAGTACAACCTGTTCTCACATTCTCTAATAGCTCAGTAGCTCGGTGTGAAGCTTCAACTTCAATATTGTCATAAGAAGCATCAGCTGAAGTTTGCATATAAGTACAACAAATAGAAAGTAGAAGAGTGGAAATGGGTGATTTGGAGCGATGAGATGGTGCGACATTGTCCGCACAGTCCCCAGACCTCATCTCAATCCAACACTTGTGGCTAGAGGTGAAAAAAAGCTGTATACATCCCCAAGTGAGGAGAGCAGTATGTACCAACATTAGGAACGTGTAGAAGAAACCTTGATTCAGATCGTGGTGGAGACACACTTGATTCTGATGGAGAGCTGCCCAGAAGGATTCAGCCAAAAAGGAGATTTACAAAATAATACAAATTTAAATTTACACTTTTAGGAGCAAAACAGTAACAACGTGGCGGTGGGACAAGAATCTGCACAACTAATTATATGCTACATAGCCGCAAGTCACATTTATGTATGAGATAGCCAAGATGATTGTCTATAAAATGAAGGTAGTCTCAGGCTCAAAGCTGTAGTGGATGGTGAGATATGGAGCCTGAAAGTCAAAAGGTCACAGCATTGATACCCTTTTCTCGTCAGTGTATGCTTCCTACATCTCACCTTAGATAGGGGTACCCTGAAGAGTAGCACTAGCTTTCCAAAAAAGGTTCTAAGACGTCACAGTGGTCTTCTTCCCAAAGTGATTACAATACACAGCAGTGCCCTTTATCCATATTAATGAATTGGCCATCACCTTGGTGCCGGATCATTAGAATACATAATGCTGCACCGCCCTCTCCCCACCTTCATTACATAATAATCACTGCATGAATAGACTGCGCCTAGGACAGGAGGTGAGCGGGCGGTGAGCCTCATCACTGCTTCGTGTCACTTGTCAATGTTGTGTCAATTATTATCCTGAGTAGTGAAACGAGCTGACAATCCTGCTAACGAAGAAGTTACACAAAATTGCAGAAACGAATGATTTGGCAAAAATGATCTTTTTTTGCATTAATATAACAATTGCGGGAAAAATTGAGAACAGCAAAAAGCACAAAGTTGACATCGCAGCCACAGCTCTCTTCCCTCCCTCAGGGGACAGAGACATTCAGCCTCATGCTGCTGGTGAGAGCAGGAGGTGTGTCAGGGGTGTGGACTCTGGGGGCTCCAGGATCATCTAACATTCCTGCCCCCTCACACTTCTGTATGAACAGGGGGCATGACCGCCGGCCCCATGGTTACACTACAATCTTGCCCCTGATATACCATCCTATGTAATGTATGAACAGGGGTGTTCTCCCTTCATATAGCAATCATGTCACACAAGCAGATATAAATACACGCTGTGATCTTCTGCTGTACAACATATGATAGTGCATAATGTGTACTGCCATGTATAAGGCTAGGAGCACAGGCAAAGAACTGCATCGATTTATTCGGAGAAATAATTAGTACTGTCCCTGCCCTCCTACATGATGAAGCAGAGCTGTACACTGCAGTTCTAGGATATATAGATCAATTATAAATCAATACAATCATATCTGCTCCTCAGCTCTCTCCCCTCCCTCAGGGGACAGAGACATTCAGCCCCAAGCTGCTGGTGAGAGCAGTAGGTGTGTCAGGGGTGTGGACTCTGTGGGCTCCAGGATCATCTTACATTCCTGCCCCCTCACACTTCTGTGTGACCAGGGGGCATGACCACCGGCTCCATGGTTACACTACAATCCTGCCCCTGACATACCATCCTATGTAATGAATGAACAAGGGTGTTCTTCCTTCATATCGCAATCATGTCACACAAGCAGATATAAATACACGCTGTGATCTTCTGCTGTACAACACATGATAGTGCATAATGTGTAATGCCATGTATAGGGTTAGGAGCAGAGGCAAAGAACTGCATCGGTTTATTCAGTACTGCCATGGTCTACCCTCCCCCATATCAACGTGGTATTTTCCTGTCCTCTGATACTTTATTTGCTACCTGCACCAGCATGACTGTCCCTAAAGGGAGGGGTGAGAGCTGAGGAGCAGATATGATTTTATTGATTTATAAGTGATCTAGAGATCCTAGAACTGCAGTGCACAGCTCTGCTCCATCATGTAGGAGGGCAGGGACAGTACAAACATTTTTTTATCTCCCCGGAGTTCCTCTTTAAACTCACGAGGAAAGTTTGAGGGCCGATGAAAGACTCAGATGACACTTAGATGGATAAGGGTGGCTCATTTTTTACAGACTGTTCAATTGAAGATGCATGAAAAAACCTCCATCAGTTTTTTTTTAGACAAGAAAGATGGAGGAAAAAAGACTGATAAGAATTGGTAATGAACAAACAGTACCATGCTTGTGTGGTCAGTACTCAAAACGAGCAGTTGGATGCTCGGCCAGGCGCAACTTGAGTTCCGAGTATAGTGAAAGTCAATGGGGATCTTGAGCACCTTCCTGGAAGATCTTCTAGAAAAATGCTTGAGTTTCCCATTGACTTCCATTATACCTGGTACTAGAGTCGCACCCATTCAAGTGTCCCACTGATCGTTACGAATACTGAGCACCCCCGCATGGTAGTGCTCACTCATCACTAATGAGAATCTGTCCCAGCACATGAGGAAAGCCGGTAATTTTTTTCAAATAAGGGTTGTCCATGAAAAAAGATAGGACAGGTATTACTTTGAAACAACAGGCTGCTCCAGAGTTGTCAGTTTACAGAACTAATGAGAAGTTGTCCTGTCTACAACATGTATATTTTTAATTATTTTTTTTTATCATTGTAGCCATTTGTTCATATGAAGAGTGGAAAAAGTAGAGTACTTACTGCAAGAAAGGAAAGCCTCCTACTACCTAACTCTAAACAGCAGAAAAGAGAAGGATAGACAGACTTGACATCAACTATAGTAAACCTAATTGGGCTTCATCTGACTGGCATAAATCTCGGGCAATACTACTGGAGCTTCAAGTAGGATCAACTTTGAAATATAACCAACAGAAAAGATCAGCAAGTGAAAGGTATAAATAGCTGCACCTGCAATGTGATAGGGCAAACTAAATGATAAATGAAAACACCTGTTGACCAAAAAGAATGAAATAAAGGTAAAAGATAATCAGCCTTCGGACAGAGACTGAACCTGTAATGGCTCACAGGAGAAGGAAGTTGATCACACAGCACAGGGTCGCCGGACCGAATCCCGAGGCATAACATTTATAAAGGGAAGTAGAGACACATATCTCAGGAGCAGAGAGGAGCAAAAAGAAAAACAACACTAGATTCAGGATCTACTTTAGAATATAGCCAGCAGAAAAGGCCAGCAAGAGGAAGGTATAAATAGCCGCAACTGCAATGTGATAGGACAAACTAAATGATAAATTAAAACACCTGTTGACCGAAAAGAATGAAATAAAGGTAAAAGATAATCAGCCCTCGGACAGAGACTGAACCTGTAGTGGCTCACAGGAGAAGGAAGTTGATCACACAGCACAGGGTCGCCGGACTGAATCCCGAGACATAACATTTATAAAGGGAAGTATAGACACATATCTCAGGAGCAGAGAGGAGCAAAAAGAAAAACAACACTAGATTCAGGATCTACTTTAGAACATAGCCAGCAGAAAAGGCCAGCAAGAGGAAGGTATAAATAGCCGCAACTGCAATGTGATAGGAGAAACTAAATGATAAATTAAAACATCTATTGACCGAAAAGAATGAAACAATGGTAAAATGATAATCAGCTCTCGGACAGAGACTGAACCAGCTGTGACTCAGCAGAGAAGGAAGCCTATCACACAGCACAGGGTCACTGGATCAAACCCAAAGGCATGATATTTATAGAAGGAAGAGGAGGCACACGGAGGAGCAGGAAGAAAAGAAAAACAGTACTGGACTCAGGAGAATAGCAGCATTCACACCAGATAGAAAAAATTACATATTAGCGGCAGGTTCTCTTTAATGCAGCACTCACTCCACAACTGCAATGTACAGTGGAAAGTATATACATAAATATGGTGTTTCTTCAAATCTTGATATAGAAGGAATCAAGATAAACAAGTAGATAAATGAGCCTCAAATTAGTGTCAGTAATGCAGCAGCTAGGTGAGAACGCCTGTACCTTGTGAGCCTCCCAGATGTGCTGCGTCTCTCTAATCATTTCCTCAAAGACTTTTATTGAGATCTGCGGGGAAGCTGGATTCCAGAACTTGATATTTTCCCTTATTAATCCGAACCTTGATCGCTTCTCCAAACCTCTCTGGGGCTCAGTGCCCTTATCAAAACATCTGATTGGTGCATTAAAAATTGAATGAGCATAAACAAGTCCCGCTGTGCCCTGCGTGGCTGGGTGCTGCCGTCATCTTTGTGTTCCGTATACATCTACGCATTGGCGCAGGACGCCTGGGACTGAGAACTACTAATTATTGTTTTTGCTGGAGGGCGCGTATGGCGATCTCAACAGGTACCCGCGCACGTAGGTTTGTGCTACATATAAGTCGAGATGAACTGTTCTTCAAACCCTTGTGGCTTTTCTTCATCTATTCGCGGAGCACATGATGTTGTCAGAAATGTGGAGATTAAACTGTTCTGATCGGCGCTGGGACGGGAACAAATCAAGGCCCTTTTGCATAATGAGATTTAAAGAGATTTTGCAATTGTTGGATTACGGCAGGTCAATGTGCAGGTTTTAGTCTGCAGTTTTCCAAACTGACTTATTTGTCGCTGTGGACAGACTGGTGGGCGCTGTTTGGAGCTGTAGTTCTTCAATAGAACCAACAATAGAGTTTGCAAGAAATGGTTGACGATAGTTGGGTTCGCATTGCCCGTCCAGTCCTCTGCAGAAGACGGTCCAGAGTATTATTCACTTCTGCGGCCAAGATCCCTGCCGATGACGCCGGCCACATGTCTTGGGCTTACTCAAGCTAGTGACCACAACAGGCATCCAAGACAACGGGATCTTGGGTGCCTATCTGTGCTTAGGTTGGCATCTTCGGCATGGCGTCCTGACTGCCGTTGCTGTAGTCCAAAGGTTCCCAACCTTTCTGACCTTGAGAGCCACTGAAAGAGGGTCGCAAATGTCTGGGGCCACAAGGGAGTGGGTACTTCAAGTCTCTGGCGGTCAGTTGCAGGGATGTCACGGGTGGTCATGCCCGAGTCTGTGCCCTTGGGTGACAATAAAAAGGGATGTATATACAGGGATAGGAGTTGTCAGTCGTGACGCCACCTGTAGATTACGGTGACGGCACGGCGCCGCTTGGGCCTCCGGGGTGATGGCGGAGCAGGTTAGAGTGGCTCCCTACAGGAGGAATGGAGTCCCCGGGGCGTTGGAAGTAGGATGGATGGGGGAGTACAGCAGCACAGTCGTTGCTGCACAGAGTTGAGTAGGGGAACGTAGTCGGTGTGGTGCAGGATGAGTTGAAGGAGGGACACGCACACATTAAAGTCTTTTGGTACCTTTACTGATGACTGGTTTCAAGTACACACGTCCGGGTTGAAGGAAATACCTTAGGACTTCCACAGTGAGTTGTGATTGTAGGCCTCCTTATTCTGGTCTCCGGTTCTGAGTCTGGCAGGTATGGAACCTAACCGGACCGCTACTTCTCTCTCCACACCCGTGTTGCTGCACTGAGGGCTCTCTCATGGGCCACCGCCGTCTATCTCCCCATGGTCCCTGGCTCTCAATTGTTGGTGCTGCGGGTGTCCGGGAAGCTAAACCTCCTCGGGATGCTGGGTTCTCTGCTGGGCTATCTTCTCCATCACCTGCAGACTCGGGCTCCAGTGACCGGTGTTCTGGTGGGGTGAGCCAGTATGGCTCCTCTGCCCCCGGTAAAGTGTTTCTCACCTTTGCCTTCGGTCCCTACTCTCTGGAACCTCACACTGGCTTCTGTGTGTGCTGGTTCGGGCCTAGCACGACTCCGGTACCAGTTCAGCTCACTAGTCTCTGAGCTACCTTCGCAGCTCTTCTAGCGTCTGCACACTGTGTCTAACTCCGCCCCAGCACCTGTATTTATAGGGGAGACTGGCTTAAGGCAACCAGTTGGGCTCCCCCTACAGGCCGGAGTGGAAGGTGTTGGGTGTAATTGTGGTTACCAACTGTGGAAAATCCTTTAGTGTCCTAGGGAAGCCTGTGGTTTCCTGGTACAGGTTGCCACACAAGCCACATCCAGCTCCCTACAACTCACAGTAGTGTCACCAAGAGCCTTCGTTACCGTTTAAAGACTGCCAGAGCTTTTCTACAGAAATCACACCAAGATCCACGGGTCCCACCTTACCCCCATCCATATCTGCTCTTCTATGTGTAGCTGCTCACAAAATGTCAACATCTGGAGACCTGCTCTTCATAGCTGTTTGCTAGACCTGGGGCTAGTGCACCAAGCTGAAAGACAACTGTGAGCCGACACATCATGGCCAATGAGCCACATGTTGAGGTCCCCTGTTATAGTCCTTAGGCCTCACGTAATACTATCACATCATGAAACATAGTAAGCACAAGGGCGTCAAGGATGCCAGGCCAAAGATGGTGACTGTAGAGGTAAAGGCTGCTGGTATAGTTGCCAGAAAGGACAGAAGTGGACACTGAAGCAGGTCAGCACAAATCATTTTGCTCAAATGTAGTTTCACATATTAAAATGCTACAACCTTCAGATATGGGGTTAGTCTGCAGGTTAATAGTGTTTGAAGCCTGCACTTTGAGCACGCTGTTGTGAGTGAATGCACTTTAATCCTCCTGGCACCATTCAGTATTCAGTCATTGTGTGTGGAGGGCCCGGGGCTGGTTCAGTCACTGCTCTGTGTATGGAGAGCAGAGTCTGTAACCACCCCCGCACTGACCTCTAATGCTGAGCACCTGTCAGTCAGTGCCGGTGATGTGGTTACAGTCATCATTTTCCATACACAGAGCGGTGACTGAATTCGCTCCAGCACCACCACGATGACTGAAACCAGAATGCTGATGGGAGGAATAAAGTTCATTTCTTCCTGACAGCATTTAATGTGCAGGCACCGGGCAGGTTTCAAATGCTATTAACCTGCAGATTAACCCCATATCAACAGGTTAATAGCGTTTTTTCATGTGACTGGTTCACTTCATAAGACCACTTCAACTTTTTTTTTCACCGCTGGAGTGGCGCTTTAAATCTAACTCCCCTGCCTGTTGTGTGACACTCACCTGTTGGTGTCATCCTTTTCCAGCGTCACTTCGGTTGGTCTACAGAATCTTGTGACCTACCGCCAGCTTCAATGTTTCACGGAGCGTGGCAGAGGTCAAAACTCAATACGTCTCTATGAGAGCCTCGTTCTGACCTCATTCTTTCTTCATTCTGAGCTTTTTCCGGTCTTGTTCTGGTCTCGTTTTGGCCTCATTCTGGTTTCATTCTAGCCTAATTCTGGTCTCATTCTAGCCTAATTCTGGTATCATTTTTTTTGATGAGTCTATTCGGACACATTTCACCCACACATATACACTATACGATATTCTTATAAGGTTATTGTTTATCACAAACGCAACTCACATTAATATGGTTTCATATTATTCATTCCTGAATCAATATTATTATTCCTGAATTCTCCTTACGGTACCTTCACACACAGCAATTTTGTTAGGCAATTTCACTGGTGATTTGCTGGTTGCAGTGAAATCATGGACACATTGTTCTATCTTGTTGCTGTGTCCAAATGTAACAATGTGTCCATGATTTCACTGCAACCAGCAAATTGCCAGTGAAATTGTCTAGCAATATTGCCGCGTGTGACGGTACCTTTAGGGAGTCATACATTTGTTTCAGTATTCTCAGTTGTACTCCTGCTAGGATATAGTTGTTGCATAATAGAGGACACAACTTTTTTAGACCTCTAAACTTGTCACTTCGTTTCCACTCTATACTGTTTTTTTTCTTCTTGTACTATCTTTCTATTTTTTTTTTTTAACATTTATACTTTATTAACTATGTGTGACATAGAGTATAGAAATATTTAAACTATGGTTCTTTAGTGTGTGTTTAAATAAGTTGTTATGTGAATTGAATCTCCACCTCTGTGGGATATGGTGTTACATGTGATGTCAGGGAATCCTCCCATCCTGACGTCATGATCATGTGTTTTCTGTGTGTTGGCGTCTTTAACGTGTATATAAACTTAGCTCAAGTTAGCACTGTAACATGGTTGCATTTCCTGATGAAGGACAGGGACACACTCTGAAACGCGTCGAGAATAAAGGCACCGTTATTCTTTAATGCATTGAAGTCTATCATCTTTATATGGTTTACGCAGATCGAACACCACCATCCATTGGATTTGCATCCTTTTCCAGCGTCCCTCCGGTCGCTCTCCTGAAACTTGGGACCTGCCGCCAACTTCAATGTTTCACTGAGCGCGCCAGGGGTCACAACTCAATACATCTCTATGAGAGTCTCGTTCTGACCTCATACTGGTTCCATTCTGAGCTCGTTCTGGCCCCATTCTGGCTTCATTCTGGTCTTGTTTTGGCATCTTTCTCATCTTATTCTGGCCTTGTTCTGGTTTCATTCTGGCCTCTTTCTAGTCTCATTCTGGCCTTGTTCTGGCCTCATTCTTGTCTTGTTCTGGCCTTGTTCAGGTCTCGTTCTGGTCTCATTCTGGCTTCATTCTGGTATTATTCTGGCCTCGTTCTGATCTTATTCTGGCCTTGTTCTGGGTTCGTTCTGGCCTCATACTAGTCTCATTCTGGCCTTCTTCTGGTCTCATTCTTGTCTTGTTTTGGCCTGGTCCTGGTTTCGTTCTGGTCTCATTCTAGCCTTGTTCTGACCTAGTTCTGGCCTCGTTCCGGTCTCGTTCTGGCCCCATTCTGGCTTCATTCTGGTCTTGTTTTGGCATCTTTCTCATCTTATTCTGGCCTTGTTCTGGTTTCATTCTGGCCTCTTTCTAGTCTCATTCTGGCCTCGTTCTGATCTTATTCTGGCCTTGTTCTGGGTTCGTTCTGGCCTCATACTAGTCTCATTCTGGCCTTCTTCTGGTCTCATTCTTGTCTTGTTTTGGCCTGGTCCTGGTTTCGTTCTGGTCTCATTCTAGCCTTGTTCTGACCTAGTTCTGGCCTCGTTCCGGTCTCGTTCTGGCCCCATTCTGGCTTCATTCTGGTCTTGTTTTGGCATCTTTCTCATCTTATTCTGGCCTTGTTCTGGTTTCATTCTGGCCTCTTTCTAGTCTCATTCTGGCCTTGTTCTGGTCTCATTCTTGTCTTGTTCTGGCCTTGTTCAGGTCTCGTTCTGGTCTCATTCTGGCTTCATTCTGGTCTTGTTTTGGCCTTGTTCTGGTCTTATTCTGGCCTTGTTCTGGTTTCATTCTGGCCTCATACTAGTCTCATTCTGGCCTTCTCCTGGTCTCATTCTTGTCTTGTTCTGGCCTGGTCCTGGTTTCGTTCTGGTCTCATTCTGGTCTCATTCTGGCCTTGTTCTGGCCTAGTTCGGCTCTCATTGTGAGCTTGTTCTGGTCTCAATATGGCCTCATACTGGTCTCATTCTAGCCTTGTTCTGACCTAGTTCTGGCCTCGTTGCGGTCTCGTTCTGGCCCCATTCTGGCTTCATTCTGGTCTTGTTTTGGCATCTTTCTCATCTTATTCTGGCCTTGTTCTGGTTTCATTCTGGTCTCTTTCTAGTCTCATTCTGACCTTGTTCTGGTCTCATTCTTGTCTTGTTCTGGCCTTGTTCAGGTCTCGTTCTGGTCTCATTCTGGCTTCATTCTGGTCTTGTTTTGGCCTTGTTCTGGTCTTATTCTGGCCTTGTTCTGGTTTCATTCTGGCCTCATACTAGTCTCATTCTGGCCTTCTCCTGGTCTCATTCTTGTCTTGTTCTGGCCTGGTCCTGGTTTCGTTCTGGTCTCATTCTGGTCTCATTCTGGCCTTGTTCTGGCCTAGTTCGGCTCTCATTGTGAGCTTGTTCTGGTCTCAATATGGCCTCATACTGGTCTCATTCTAGCCTTGTTCTGACCTAGTTCTGGCCTCGTTGCGGTCTCGTTCTGGCCCATTCTGGCTTCATTCTGGTCTTGTTTTGGCATCTTTCTCATCTTATTCTGGCCTTGTTCTGGTTTCATTCTGGTCTCTTTCTAGTCTCATTCTGACCTTGTTCTGGTCTCATTCTTGTCTTGTTCTGGCCTTGTTCAGGTCTCGTTCTGGTCTCATTCTGGCTTCATTCTGGTCTTGTTTTGGCCTTGTTCTGGTCTTATTCTGGCCTTGTTCTGGTTTCATTCTGGCCTTCTCCTGGTCTCATTCTTGTCTTGTTCTGGCCTGGTCCTGGTTTCGTTCTGGTCTCATTCTGGTCTCATTCTGGTCTTGTTCTGGCCTAGTTCGGCTCTCATTGTGACCTTGTTCTGGTCTCAATATGGCTTCATACTGGTCTCATTCTAGCCTTGTTCTGACCTAGTTCTGGCCACGTTCCGGTCTCTCTCTCTCTGGCCTCGCTCTGGCATTGTTCTGGTCTCATTCTGACCTTCTTCTGGTCTCAGTCTGTCCTCGTTCTTGTCTCTTTCTGGCTCTTATTGAGACGCATCGATCTCTTGTGACTTAGCTTCTGATGTCAGAAGTTATGAACTCAACATGGCAGCGTGCGACTGTAGTGGCGCCGAGAAAGGGTGAAGCCACCGGGAGATGAGCATAAGACAGGGAATGCGGGACTTACATTTAAGGCGCCACTCTAGAGTTAAAAAAAAAAACTCGCTGTAGTGGTGCTTTAAAGGAAACTGTCTTTATACTAGAATTTCTGCAGAGTAATATCACCATTCAGACGATTCTTACCACAAACAAATTGCAGACCTCCATTGCGAACATTGAATGATTTCATCATTTCGCTGACACAATGGCCGTAATAATGTAGATGACAGTTGCTGAGTTTTGATAAATTGGCGCCGCTCCCCGAATCTGGCGAAAACGTGGATGAAACAGGAATGCTTTGATAGTAAAAAAAAAAAAAAAAGTTACAGAAGCAAAGTATAAATCCGTGAAACATTAATGCACATTTTTCATACAGATTGTCTACATCTGGAGAACTGCATACATTTCAGTGGTTGAGCGTTTGGAGAAAGAGCTATTTTCTTTAAGCTTCATTAATAAGTTCTGTAACTGATATCTTAGGACTTTTACTAAACTCAAATATTTTAGAAAAGGTTACAATCCTGTGTACGGCTAACAACTTGTAGCTATCTATTAACTGCGGCCCCAAACCTTTGAAAATACTGTTACTTTAATGGTCTGGATGTTAATTATTTCAAGTGTTATACAACATTCTCCTTCAGAGCTGCATTCAAAGTTCAGCTTTCAGATTTCCTATTCCTTTTCAAGATGTAAGAATCCACTTTGTCTGTACAGGGTATGCACTGGTGTTATGGATTGATGAAGATGAAGACTTTATACCAGGAACTTTATACTAGTAGTATTATGGAGGGGAAAAAACACGCAAATTATCTCATAATGCACTGTAGATGTTACGCACGGACTTAGGGACGTCTGAAACACGGGACAATGCAGAGGTTACAAAGGGAGAGGAAGACCCTGACACTAACCTATGTCTAGTCCTTGAGCTCCACTAATGTCCCTAAGTGGGTCCTTCCCCCTGCCTTGTCCCTAGCTGTCACCTCCACTAACCCTGGATAGTGTAAAGGTCGGAGAGTGCACTAAACTTCAAGGGGTGGTCAGAGCCAAATCCAATTCAAGCCGAAGTCAGGAAACCAGAGAGACAAAAACAGAATACAAAGGTACAAACGAAGAGAGGAGCCAGGTCACAATCAGAGAGTCAAGTCCAGGCAAGATAGCTAAGTCAAGCAGGGTCTGTTTAAGAGAACAGGGAGATCAAGTCCACACAGCCAGAAGCAAGTGTACAATTGACGCTGAGCATAGCTGCAAGCTTGATTAAATAGACGCCTAATTAACTGAGATGAATTCAGGTGACTGAGGCACAGAGCCAGCCCAGGCTGACAGTCTCCACAAACCTAGAACAAACACAGGCAATGTGGAGATCATAACAGGGACTAGGCATGTAATAGCAATGGGGGGAAGGACCCATATAGGGACATTTGGGAGCTCAGATACAGGTTAGTGGCAGGATGTGACCCATCACCCCTCTCCCTATCATTAGGGCCTTCCTTATTATTATTATTATTTATTTATATAGTGCCATTAGGTTCCATGGCGCTTTACATGAGGATGAGGGAGACAAGAACAAGTACACTAAATCTAGGCGATCAGGAAGTACAGGTACAGAAGGGGCAGGGACCCTGTCCACGAGGGCTCACATTGTAATCTCTGTGTTGCGCCGGGCATTCTCTTACCCGAGTGTGACACTTGGAGGCTCTAATTCAGCTATGGAATGTGTATATCACATGCATATGCATATTGTGGCACCCCTATGGCAAGGTGCCACAGGGAGGTACTGCACCCTAATTAAAGGTGTGGTGCCTCTGTAACCCTGGACATGGGGAATCTTCAGAGTCTGCACCCCAACACCCAAAACAGACCACTTTAATACAGGGGACTGATATTTAGTAGGTCCCAGGGGGCGGAGTCTAGAGAGCGGGAGACGGGGAGTGACAGCACAGTCAGACAGTTGGTGTGAGGAGAGCAAGCAAGGCAGATGCAGGGGACCCTGCGGCTGCATTAGGAGGGATCTTCTATGGAGAGCGGCGACCCAGACTTTGGAAGGGAGTTTACCCGGGCCTGTTTGGAGCCAGCTGGGGACCCTGGTCGACATCGGCATACCGGAGCCGGGGTTGCTAGATGCCAGGTTCATCCTTAACTACAGACCGGCAACCTGAAGGCCCGACACACACAGGGAGCCGAAGCACCCCTAAAGAAGCCCAACATCGGTCCCGCAGCTGGGTTCACGACGCCGACGAGTGAAAGACTTTTAGGTAACAGACCCCGTGGACTAGAGACTTGGCTCAAGAGGGGTAAGAGAGAGAGAGAGAAGGTAACAAGACCACGAGCGCCATATTGAGGGCATCACTGTGAGACCCTGAGGAAACCTTCACGACCCACGGTTGTAATACCCGTTACCCCAGAATGTACTGTGTACCTGTTTCCATCTGGTGCAAGTAAAGACCCGTTTGAGCTGAAGTGGTGTCTGTTCTCGCCTGGAGGGCCACAGCATCATAACCAGAGGTGAGGACTACTACTACTACCCCCATCTTAAACCCCGCTGCCCTGAGGTAAAGCTCCACCTGTGGGGTGCTGTACTACCAAAGCTGCCTTCCATCACCTCAGCGGCCGGCTGCAGTGCTGGTAACCATTACCAGGTACCACAGGTGGCGTCACGTTATCATCCCCCATCATCATCACCCCCATCCCCACCACTGAGGGTGCAGGGCACGGAACCGGGAACCGACCTGCCATGATCCCCCACTGAAGTTACCCCCTGTCCCGGTATCTATCCGAGTACCCCCTACCCTATCCACCGACTCACATATTACCTTTTGCCTTTAACAGTAGCATGCGACCATCCACAAGCATTATATTGTTGGCTGAACCAGTCCATATTGGTAGGGTCCACAAGAAGGAGCTTTAGTTCACAGTCTGTCGACACAGCGCTGACAGATTCCTAGCGGCAACCAAGTAAGTTTTGGCACAATTGTAGAAGAAGTGTTAATAAAACCGCTAGAAATAAAGTAAAATACCGTCAGCGTCACTCACACTTGTATCTGGATTCAGGAGACATCACGAGCAACAAGTGACACAAGCGATTTCTCTCATTCACTTATCACTGATCAGACGTTGATCTTAGTGAAGTTGATTAAATCCGTTATCATCACGTTCATTTTCGGAAACTTTTCCATTAAATCTTTCGCCTCGTGCCGTCGGTCACATCGGGGCCCGTCTACGTCTGACGGCAGCAAAGCTGAAAGCTTTCAGTAATAATGATCAATAGAAAACTAAATGTAAATATTATTCATAAATGTTAAATGAAACAAGAGACGCTATTGATTGATAGAAGCATCCCTTCCCTGATTACAGCACGATGCGTCACCACAATTTAACCCTTATATATCCTGATGGACAAAGTCCTATTCCTGTTTAGATGTAGCGCTATATCATTGCTCCAGACCGAGACCATAATAAGTGTTAAAAAACACATCTGTAAATAAAAAATAGAATTATTGCAATTCTCTCAATGGCCACAAGGGATCTTTTAGACTCTAGTTTTTGTAAATGTACAATACTCAAAATATACAGACTCAGACCTTATCTTTTGTACTAAAGCATCTAATGTGTGTGTGCAAAGGTCATTGTGAAGAGAGGAGGAGGAGGTGAGCTGTGATATCATCTATTGTGAATGGTGGATCCTGTGTTATCTACTGTATATAGAGGTGTTATCAGTCATTGTACAGGAGGAGGAGGGGAGCTGTGACATCACCTATTGTGAATGGTGGATCCTGTGTTATCTACTGTATATAGAGATGTTATTAGTCATTGTACAGGAGGAGGTGAGCTGTGATATCATCTATTGTGAATGGTGGATCCTGTGTTATCTACTGTATATAGAGGTGTTATCAGTCATTGTACAGGAGGAGGTGAGCTGTGATATCACCTATTGTGAATGGTGGATCCTGTGTTATCTACTGTATATAGAGGTGTTATCAGTCATTATACAGGAGGAGGTGAGCTGTGATATCACCTATTGTGAATGGTGGATCCTGTGTTATCTACTGTATATAGAGGTGTCATCAGTCATTGTACAGGAGGAGGAGGTGAGCTGTGACATCACCTATTGTGAGTGGTGGATCCTGTGTTATCTACTGTATATAGAGGTGTCATCAGTCATTGTACAGGAGGAGGTGAGCTGTGATATCATCTATTGTGAATGGTGGATCCTGTGTTACCTACTGTATATAGAGGTGTTATCAGTCATTGTACAGGAGGAGGTGAGCTGTGATATCACCTATTGTGAATGGTGGATCCTGTGTTATCTACTGTATATAGAGGTGTTATCAGTCATTGTACAGGAGGAGGAGGTGAGCTGTGATATCATCTATTGTGAATGGTGGATCCTGTGTTATCTACAGTATATAGAGGTGTTATCAGTCATTGTACAGGAGGAGGTGAGCTGTGATATCACCTATTGTGAATGGTGGATCCTGTGTTATCTACTGTATATAGAGGTGTTATCAGTCATTGTACAGGAGGAGGAGGTGAGCTGTGATATCACCTATTGTGAATGGTGGATCCTGTGTTATCTACAGTATATAGAGGTTATCAGTCATTGTACAGGAGGAGGAGGTGAGCTGTGATATCACTTATTGTGAATGGTGGATCCTATGTTATCTACTGTATATAGAGTTGATATCAGTCATTGTACAGGAGGAGGTGAGCTGTGATATCACCTATTGTGAATGGTGGATCCTGTGTTATCAACTGTATATAGCGGTGTTATCAGTCATTGTACAGGAGGAGGAGGTGAGCTGTGATATCACCTATTGTGAATGGTGGATCCTGTGTTATCTACTGTATATAGAGGTTGCTATCAGTCATTGTACAGGAGGAGGAGGTGAGCTGTGATATCACCTATTGTGAATGGTGGATCCTGTGTTATCAACTGTATATAGAGGTGTTATCAGTCATTGTACAGGAGGAGGTGAGCTGTGATATCACCTATTGTAAATGGTGGATCCTGTGTTATCTACTGTATATAGAGGTGTTATCAGTCATTGTACAGGAGGAGGTGAACTGTGATATCACCTATTGTGAATGGTGGCTCCTGTGTTATCTACTGTATATAGAGGTGTTATCAGTCATTGTATAGGAAGAGGAGGTGAGCTGTGACATCACCTATTGTGAGTGGTGGATCCTGTGTTATCTACTGTATATAGAGGTGTCATCAGTCATTGTACAGGAGGAGGTGAGCTGTGATATCACCTATTGTGAATGGTGGATCCGGTGTTATCTACTGTATATAGAGGTGTTATCAGTCATTGTACAGGAGGAGGTGAGCTGTGATATCACCTATTGTGAATGGTGGATCCTGTGTTATCTACTGTATATAGAGGTGTTATCAGTCATTGTACAGGAGGAGGAGGTGAGCTGTGATATCACCTATTGTGAATGGTGGATCCTGTGTTATCTACTGTATATAGAGGTGTTATCAGTCATTGTACAGGAGGAGGAGGTGAGCTGTGATATCACCTATTGTGAATGGTGGATCCTGTGTTATCTACTGTATATAGAGGTTTTATCAGTCATTGTACAGGAGAAGGAGGTGAGCTGTGATATCATCTATTGTGAATGGTGGATCCTATGTTATCTATAGTATATAGAGGTGTTATCAGTCATTGTACAGGAGGAGGTGAGCTGTGATATCACCTATTGTGAATGGTGGATCCTGTGTTATCTACAGTATATAGAGGTTATCAGTCATTGTACAGGAGGAGGAGGTGAGCTGTGATATCACTTATTGTGAATGGTGGATCCTGTGTTATCTACTGTATATAGAGTTGATATCAGTCATTGTACAGGAGGAGGTGAGCTGTGATATCACCTATTGTGAATGGTGGATCCTGTGTTATCAACTGTACATAGAGGTGTTATCAGTCATTGTACAGGAGGAGGTGAGCTGTGATATCACCTATTGTGAATGGTGGATCCTGTGTTATCTACTGTATATAGAGGTGTTATCAGTCATTGTACAGGAGGAGGAGGTGAGCTGTGATATCACCTATTGTGAATGGTGGATCCTGTGTTATCTACTGTATATAGAGGTGTTATCAGTCATTGTACAGGAGGAGGAGGTGAGCTGTGATATCACCTATTGTGAATGGTGGATCCTGTGTTATCTACTGTATATAGAGGTTTTATCAGTCATTGTACAGGAGAAGGAGGTGAGCTGTGATATCATCTATTGTGAATGGTGGATCCTGTGTTATCTATAGTATATAGAGGTGTTATCAGTCATTGTACAGGAGGAGGTGAGCTGTGATATCACTTATTGTGAATGGTGGATCCTGTGTTATCTACTGTATATAGAGGTGTTATCAGTAATTGTACAGGAGGAGGAGGTGAGCTGTGATATCACCTATTGTGAATGGTGGATCCTGTGTTATCTACTGTATATAGAGGTTGCTATCAGTCATTGTACAGGAGGAGGAGGTGAGCTGTGATATCACCTATTGTGAATGGTGGATCCTGTGTTATCAACTGTATATAGAGGTGTTATCAGTCATTGTACAGGAGGAGGTGAGCTGTGATATCACCTATTGTAAATGGTGGATCCTGTGTTATCTACTGTATATAGAGGTGTTATCAGTCATTGTACAGGAGGAGGTGAACTGTGATATCACCTATTGTGAATGGTGGCTCCTGTGTTATCTACTGTATATAGAGGTGTTATCAGTCATTGTATAGGAAGAGGAGGTGAGCTGTGACATCACCTATTGTGAGTGGTGGATCCTGTGTTATCTACTGTATATAGAGGTGTCATCAGTCATTGTACAGGAGGAGGTGAGCTGTGATATCACCTATTGTGAATGGTGGATCCAGTGTTATTCACTGTATATAGAGGTGTTATCAGTCATTGTACAGGAGGAGGTGAGCTGTGATATCACCTATTGTGAATGGTGGATCCTGTGTTATCTACTGTATATAGAGGTGTTATCAGTCATTGTACAAGATGAGGAGGTGAGCTGTAATATCACCTATTGTGAATGGTGGATCCTGTGTTATCTACTGTATATAGAGGTGTTATCAGTCATTGTACAGGAGGAGGTGAGCTGTGATATCACCTATTGTGAATGGTGGATCCTGTGTTATCTACTGTATATAGAGGTGTTATCAGTCATTGTACAGGAGGAGGAGGTGAGCTGTGATATCACCTATTGTGAATGGTGGATCCTGTGTTATCTACTGTATATAGAGGTGTTATCAGTCATTGTACAGGAGGAGGAGGTGAGCTGTGATATCACCTATTGTGAATGGTGGATCCTGTGTTATCTACTGTATATAGAGGTTTTATCAGTCATTGTACAGGAGAAGGAGGTGAGCTGTGATATCATCTATTGTGAATGGTGGATCCTGTGTTATCTATAGTATATAGAGGTGTTATCAGTCATTGTACAGGAGGAGGTGAGCTGTGATATCACTTATTGTGAATGGTGGATCCTGTGTTATCTACTGTATATAGAGGTGTTATCAGTCATTGTACAGGAGGAGGAGGTGAGCTGTGATATCACCTATTGTGAATGGTGGATCCTGTGTTATCTACTGTATATAGAGGTTGCTATCAGTCATTGTACAGGAGGAGGAGGTGAGCTGTGATATCACCTATTGTGAATGGTGGATCCTGTGTTATCAACTGTATATAGAGGTGTTATCAGTCATTGTACAGGAGGAGGTGAGCTGTGATATCACCTATTGTAAATGGTGGATCCTGTGTTATCTACTGTATATAGAGGTGTTATCAGTCATTGTACAGGAGGAGGTGAACTGTGATATCACCTATTGTGAATGGTGGCTCCTGTGTTATCTACTGTATATAGAGGTGTTATCAGTCATTGTATAGGAAGAGGAGGTGAGCTGTGACATCACCTATTGTGAGTGGTGGATCCTGTGTTATCTACTGTATATAGAGGTGTCATCAGTCATTGTACAGGAGGAGGTGAGCTGTGATATCACCTATTGTGAATGGTGGATCCAGTGTTATTCACTGTATATAGAGGTGTTATCAGTCATTGTACAGGAGGAGGTGAGCTGTGATATCACCTATTGTGAATGGTGGATCCTGTGTTATCTACTGTATATAGAGGTGTTATCAGTCATTGTACAAGATGAGGAGGTGAGCTGTAATATCACCTATTGTGAATGGTGGATCCTGTGTTATCTACTGTATATAGAGGTGTTATCAGTCATTGTACAGGAGGAGGAGGTGAGCTGTGATATCACCTATTGTGAATGGTGGATCCTGTGTTATCTACTGTATATAGAGGTGTTATCAGTCATTGTACAGGAGGAGGAGGTGAGCTGTGATATCACCTATTGTGAATGGTGGATCCTGTGTTATCTACTGTATATAGAGGTTTTATCAGTCATTGTACAGGAGAAGGAGGTGAGCTGTGATATCATCTATTGTGAATGGTGGATCCTGTGTTATCTATAGTATATAGAGGTGTTATCAGTCATTGTACAGGAGGAGGTGAGCTGTGATATCACCTATTGTGAATGGTGGATCCTGTGTTATCTACAGTATATAGAGGTTATCAGTCATTGTACAGGAGGAGGAGGTGAGCTGTGATATCACTTATTGTGAATGGTGGATCCTGTGTTATCTACTGTATATAGAGTTGATATCAGTCATTGTACAGGAGGAGGTGAGCTGTGATATCACCTATTGTGAATGGTGGATCCTGTGTTATCAACTGTACATAGAGGTGTTATCAGTCATTGTACAGGAGGAGGTGAGCTGTGATATCACCTATTGTGAATGGTGGATCCTGTGTTATCTACTGTATATAGAGGTGTTATCAGTCATTGTACAGGAGGAGGAGGTGAGCTGTGATATCACCTATTGTGAATGGTGGATCCTGTGTTATCTACTGTATATAGAGGTGTTATCAGTCATTGTACAGGAGGAGGAGGTGAGCTGTGATATCACCTATTGTGAATGGTGGATCCTGTGTTATCTACTGTATATAGAGGTTTTATCAGTCATTGTACAGGAGAAGGAGGTGAGCTGTGATATCATCTATTGTGAATGGTGGATCCTGTGTTATCTATAGTATATAGAGGTGTTATCAGTCATTGTACAGGTGGAGGTGAGCTGTGATATCACCTATTGTGAATGGTGGATCCTGTGTTATCTACTGTATATAGAGGTGTTATCAGTCATTGTACAGGAGGAGGAGGTGAGCTGTGATATCACCTATTGTGAATGGTGGATCCTGTGTTATCTACAGTATATAGAGGTTATCAGTCATTGTACAGGAGGAGGAGGTGAGCTGTGATATCACTTATTGTGAATGGTGGATCCTGTGTTATCTACTGTATATAGAGTTGATATCAGTCATTGTACAGGAGGAGGAGGTGAGCTGTGATATCACCTATTGTGAATGGTGGATCCTGTGTTATCAACTGTACATAGAGGTGTTATCAGTCATTGTACAGGAGGAGGAGGTGAGCTGTGATATCACCTATTGTGAATGGTGGATCCTGTGTTATCTACTGTATATAGAGGTTGCTATCAGTCATTGTACAGGAGGAGGAGGTGAGCTGTGACATCACCTACTGTGAATGGTGGATCCTGTGTTATTTACTGTATATAGAGGTGTTATCAGGCATTATACAGGAGGAGGAGGTGAGCTGTGGCATAGTTTATTATGAATGGTGGATATTATATTATGTACTGTATATAGAGGTGTTATCACTCATTGTACAGGAGGAGGAGGAAGTGAGCTGTGACATCACCTATTGTGAATGGTGGATCCTGTGTTATCTACTGTATATAGAGGTGTTATCAGTCATTGTACAGGAGGAGCAGGTGAGCTGTGATATCACCTTTTGTGAATGCTGGATCCTGCGTTATCTACTGTATATAGAGGTGTTATCAGTCATTGTACAGGAGGAGGTGAGCTGTGACATCACCTATTGTGAAATTGTGGATCCTGTGTTATCTACTGTATATAGAGGTTTTATTTCTCAGTGTAATCCTGCCTCTAATGATAATGAACCTGCTGAAAACTGTTCCTGACAGAATGGGAAGTATGAGTCTAAAATAGCCCTGGGGCCAAAGTGAAAATTGCAAGATTTCTAATTTTGTTCTTTAATAAAAATTGTGATATGAAAAACTATACAGTGCATATAAACTGTGTGATATATACTGTAAGATGGCCGCCAGACACATCATGGAAAGGAGATATGTATCACAGAGGTGGTTATCCTTAGTGATGTAAGCCCAGAAGCAAGCTCCAGCACGTATAGTACTGAGAGTTTTAATAGGGCACGGCAAGGGCTGGGTTTACGAGTAGTCAGAGAGATGGGTGGGACTAGCTGCCCACATATACCCTCCCCAGGGAGTGGTATGGTGGATCTAAGAAAGTCCAGGTGCATCATTAGCGGTCTGGTGGTAAGAAGGCCTCCTATGTGACATCTCCGTACTGGGGCTGGAATATCACTGGAGTGCTGTTGTTTGGACTGTGTACCCTGTTTTAAATATATGTATATAATAAAAGCTCTGAGTGTGGTGTAACTAGAGAGAAGTTACCAGGGAGGTGTGTTTCACTAGGGAGAAGATAAAAGAGGAGGTCCTGACAATAGGGAGAGTGAAAAGGGGTGGCCCCTAAACACTCAATTGAATCTGAACCCTGTGCTTCCTATCATCCCGACACGGGTCCTTTTCCCCCGTGCGTGATCACATGCCTTAGCCCTGGCTGACCCTGGGCTAGCCCTGGCTAGTGAGTAGGGCAGCAAGATGCTAGTCTTACTACTGCAACGAGACAACACGGGGAGAGAGACAAATAAACAGGAATAAAACAAACAAAGGAACTGGAACAACTTCATCAGAGCGGTCAGCATGAAAGATCTATAACTGGCATAGGAAAGAGCTAGGAGTGAGTTTATATAGAGGAAGGGAGTGGTTGTAAAGTGAGAATAAAAGTGCAAGGGATCTCAGCAGGATAAGAACGAGCTATTAACCCCTTCATCACTTAATTGGAATAATTATACTCTATTCATAATAATTTTGTGCTCTAAAGAGGACTTGCAACCGGCCAAACGCCATGACCTTCTGATCCCAGATACCCCACAGGTGACAGCAGGGCATGACACCCTCGTGACAGCATGCCATAAATGTATTGAAAATAGCAGGTCCACCTTTAAATGGCAACTGGTAAGACTGAGGTCAGGGTGACCCATTCTTGTCTACCCCTTTAAGTGCATTTACCACTTGTATTTATATAAAAAAGGTTGTAAGTTGAGTTGTTACTTTGTGTCCAATTCTTGAAGTTATTATCCTCCAATAGTGAGGCATACCTGGTTTTTATGGCATTTTTGCACAATTGTGCCATTGTTCTGCTATAGCAGGGTAAATGCACAATGTAACCGCATGAGTAATAATATCAATATGTAAGAAGATATTAATAAATGTATGTAATACTGTAACGAGTCTCCTTGAGATAGAGCAGGCGCGGCCTTGGATGTCTTCTTAACGCTGTAGGTGACGGCGGTGATCAAAGTGTTCGGCATTCCTGCCGCATCTAATGTATATAACAGACTCCCCATTATTACCACATCTGAACACATCCACTAAGCTCCCATTTATTTTTTATTTAGCAAATTGTAACCAGAGCAGAGAGCAAACACATCGCTGTTCAAACAAACGGCGAAGAGTCACTCAAACACAAAGCGCTAGAAAAACATACACAGCCCGCAATTTTACCACTGGAAATTTATTTATAGAACGCCAGATATATTGTTGCAAGGATATTCAGATCAATGTGCCAAGTCTTTAATTCATATCAGGACTTTATCAGTATGAGCTCGAATCTGAAAGGTAAGTGGTGCGCACAGAGCCGACTAATGAGTGGCGTCATCCATTTAAAGCCTATTCAACACTCTTCACATTTTATTTATTGTTCATTTTCTTCCTAACTAAAAGATTAAAGCCAGGGGCGTACCTACAATGGGTGCAGGGGTTGCTATCGTACCCGGGCCCTGCAGTCTAGGGGGGCCCCAAAAGTCCCTTTGTCCAATAGAGAAAGACTATTGCTATTAAAGATTTGCAATAATTGGGGGCCCGGTTGGAGCTTTCGCATCGGGGCCTCTGGGCCTGATGTTACGCCACTGAAGGGGAACATCGGGGAGATAACATTTTAGTACTCTCCCTATGCTCCTACATGATGAAGCAGAGCTGTTCTAGAATCTATAGATCACTTATACACTATGTTGCAAATTATTATGTAAATTGGATTTAAGTGTCGTAAGGTTTTTATTTTTTTTTATCAATGAAACCCATTGATGGTATAGACACTCCCACAGGGAGCGGGGTACTCAGGACTGGGCTTTACTGTCTCTGGGGTGTCGAGGTGCCGTTGCCCAGTCCCGTTGTCCCATATTCAGCAATAAAAAGGGGTATTTACGAGGGAGTTTTCGTGATGCCACCCGTAGTATGTGGACAAGGTGGCCACCGCTGCCATATTCCTGCCAGGGACGGTGATGAGGGGCAGCGTTGATGGTAAGCCCTCCACGGGTAGGGCTGGGTGTCCCCAGGGCAGGTGTAGTGGGGGCTTCGTACTCTGGATGCTGCAACGGTTCTTCTCCCGCAGCTTCTCCAGCCAGCACGCAGGGAAAGCTTGTAGGTGGCTCTGCAGGTAGAGGTCTCTGCTACAGTTTAATAATAAACAGTCTCAGGCACTTTTGAGCTGACCGGGTACTTTACTCTCAAGTTCTCAAACACGTCACAACACAGTTTACAGTCACAGATCACAGTTCTTACACTTCATCGGGGACCCGGGTTGTACTGCAGCTCAGATGGTTCCTCTGCCTCGCTTCCCTCAAGATAACTTTCAGGCCCTGCTTATCTCTCTTTCTGTCCTTGCCCACGGGTTTGGTCTGGCTCTTTACTGATGCATCCCTCTGCTGCAGGGTCACTAGCCCTAGTATGATGGCTATGTTCCTACTCTCTGGCGGTAGGTAGGCGCGGGTCATAGAGTCTCCGTACCACGCCGGGTTGTCTCGTGATTAGGGTCGTGAAGTCTCCCCAGTCCGCTCTTACAGAGCCGGCTCTCTGGTCCTCCTGGCCTAGCCTCCAGTGACCCAGGTGTAATTTGGGCTCACCAGGCTCCTTCTGTCTTCCCGGTTGTCAGCTCTGGATCCTCCGGCCAGCTATGTTAGTGATGGCTGCCGGGCACGTTGTTCTCCCACTACTCTGTAGTGGTCATCTGTGGGGTGTGTCTGCTTGTGGTGCTTCTTCCTGCCTTACTCTATAAAGTGAGCTTTTTCCCTTGGGTAACTGCTTCCAAGGTTCTGCGTCCTCCAGGGAACCTTTCCTCCTGGGAATCCACTCCTACAACTTAGCGTTCCAGTGTTTTTAGTACTGTTCCTCCACCCATTTGTCCAGGTTCTACCTCTCTCTCCACCCACACTTCTCTAAACTCCCGCCACCCCTTGCCCTACATAGAGTCAGTGGCTTAAGGTCGGAGTGTGTCAGTGTGTGGATGTTTTAAGTCGACTGTCTTTCCTCGTCTGGCTGCAGTTCACCCTGTGGCCGTCCTGGTCGCATGGGCGCCACAGTATTGTGTCTCAGGGTTCTTTGGATCACTGAAATCAATCTCAGATATGTGATAATTAGTTTGGCAGGTGAGCCCAATAAAAGGAAAACTGGGTGTTCCACAATATTACGTAGGCCACAGTTTTCAAGTAACATGGGAAAGAAAAAGGATGTCTTTGCTGCCAAAAAGCAACAAATAGTGCAATGCCTTGGACAAGGGATGAAAACATTAGATATTGCACGAAAACGTAAGCATCATCATCGTATTGTGAAGAGATTTGTGGCTGATTCTGAGCACAGACGTGTTTGTGCAGATAAAGGCAGAATGAGGAAGGTTTCTGCCAGGCAAGTTCATCAGATTAAGAGAGCAGCTGCTTAAAGGCCTTACAAACCAGCAAACAGATATGTGAAGCTGCTGGTGCCTCTGGAGTCCCTCGAACCTCAAGGTGTAGGATCCTTCAAAGACTTGCTGTGGTGCATAAACCTACTATTCGGCCACCCCTAAACAGTGCTCACAAGCAGACACAGTTGCAGTGGGCCCAGACTTACATGAAGACTAATTTTCAAACAGTCTTGTTTACTGATGAGTGCGAGCAACCCTGGATGGTCCAGATGGATGGAGCAGTGGATGGTTGGTGGATGCCACCATGTCCCAACAAGGCTGCGACGTCAGCAAGGAGGCAGACGAGTCATGTTTTGGGCTGGAATCATTGGGAAACAGCTGGTAGGCCCCTTTAAGGTTCCTGAAGGTGTGAAAATGACCTCTACAAAGTATATAGAGTTTCTGACTGAGAACGTTCTTCCATGTTACAAAAAGCAAAAAAATGCCTTCAGGAGCAAAATCATCTTCATGCATGACAATGCACCATCTCATGCTACAAAGAATACCTCTGTGTCATTGGCTACTATGGGCATAAAAGGAGATAAACTCATGGTCTGGCCACCATCTTCCCCTGACCTCAACCCTATATATCAAAACAGCAGCTCTGGGAGGCTATTCTGACATCATGCAAAGAAATACAAGCAGAAACTCTCCAGAAAATCACAAGTTCAATGGATGCAAGAATTGT
The DNA here is from genome assembly GCA_033576535.1 of Allobates femoralis. Classification (NCBI taxonomy): domain Eukaryota; kingdom Metazoa; phylum Chordata; class Amphibia; order Anura; family Aromobatidae; genus Allobates; species Allobates femoralis. The sequence goes on from JARQOC010000011.1 coordinate 20,151,689, forward strand.
GAAGGTGATATCAAAGTAGGGTTCCTATGTTACCATGTAACTTGGCCTGTTAGGATGTTTTGGAGTTAAATAGCTTTTTATCTCAGTGAATGTGACCTCCTAATGCTGCAAATTCAACAAATCAGCATTTTCAGTTCTTTCAAACATATCAAATGTTTAGAAACTCTCCTGTGCCTAATAATTTGGAACAGGGCATTTAGAGTTTTTTATTAATACTGAAGATTATACTGTTATCATTGGGAGGTTTCTTCAATGAAATTCGATGTATACTCTAACGGATGATGACTTTTATTACAATGACTATCATTTGCACCGACCATTTAGGAAAATCAGAGAAAAAGAACATTTGCATAATAATTTGGAACATGGTGTAAATCAATAAAGTCATATCTGCTCCTCAGCTCTCAATCCTCCCAGAGATAGAGAATGTCAGCCTCCTGCTGCAGAGTTTAGGAGGTGTGTCGGGGACCCAGGGAGCTCCAGACTCATCCTACATTCCTGCACCCTCATACTTCTGCATGAACAGGGGGCGTGGCAGAGGGCATGGCAGGAAGCGTGGACCCTGGGCGCTCCAAGATCATTCTACATTTCCGCCCCCTCATACTTCTGTATAAACAGTGGGCGTGGCAGAGGGCATGGCAGGGGGCAAAGACCCTGGAGGTTCCAGGATCATCGATCATCTTACATTCCCGCACCCCTCATACATCTGTATGAACAGGGGGCATGGCCACTGGCCCCATAGTCACACTACAATCCAGCCTCTGATATACCATCCTTTGCAATATAAGAACAGAGGTGTTCTCCCTTCAAATAGTGATCATATCACCAAGCAGATATATATATACACGCTGTGATCTCATGCTGTACAATGATATGATAGTGAATAATGTGTACTGCCATGTATCAGGCCAGGAACAGAGGGAAAGCACTACATTGATTGATTCAGCACTGCCATGGCTTCCTCTCAATCATATCAGCTTGGTAGCTTCCTGTCCCCTGAAATATTAGCATTATGCATGACTGAATTTCTCTGTCCCCTGAGGGAGGGGTGAGAGCTGAGGAACAGATATGATTTTATTGATTTATAAGAGATCTATAGATCCTAGAACCGCAGTGCCCAGCTCTGCTTCATCATGTAGGAGAACAGGCTGTGTTCAATCGAGAATAATAGGATCGAATAAAAAAGTATACCACCATTGTGTCACTTGTTGACTGCTCTGCAGTCCAGGTGTCAAAGCTCTCTGTAGTTTAAATGGAGTAAATTTCCTTTGGCACATTCAGTGTTAATGGGTAGAAGCTGCTGTGTTGCTGTCTATGTGTAAACAACCCTTCTGGTGGGGAGTTGTGAGTTTGTCAAGTGACCATGCCACTGGCCTTTAAATAGTTCCCTTTTCCACCAGCAGGTGTCGCTGATAGAGTTTTAGCCTGTGCAAGACCACGAACTGAGAGGACGTGCGTGCACTTTGTGTTGAAGCTTCTTGGTGCTTTCCTTATTTTGTGGGAGTTGCTGTTCTTCCCGATCCGTGGGTGGAGATGAGGTGGTGTTAGCACAGGGCTGTTCAGGAGCAAGGTGGTACCCAAGACATCCTCACCTTCAGAGGTAATTTCGGGGACAAAGTGAGCCAGGGACCCCCCAGTCTAAGGGTCAGACTAGTTCCCCTGATTACCCTTTTGTCCCTCTTACCATCCTGCTTCCTTATCACCTTTACCGTTATATCACCCCATGACATAGCCAAATGACCGAAGGACTGGAATGCATTGCATTAAATTATGTCTATTTTGCCATCTTGAACCATTTTTCTTCTTTGTTCCCCCTTTTCTAATTTTAACAGTTTATCTATTACCTGAAGGTAACCAATCTGCAAAGCGTGCCAATGTCGCTTCCTCATATTGACCTCTTTACGGGCAAAAGCGGCTGGAAATTTGCAAAAGTCAGACAGAAAGTGAACTAACCCTGAGTGTGTCAATGTCGGGTGAGCATTTAGACAACCAAAGGTTGAGCACGCCAAGGTGGAGGAAATGCCTTATATTCTACATTTTTAGTCTCAATATTCTGCAAGATATTCTAAGTAATTCCAGAAATGTTTGAAGTTCTGAATATTCCCGCTCCAATAGTATCTATGCCTTGTACGGGTATAAAGTTCTTAATTCTAAAGAACACTTAAAAATATTTGGGTTTCATTAAATGAAATTGCACCATGTGACTCTGCCATACTCTTTGTTTCCATTCTCATTGCTGGCAATAAGTTAATCTAAGCATGCTTCGGACTGACGCTTCTGTCTTCTTATGAACTCCTCCTGACTTGTATGACCACATCAAAGTTCAGCTCAACTATGATGGGGTCTCTGGTCATAAATCAGCACAGATCTGTGGGGATTTGGGACTTGCCGGCTGCTCCAGTGTTTCATGGAGGCACCGGAGGTCACGACTCAATACAAGTCTATGAGGGCCTCGTTCTGGCCCCGCTCTGACCTCATTCTGACCTCCTTCTGGCTCTCATAGAGATGCATTGAGCTCTTGAGATGTAACTTCTGATTTACAGCCTATCAGAAGATGGCACCACAAGACCAGAGCGACGTCGGTGAGAGGTGAAGACGCTGGAGGTGAATATAACTCTAGGGACAGGGACTTAGATTTAAAGTGCCGCTCTAGCATTAAAACCCTCCCCCAAAAATGCTGGAGTGTTGCTTTAAAGAAACTTGGCTGACATCAATATTGGGAGCCTGGTTGGTAATCAACCAATTTGTTAGTCAGGATGAACTTTTTTTGGATCATGCCCTGTTCAGTAATGACTTTTTGCTTCAATAGATGGCAACTTGGCTTCGGAACACTGATCCCTCTCTTACGTCAACCAACCAATGCTTATGATTATTCAGTAGCTATGTGATACCCCTGGTCCAGAAGCTTTAAAATTAAATCCTCGTCGGTTTGTTGTTCTTCCACTGTCAGCCCCGGGATTGGCTGCTCGCTATTTAAGCTCCTGAGAATCAGTTTCCAATGCCAGAAATAACCTCACTTGCCCTGGTGTTGTGTGTATACAGAGCCTGTCTCTTAGTGGATATCTCTTATTTTGACTTGAGTTTGTTTACTAATGTTTATCCTGCCTGACATGTTTGTGTGGCTCCCCAGGAGCTAATGTGCCACAGTAACATCGCAAGGGTTAACTCCCCACACAACACTGGACACTGCACTAGCACCTCTAGGCCAGAAGGGGGAGCTCAAGCAGCTCCCTGATATATTCAGGTCTGAGGAGGAAGTAGTTAGTTGATGGTTGACAGTTTAGTTTAGTGCAGGGAGCACTAGGAGGAGGACCTGTAAATGGGAGCAGTGCTGAGCTCCTGACAGGGACCACTGACTACTTTCAGGCCTGAAGCCAGGGTCTGAGGAGAGGAGTACAAGAAACATAGGAACATATCTGGGAGACTGAGTTACCTCATTACTCGCCCCTGAAGAGCACAGAAGCCGGATGCCGGATCCAATGTGTGACTGAAACATGCAGCACAGAAAACACCGGATAGTGGAGGTTGTAGATCTACACTGTACCTCAGCGAAGCAAGACGGCGGGGTCAGAAGCACACAGAAAGACTCAAGTTGCCTAGCAAAAGGGGGTACCTGTGAGCTAAAGCAGCAGCAGGCTACACACAAGGCGGCGCGGGGGTGTAGGAAGCTGAGGACCCGGACAGAGTGGGAGCAACCCGGCCCCATTACAGACTCCGTGGACAGTACTCTCCTGAATACCATCACCAGTAAAGCCTTGGAAAAACTTCAAAACCGTGAGTCTGTGTGATCCTTGTGCTCAAACCCTGCGTACCCTCACAAACTACCATCATCTCTACTACTACCCCTATCCTACAACATCCATAGCACTATCTATAGACTATTACTACCACTGCCCCGGGGAATCAAGCTCTACCCGCACAGAGCCATTACATCTCCAGCTGCCAAACATCATCCCCGGAGGTTCTGCAGCAGCGGTGGTCCCCTCACTGACCACAACCCGTGGGTGGCGTCATGAAAACTCCCCTGTAAATATCCCCCCATTTATTGTGAAACCCAGGACACGGTCCGGACCAAGACCGCTGTGATATCCCCAGCAGTATCCCGGCCCGGTACCGAGTACCCTGCCCCAGTGGGCTCCATATTTGTACCTACCTGGACCTTCTGATTCTGACCCAGCAACCTGACTATTCATCTTGTCAGATTGCACCACCAAACAGCAGGTGACTTTGTGGCTCCAGACTTGGGGTTCCTGTTTAAGTCCAAACCCAACACAAGGGTTCAAGAGTGAAGGCCAAGAGCAACTCAAGTGAAACAGTGTTGGTGTTTCCCCTGCCTGTCTTTTTTACTTTCTTGTTGGTTTTAGTGCAGTTGGTTGGAACTAGTGCTCCCGACGGCCATATCTCTCTAGTGAGGGTTAACATTAGGGCCAGCAAGGGACTGGGTATCCTGCTCAGCGATGGGGTGAAAGAACCTCTATAGGGACTGTAGGGAGATTCAGGGCACAGCTGCAGGTGAGTGTGAGAGGTCTCTCCTTCTCCTGTCCCTAGGTGCAGGGCCCTCCCTGTTGTATTTGTCCCCTCTGTTAGTAGTTTCATGATGGTGCCACTGTATCCAGATGTACCTATTCTGTGGTGTGACAATATCTGTCTATCTATCTATCTATCTATCTATCTATCTATCTATCTATCTATCTATCTATCTATCCTTCCATATATATTTTGTATACAATACTTTTGCATTTTATGTTAGCAAACGTTTATTTTACACTTTGCAGATTGCTGAAATGTATAATTATTATGCAATAAAATAATTTGTGCTATCAATATCTCCATCCTGGGCTGTGTGTCCACGGACGCGGTCCCGTCACCCTGTATTTACCACATTGTTATGAAGCCACAGAGCTGTGAGCGGAGGACTCTGTAACATAAAGAGGAAGCTTCTTATCACTTAGAAAAGATTTCAACATCGACACATAAAAAGAGGAAATAAAGCTGAAACACAAGTTTCTTCCTTGTAACATTTACCGATAATACACAATAAGCAGATAGTCGTGTATTTGTGTGATAACCTGCATTTTGCAGCACACAATTTGTAGATTATATTAGTTACATCCATTTTCTGTATTTCAGGATAACAATAAAAATAACTGTTAACCTAAATCCCATTCTTTCAGCCCCTCTATATAGAATAGCACAGGGGCGCGCTAGTTTGCATTGTTACCTTGCGGTCCTGGGTGCAAATGTGATAAGGGTCAACATCTCCATGGAGTTGGTCTGTTTAACTGGGCTTCTGTTGGGTGGTTCTCTAAGGTCCAGAGCCACTGCATCCAACCCAACATGCAGCTCCGGTGGCGGACGTTGAGCCCAGGGGCCCTGGTGCAGCCATGGTAAGGAGCGGGGGGGGTGGCGGCCGTCGATGAGGAGTGGGTAAGGGGGGGGGCGGCTGTTGGTGATGTGGCTCTCCCACCTGCGCTGAGCCACGCCAAATGCATGCATTGCTGGAGCCAGGGCGGCAGTGGGGCAGAGGAGAGGAGGGTTGGGATCAGGCAAGGGAAGAAGAAGCTTCTGCTTCCCTTGCCTGACCCTCCTCTCCTCTATCGGTTATGGGGGTCGACTGGGGGCCCCCCTACAGGCTTGAGGGGCCCCCTAGCCGGTCGGGGCCCTGGTACAGCTGAACCAGCTGCACCACGGTATGTCCGCCCCTGCGCAGCTCCTCTGGATCGTGAGCACATACCCTTAGGATTATGTTGGTAAAACAGAATATCTGCATGCAATTAATATGGTGATCACAAACTATCCACAGATGAAGTTAGAGGAATTGTTCAAGGCCACGGAGGCCATATGGGTCATTTACAACCACAGGTCTATTTTTGAAGAAGGTAGTTCTCTTTAGCCCCATTTTTGACATGATACCAATACTATTTTATTACATACTTTAGCAAAAATAAATTATGTATTATTCAATGCATTTCAAAGCTGCCTCGATTCTCCATCATTTCTTTTTCCTGATGAAGAGACCAGGCAGCTTTGAAACGTGTTGAATCAATAAACCACTTTTTTTTTAATAACGCACAACCGCATTATTGACCGGCAGAGCAGAAAAACACTTAATATTTCCATAGTATCAGAGCTTTCCCGGAAGGTTTTATCCCTGTGGTTTGCTGGGACATGATTCTGTGAATTGTTCACCTTCAATACCTATTCTTTAGGAATTCTTACCGTCTAGTTTCACCACTGCCTTAGGATGTCCACCGGAACGTAATGCACACAGCATGTCTACTCAGTGCACAGTTGGCACACTTTATGCTACTGTTGGCGCCCCATAATAATAGTAGGCTTCAAACCAGTGTATAAAAGTGTATTTTTTAAAATAATTGTAATTTCTCTATAGGTCAGGATCCAGTTACCCATATCAGTGGCGGACCTTGTGCCCAGAGGGCCCTGGTGCAGCAGCTCATGGTGAGGAGCGGGGGGGTGCTAACAGGTTACGGTGAGGAGCGCAGGGGGGGGGGAGCGGGGGGGTTCGCTATGGGTCCTGCAGCTCCTACCTGCACCGGGTCGGGCGGCAGAGGAGGGGCGGGATCAGCCAAGGGAAGCAGGAAGCTTCCCTCAGTTAACCCCCTCTCTTCTGACACAGGGCACAGGGTCATGGGGGTCAGCTGGGGGCCCCCCTGCAGGCTTCAGGGCCCCCTAGCCGGTCGGGGCCCTGGTGCAGCTGAACCAGCTGCACCACGGTAGGTCCACCCCTTCCACAGATTGACATCTTCCCAAAGACATCTGGCAAGACCTTCCACTAAAATGAGATAGACAACAATCCTTAATTGAGGGAAGAGAGAGACGAGCCAGAGATCTACTGCAGCGTAGTGCAGAAGATAGGCATGAACGAAGCCGGTCTACAATAACCCGTAGAGTGAGGTCTTCCCACAGACATCTGGAAAGACCTTCCACTAACTATGAAGATGAGATAGACAGCAATCCTATAATTGAGGGAAGAGAGAGACGAGTCAGACCTCCATTGCGGAGCAGTGATGAAGACAGACGTGAACAAAGCCGCTCTCCAATAATATTTGCCCTATGGACAGCTCTAGAGGAACAGGAGAGAATACCTGGGATCGTGAAATTCAAGCAAGGAGTTTCGCTGCCACAACACCAGAATTTGTATTCAGACCACCAATTTTCATCTCACCCAACCACAGACCTAGGGAGGTTCTAGGAGAGCAAGACAGAGATGTTGACTCCCAGGTAGGTGAACTTGCATCCACACCTGTATTTGTGTTCAGTCTGCCAAATCCAATGCCACCAAGCCACAGGTTAAGAGAGGTTGTAGCTGAATTCAATATGGTCAATCAGCTGCAGGAAATTGGTGTGGTGATACCAACAGTGCCACAAGGAATGCTACTAGTGCAGCCACCCGCACCACCTGCATGAAACCCAGTACAGGAAAGATGGAATCATCCACTCAACATCAGAAGAAGAGATCTAGACATTATGATCAGTAGAGCTCGAGAAATTGAGACACTCCCTGTGATACCACTAGTGCCGCAAGGAATCCCACTAGGGCAGCCACCCGCACCACCTGCACAAAACTCACAACAGTTAAGATGGAATCGTCTGCCTCATCATCATCAGGAGACCTCGACATATTGAGACACTCCCTGTAAGGAACACCACATCTCAGGTGATACCACCAGTGCCACAAGGAATGCCACTAGTGCAAGCAAAAGTGCAGCCACCCGCACCACCTGCACAAAACCCACAACAGTATAGAGGGAATTGTCTGCCCGGCATTATCAGGAGACCTCGGCATATTGAGACACTCCCTTTAAGGAACATCACATCTGAAGAGGATAATGAGTACTATATGTATAACAACATGTAATATTGGGAAGCAGGTCACTGTGCTGCCCTGCAACCATATATTCCATCACAGTTGCATCTCGCCATGGCTCCAGTCCAACCCCAGCTGCCCCTTGTTCCAAAACAACTGCTGTATATAGAAAAGGTGATGTGTACAGGGGGGACTGTGTGGACAAAGGGGGCTGCTAGACTACTAAAGTGTGCTAGACACAGAGACTGCTAATGTGCACTAGACAAACACTACTAATGTGCACTAGACACAGAGACTACTAATGTGCACTAGACACAGAGACTAATAATATGCGCTAGACACAGAGACTAAAACTGTGTGCTAGACACAGACTAAAACTGTGTGCTAGACATAGACTAAAACTGTGCGCTAGACACAGAGACTAAAACTGCGCTAGACTTAGAGACTAAAACTGTGCTCTAGACACAGCCTAAAACTGTGCGCTAGACACAGCCTAAAACTGTGCGCTAGACACAGACTAAAACTGTGCGCTAGACACAGAGACTGCTAATGTGCACTAGACAAACACTACTAATGTGCACTAGACACAGAGACTACTAATGTGCACTAGACACAGAGACTAATAATATGCGCTAGACACAGAGACTAAAACTGTGTGCTAGACACAGACTAAAACTGTGCGCTAGACACACAGACTAAAACTGTGTGCTAGACACAGACTAAAACTGTGCGCTAGACACAGAGACTAAAACTGTGTGCTAGACACAGAGACTAAAACTGTGCGCTAGACACAGAGACTAAAACTGTGCGCTAGACACAGAGACTAAAACTGTGTGCTAGACACAGACTAAAACTGTGCGCTAGACACAGAGACTAAAACTGTGCGCTAGACACAGAGACTAAAACTGTGCGCTAGACACAGAGACTAAAACTGTGTGCTAGACACAGACTAAAACTGTGCGCTAGACACAGAGACTAAAACTGTGTGCTAGACACAGACCAAAACTGTGTGCTAGACACAGAGACTAAAACTGCGCTAGACACAGAGACTAAATCTGTGCACTAGACACAGAGACTAAAACTGCGCTAGACATAGAGACTAAAACTGTGCTCTAGACACAGCCTAAAACTGTGCTCTAGACACAGCCTAAAACTGTGCGCTAGACACAGACTAAAACTGTGCGCTAGACACAGCCTAAAACTGTGCGCTAGACACAGCCTAAAACTGTGCACTAGACATAGAGACTAAAACTGTGCTCTAGACACAGCCTAAAACTGTGCGCTAGACACAGACTAAAACTGTGCTCTAGACACAGCCTAAAACTGTGCGCTAGACACAGACTAAAACTGTGCTCTAGACACAGCCTAAAACTGTGCACTAGACATAGAGACTAAAACTGTGCGCTAGACACAGACTAAAATTGTGCACTAGACACAGAAACTAAAACTGTGCGCTAGACACAGAGACTAAAACTGTGCCCTAGACACAGAGACTAAATCTGTGCGCTAGACACAGAGACTAAAACTGTGCGCTAGACATAGAGACTAAAACTGTGCGCTAGACACAGCCTAAAACTGTGCTCTAGTCACAGAGACTAATATTGTGCGTTAGACTCGGAGACTAATAATGTGTGCTAGACACAGAGACTAAAACTGTGCGCTAGACTCAGAGACTAATAAAGTGCGCTAGACACAGACACCAAAGACCAATAATGTTCACTAGATACAGAGACTAATAATGTGCACTAGACACAGACTAATAAATCCACACATACCATGCTACTCAGCGGCCTTTATACTATAATGATGTATCCCACCTGTACTTCAATGGAAAACCTTGTATTCCCTCTGAAAACCCCTAGGCTCCAGCATATCTAAATAGTGTATCCAGTACTCTTCTCTTTCACATAATTTGTGTATTTGGTCATCACCCCTGTGGCGCACAGAGACATGCTCAATAACCTGATGCTGTAATTGAGATACTGTGTGACCCATTGTGATAACATTATTCCTTACAAGTGACATTAAAGGTATCCTGACTAGTGATGGGCGAATCCTAAATTACTCGGAATCGCTTGACTCTAGCGAGTCCGAGCCCAGGACTCGCTACTCGTTGCGAGTCTAGCGAGTCCAATGTTAATGAATGGGGAAGTGAGTAATAGCGAGTAGCGTGAGATTTACAAATCGCAGATGTGTCTCGGAAGCTTCAGCCTGAAGCAATCCTAGTTTTGTCATTTATTTGCATTGGACTCGTTTACTTTGTAAGTAATCGCTGGGAAACTCGCACAGATAAGAGAAGAGTCCTGTCTGCTCTGTGCAGCTCCAGGGTCCTAGAGCCTGCCTGCTGCCTGATGTAGCAGAGCTGAGATTGTTCTCAGTCTGCTCATTCCCTGTGCACAGACATGAATGTCTGTGCACAGAGATGATGTAGCAGAGCTGAGATTGTTCTCAGTCTGCTCATTCCCTGTGCATAGACATCTATATCTATACACAGGGGATGTAGCAGAGAGGACATCGCGTTTTGGACTGCGTCGGACGGAAGAGGATTTTTTTAATTAAAGATGGAGTCCCTAATGGCTTTTTTTTTTATTTCTAATAAAAAAATTTCTCTGTGTTGTGTTTTTTTTAAAACAATTTAATAGAAATTCATGGCGGTCATGTCTAATATTGGCGTGACCGCCATAAATTTCGGGCTTAGGGCCAGCTGATAATACAAAGCTGGCCCTAACCTCTTTATTACCCAGCGTGCCACCGCTACCAGGGCCGCTGGAAGAGCGGGGTTCAGCGCCAGAGGATGGCGCTTCAATGAACGCGCCATCTTCTGGGGCAACTGCGGGCTGCAATTTGCAGCGGGGGGTGCCCAGAAAGCTTGGGCATCCCTGCGCTGCGGATTCCAGCCCCCAGCTGCTTAGCTGTACCTGGCTAGACATAGAAATTGCGCGGAGCCCCACGCATTTTTTTGACTCCGACTCCGAGACGACTCCGACACGACTCCGACTCCGACTCGACTCCGAGACGACTCCGACTCCGAGACGACTCCGACTCCGAGACGACTCCGACTCCGAGACGACTCCGACTCCGAGATGACTCCGACTCCAAGACGACTCCGACTCCGAGACGACTCCGACTCCGAGACGACTCCGACTCCGACTCCGAGACGACTCCGAGACGACTCCAACTCCGAGACGACTCCGACTCCGAGACGACTCCGACTCCGAGACGACTCCGAGACGACTCCGACTCCGACTCCGAGACGACTCCGACTCCGAGACGACTCCGACTCCGAGACGACTCCGACTCCGAGACGACTCCGACTCCGAGACGACTCCGAGACGACTTCGACTCCGAGACGACTCCGAGATGACTCCGACTCCGAGACGACTCCGACTCCGAGACGACTCCGAGACGACTCCGATTCCGAGACGACTCCGACTCCGAGACGACTCCGACTCAGACGACTCCGAGACGACTCCGACTCCGAGACGACTCCGACTCCGAGACGACTCCGAGACGACTCCGACTCCGAGACGACTCCGACTCCGAGACGACTCCGACTCCGACTCCGAGACGACTCTGACTCCGACTCGACTCCGAGACGACTCCGACTCTGAGACGACTCCGACTCCGAGACGACGACGACTCCGACTCGACTCCGAGACGACTCCGACTCCGACTCGACTCCGAGACGACTCCGACTCCGAGACGACTCCGACTCCGACTCCGAGACGACTCCGACTCCGAGACGACTCCGACTCCGAGACGACTCCGAGACGACTCCGAGACGACTCCGACTCCGAGACGACTCCGACTCCGAGACGACTCCGACTCCGACTCCGAGATGACTCCGACTCCGACTCGACTCCGAGACGACTCCGACTCCGAGACGACTCCGACTCCGAGATGACTCCGAGACGACGACGACTCCGACTCGACTCCGAGACGACTCCGACTCCGACTCGACTCCGAGACGACTCCGACTCCGAGACGACTCCGACTCCGACTCCGAGACGACTCCGACTCCGAGACGACTCCGAGACGACTCCGACTCCGAGACGACTCCGAGACGACTCCGAGACGACTCCGACTCCGAGACGACTCCGACTCAGACGACTCAGAGACGACTCCGAGACGACTCCGACTCCGAGACGACTCCGACTCCGAGACGACTCCGACTCGACTCCGAGACGACTCCGACTCCGAGACGACTCCGACTCCGACTCGACTCCGAGACGACTCCGAGACGACTCCGAGACAACTCCGACTCCGAGACGACTCCGACTCCGACTCGACTCCGAGACGACTCCGACTCCGAGACGACTCCGACTCGACTCCGAGACGACTCCGACTCCGAGACGACTCCGAGACGACTCCGACTCTGAGGCGACTCCGACTCTGAGGCGACTCCGACTCTGAGACTCCGACTCTGAGACTCCGACTCTGAGGAGACTCCGACTCCGAGACTCTGACTCTGAGCCTCTGGCTCCGCACAATTTCTATGTCTAGCCAGGTACAGCTAAGCAGCTGGGGGCTGGAATCCGCAGCGCAGGGATGCCCAAGCTTTCTGGGCACCCCCCGCTGCAAATTGCAGCCCGCAGCCGCCTCAGAAGATGGCGCGTTCATTGAAGCGCCATCCTCTGGCGCTGAACCCCGCTCTTCCAGCGGCCCTGGTGGCGGTAGCACGCTGGGTAATAAAGGGGTTAATACCAGCTTTGTTATACAAGCTGGTATTAAGCCCGAGATTCTTAATGTCAGGCCACGTTTGACCCAGCCACTAAGAATCTCCAATAAAGGGTTAAAAAAACACAACACAGAGAAAATTTTTTATTTGAAATTTAAAAAAAAGCCATTAGGGACTCCATCTTTAATTAAAAAAATCCTCTTCCGTCCGACGCAGTCCAAAACGCGATGTCCTCTCTGCTACATCCCCTGTGCATAAATATAGATGTCTATGCACAGGGAATGAGCAGACTGAGAACAATCTCAGCTCTGCTACATCAGGCAGCAGGCGGGCTCTAGGACCCTGGAGCTGCACAGAGAAGACAGCTGGACTCGGCTCGCAATGTAACAGCAGTTACTTTGCGAGTTTCCCTGCTATCACTGGCACAGTAGCCAGTGATTACTCGCACGAGTCTAATGCAAACAATGGCAATCCTAGTTTTGTCAGTGTTTCTGACAAAACTAGGATTGATATTGATTTGCATTGGACTCGTGCGAGTAATCGCTGGGAAACTCGCAGAGTACCGAGTCCTGCGAGTCCCTTACTACTCGCCGAGTAACGAGTCCTAGCGAGTAGATTCGCCCATCCCTAATCCTGACTCCATAAAATGCGCCCCCAGACCCTTTATAAATGTCCCTGGACCATGCTAATACATTTCCATGCATCCCTTTGTGTTTATAAAGCGTTCTTGTAAAGTTTATAAAAGTGTATTTTATACCTATCTGATATGTGGGCTTCTTAAATGTTGAAGTCAACAACAGGCGTGCCTTTCTTCCTTTCCCCGCCGCCTGCTTGCTAATTATGCACGCCCCAATAGGCGTACTATAGAGAGAACGCGAGTTCGTCAATGGGTAATGCTGGATATGACGTCATTTACGTCATAGCGGCATTACCGCCCATTTTCTGACGTGCTCTCTCTATAGCACGCCCATTGGGGTGTTCATAATTAGCAAGCAGGCGGCGGGGAAAAGAAAAAAGGCATGCCTGTTGTTGACTTCAACATTTAAGAAGCCCACATATCAGATAGGTATAAAATACACTTTTATAAACTTTACAAGAACGCTTTATAAACACAAAGGGATGCATGGAAATTTATTAGCATGGTGCAGGGACAGGTATAAAGAGGCTGGGGGCGCATTTTATGAGGTCAGGATCCCTTTAAGTTTTTACACCAGATGGTAGACTTGTGCTTACTGATGTATACATGTCTCCCATCTTGGTATATATGTCCTCCTTCCCAATATGTATGTCCTCCATCCTGGTATATATGTCCTCAATCCTGGTATGTGTGACGACCACCCGCTGTGAGGTCGAGCTGCTGGCAAGGCAGCACCCCGAGAAACCCCGAGACACTTTACCCCTATAGAGGGACCTGGAATTACAGCAGAGTCCAGGAGGTAGTTGCCTAAGATGAGCAGCAGACCGGAGCAGGAAGGTCACCAGAAAGGGAATAAAAACCAGGATCCAAAAACATAGTCAGTAGTCCGAGTCAAACCAGGAGGGCAGCTAAGATACCATATCGTCAGGCTGAAGCAGGTTCAAAAATCCAGGCAAAGATCAGTCAAAACCAAACACACACTAGATCACTGGGGAAGCAAGACTATATTTGGCGGCCTGCAAGACAGGGTCCAAGGTATTTGAAGGGCGCGGTCACCTCCCATAGGCTGGAGCTCACAGCCTGGTGATTTCATCCGGACCACCCATAGAACCAGGCCAGACAGTGATGCACGACTGGCACCAACCACCCCACTTCTGACAGAAGAACAAAGGCTGCGCCTATCAGACGCCTCTGCCGGACCCTCTCTTTTGCAACCAACATCACCCACAGGAGAAATACGGCGGCGGCCCTTGACAGAGGCAGACGTCAAAGCAGCAGGTCTATATTAGGACATGGCCCTCCTATCACCAGCACCATCAGCCGAAGGAATCCGGTGCCTCCCAGCGGCTGAGGCAGGAACCCCAGCCACCGAATCCAACGGCGACGTTACAGTATGTAAGTCATCCATCCTGATATGTATGCCCCCTATCTTGGTACTTATGTTCCCCATCCTGGTATACATGGCTCAGGTTATGCCGTACACATAAAAAAATAAAGATTATACTTACCTTCCCTACTCTTCCCCGGTGAGCGACATCCTGTTGTGATGCCGGCAACTGACTTCAGACTGTAAGCGGGGCAGTGCATGATGTCACTGCCATGCAACCCCAATCACACATCGACATCAACTGCTGGCTAATCCACAATGAATATGCCCTGATCCTTTCCTTTTAGCCAATGGTTCAAAATCCTTAGATAAGTGTACAATTAATGAGGTGACCTACAACACACGGCTCCCCAACTATTGGGAAACTACCACTAGAAAGTCACAGATTGGAGACATCGGCTCTATGTGTGAAACTCTAAAACAAATTTAAAGAAAAAAAGCTAAAAAAAAATCATCTGCTAATATTTTTGTTTCTCAAGCAAATATTAATTCACGACTTCTCAGACATTAGAGAACACGTTTTTGAGATGTATCAAACACCATTTTATTTTGATGATTTTATTAAGCATTCCTGCTGACTTCGACAAATGCTAATATCACCTTTTATATTCCATGAAACAGTTGACAGAATAATCTGTTTAAGAAATGCAAAACATTAAAATATACAAAAGAAAAGCAACTTTGCCACAATCATTTGTATGCAGGGAATTATTGCGATTATCAGAGAACGCTCGGATCACTTGCCGTTGAGATGTTTCGATGAGTTGACATCTATTCAGTCCGCTCTCTTACAGAATAATGTACAAATTACATTAACTCACCCTCGACGCTGGCATTTGCTTTACCTTAACGTAACTAGGTCATTAGGAAATGTATTTCATATTTATTTTGCTTACATTTATGTCCAGATGACCGAATATGATCTTACTGCAATGGGCTTCAAGGGACACAAAACACCATGATGGAAATTCTGGAATAATAAGGTTTTCTCGTGATCATAAATGGGTAAAATTGCAACTTGCTTGTAAAAACAAGTGACTTTACTGTTTACGCCATTAAAAATCCATTGCATTCTCAGGAATGGCGGTTACTGGCTGCTGGCAATCTTTCATAGGTGGCTTGAGTCTTAGGGAAGGAGTGAGCGCTTACAAGCTGTTTTCTTAACAGCTTGTAAGTACGGCTTTGAAGCTGGTTGGATCCTGCAAGATTTTCTGATTTTGCACTCACTAGATGTCGCCAAACCAGAACTTTCTCTGTTTGCAGCATCAGAAAGAGAACTGGTTTGGATTATCAATCATAAGCAAATCCCCCCCCCCATGCAAGAAGGCAGCAACATTGCTTCTGAACTGCAATTATGTTATTTACAAAGACATCGGTAGAAGTTATCACCTATCCAGTGGTTGGGTGACTTCTAGATTTGTGTGGCTTTGACTGCTAAGACCCCCCCCAATAGTTGCCAGAATGGGGCAGAAGTGAGTATGACTAACCACTACGTAGCCAGAATAGGGCAGCAGTGAGCATGCTTAACCACTAAATTGCCAGAATTGGGCAGCAATGAGCATGCGTAACCACTAAGTAGCCAGAATAGGGCAACAGTGAGCATGCTTAACCACTAAGTGGCCAGAATGGGACACCAGTGAGCATGGTTAACCACTAAGTAACCAGAATAGGGCAGCAGTGAGCATGCTTAACCACTAAGTGGCCAGAATGGGGCAGCAGTGAGCATGCTTATCCACTAAGTGGCCAGAATGGGGCAGTAGTGAGCATGCTTAACCACTAAGTAACCAGAATGGGGCAGTAAGCAGCATGCTTAACTACTAAGTAGTCAGAATAGGGCAGCAGTGAGCATACGTAACCCCTAAGTAGTCAGAATGGGGCAGCAGTGAGCATACGTAACCCCTAAGTAGTCAGAATGGGGCAGCAATGAGCATACGTAACCCCTAAGTAGTCAGAATGGGGCAGCAGTGAGCATGCTTAAGCACTAAATTGCCAGAATTGGGCAGCAATGAGAATGCTTAACCACTATGTAGCCAGAATAGGGCAACAGTGAGCATGCTTAACCACTAAGTAGCCATAATGGGGCAGCAGTGAGCATGCTTAACCACTAAGTAACCAGAATGGGGCAGTAGTGAGCATACGTAACCCCTAAGTAGTCAGAATGGGGCAGCAGTGAGCATACGTAACCCCTAAGTAGTCAGAATGGGGCAGCAGTGAGCATACGTAACCCCTAAGTAGTCAGAATGGGGCAGCAATGAGCATACGTAACCCCTAAGTAGTCAGAATGGGGCAGCAGTGAGCATACGTAACCCCTAAGTAGTCAGAATGGGGCAGCAGTGAGCATACGTAACCCCTACGTAGTCAGAATGGGGCAGCAGACAGCAGTTTGAATTCTTAACCACTATGTAGGCAGAGTGGGTCAGCAGTGAGCATACTTAACCACTAAGTAGCCAGAATAGGGCAGTGGTGAGCATGCTCAAGCACTACATAGCCAGAATGGGGCAGCATTGAACCTACTTAACCACTAAGTAGCCAGAATGGGGCAGCAGTGAGCATGCTCAACCATTAAGTAGCCAGAATCGGGCAGCAGAGAGCCTGCTTAACCACAAAGTAGCCAGAATGGGGCAGTAGTTAGCCTGCTTAACTACTAAGTAGCCAGAATGGGGCAGCAGTGAGCATGCTTATCCACTAAACAGCCAGAATGGGGCAGTAGTGAGCATGCTTAACCACTACTTCATTGGCTCACCATAGAACTGCCCTACAGAAAGCTGAATAAGCTATTTTGACAATCGCAAAGGAGATTAATGGAGCAGTAGTCGAACATGCACACTGTGACTCCATGCTATTGGGGATAAAACTTCTATATTCTGGTTTTCGATGGTGGTCTTATCAGTCAGCCCCCCACACACACCAGCATGTGTAATATCTTCTCCTGGAATTTCCCTTTGTGGAGGATAGAGATGAGCAAATTAATTTTCAGGGCCATGGTGAAGTGGCAGTAGTTGGTGGCCAGACAAATGTCCTGTAAACCTCCTCTTACCTGCCTGTATGCCTGGCATTTTCTAATTAATAGGCACAGTTCAACATCATGCCACAATGATGAAGTTGTGCTGGACATATACAACTGAGCAGTTACTGAAGATCCTAGTAGGTAGAAGGCAGTTTGCAAAGGTCTGGCAGCTTCTTGCTCCATGGTCGATCTCTTTTCCAGCTGAGCCGCAGCCTGATAGGTCTCTGTCTAACTGTTGATGGTTCTGTCATCTTTACTTTTCTTCACTTGCTTTGCTGCTAGTCAGATGTTCTCATTTTCCTATTTAGTTTCTGTCCTATCACATCCCAGGTTGGGTTATTTATACTCAATTTGCACCACCCTTCTCTGCCGGCAAATTTTCCAGATGGATTACTGCTAACAGAGTCTAGCCCTGCAGCTATGGGACCTTGCCTGTTAGGCTAAGACCAGTGTTGTTATTACTTTGTTTTCTCATTTCCCTTTCCTACACTTTTCTTCTGTTGTATGTTACATTGATAAGAGGCTTTGCTTGCTCACATTTATTCTTCTCCTTTTTCCCACATGCTTTTAGTTTGCTCACCTTGGGTCCCCATCTCTCTCTGCACACTTTCTCTATTTGGTTACCTGTGTATAGCAGCCTCCCTCTGGTTCTTCAGGAGGTACTAGAAACAGCTTGATGGCCTTTTAGGAAGCCAGATCTGAGCAGTAGTTTCCAGTTTTGCAGCTAGGGGCAGTCTAGTCTATTCAGGAACCAGTAGGGTGTGGCTGCAGTGGCTTAGGCTTTATTTCTCCCCTTGCCAGTGTTTGTGTTGATATGTCCATAACATCTCTAATCTGAGTGTCTCCTTTTCAGGGGGACCTAATTGATGGTTAAAACGGACACCGTGTAATGCTTTATTTTTTCTACGGGGGCGTTGCAGGAAAACTGAACACCTACTGCCAGGTTTCTCCATCAGTCAGGGTAACTTTGTGATCTGATTTTTCCCCAAGATACTTTTGTAAGAAATATGCACTATAGAAAACCTTAAAGACACTGAATATGCAAAGCCAACCAATCAATAACACTCATATCTGTACAGTCCTATCCTACAAGTGATACTGTTGTCAGAGGAACTATGTCTAACATGAGCTCAGACTTAGCTTAATATGTATTTAAAAATGCTGACGTCTTAGGAGTCCTCACTCCGTATGATTAAGAAAACCTGGGAGGTCTTCAGTGTTTTCGCACCTGTGATACGGATTCCCTTTTGGTCATGGCTTGGCTCGCATGGTTGGTGTGATTATGCGCTAGGGTTCCAATAAAGTAGAATTTTGATCTCATGTTGTAAATAATATTTTGTTGCCTAATACATTAATTACAGAGTGTATTTTCAGTCCAGTGTACATTGCTATGTCTTGTAAAAAAGTTGCCAACAGAATAGGTCTGGAATGTCATAAAAATTCCCTGTAGTCAGCAATAGCACCAGTGCTGAAGACAGCCAAGGAAATGTGTCTGCCCACAAATCTCATTCAATGGGTAATATGTCAGGTTTGTAGAAAACATTTTTTCGTTTGTAAGACGGTAGGTGAAAGAAAATATGCACCTTTACATAGTGATGGTGACCACTAGGACCCTTACCGATCCACAGGACAAAGACACAAAGGTCTGTTGGCACTTCTGCCCGGTGGGGCTCAATCTGACGGGGTTGGGTTGTATTTCCCTGAACCGCAGGTAAAAAAGATCTTGTGACCCATTCATTTGGGAGATGTTTTCTCCCCACTAGTGGTGCCAATCAAATCCTTCTTTAGGCTCCAATTGATATATGGGCACCATGACAGAACTCTGATGGGTTGCATTGTAAAGTGTTATATCTTTTTCGGGTTGCATTTTAAAGTGATATACAGTATCTTCTTCATAAATGGGTATTCTCATATTTTATGATTTTTTTGTGTCTTAATGGCCTTCAGCTCAATCCCATGCCATGAAAACTTGATGGATGATTTCTCTGTAGGAAGACTGATCTTGTGTAGGCTAGATAGGTCTACTAGGGACTTTTCCGAGTCTAGATAGATCCACCAGGGTCTTTTCAAAGTCTAAACATATCCACCAGGTTTTCTCCAAGCCTAGATAGGTCCACCAGGTTCTTCTCCAAGCCTAGATATGTCCATCAGGTTCTTCTCCAAGCCTAGATAGGTCCACCAGGTTCTTCTCCAAGCCTAGATATGTCTATCAGGTTCTTCTCCAAGCTCAGAGAGTTCCACCGGGGTCTTCTCCAAGCCTAGATAGGTCCACCAGGTTCTTCTGCAAGCCTAGATATGTCCATCAGGGTCTTCTCCAAGCTCAGATAGGTCCACCAGGGTCTTCTTAACTGTTATCTTGATAGTATCAAACCATCGGGTTGCTATTCTTCCTCTTTGCTTTTTCCTTCTATTCTTTTCTTCCGACAAGGATGTCCTTCTCCAGTGATTTCTCTAAACATGTCCACCAGGGTCTTCTCCAAGCCTAGATAGGTCCACCAGGTTCTTCTCCAAGCCTAGATATGTCTATCAGGTTCTTCTCCAAGCTCGGATAGTTCCACCAGGGTCTTCTCCAAGCCTAGATAGATCCACCAGGGTCTTTTCAAAGTCTAGACATGTCCACCAGGTCTTCTCCAAGCCTAGATAGGTCCACCAGGTCTTCTCCAAGCCTAGATAGGTCCACCAGGTCTTCTCCAAGCCTAGATAGGTCCACCAGATTCTTCTCCAAGCCTAGATATGTCCATCAGGTTCTTCTCCAAGCTCAGATAGTTCCACCAGGGTCTTCTCCAAGCCTAGATAGGTCCACCAGGGTCTTCTTAACGGATATCTTGATAGTATCAAACCATCGGGTTGCTATTCTTCCTCTTTGCCTTTTTCCTTCTATTCTTTTCTTCCGACAAGGATGTCCTTCTCCAGTGATTTCCCTCTTCGTATGATGTGTAGACAAGTCGTAGCTTGGTGATCCTTTCTTCCAGTGACACATCTGACTTGATTTGTTCCAGAAATGATATGTTTGTTCATCTTGCCATCCATGGTGTTGATAACATCCTTCTCCAGCTCCCCATTTCGGAGACGTTGATTCTTCTTCTGTCATGTTCCTTTATCATCCAGGCTTCAATTCCATATGTTACTAATAGACCAGACTATGTACCAGCTGTGTCTTCATCACCAGTGAAATGTTCCTTGATATGAAGACCTCGTCCATTGACTTCATTGTTGATTTGCCCATAGATTTTCTCCTATTGATTTCCGGTGTTGCACTTGTAAATACAAGCAATTTTGCACTTTATTGCTTTAAAAAACTATCAATAGTTTATAAGATAGTAACACTTTTATTTAGTTTACAGCTCATTGTCTTGGAGACTGACCACCACTGGTAAACAGCAGAATGTGCACAGTGTTCACAAGCTCTTTTCTAATGAGCTTGTAAGCACTGGAGTGTGCTGGAGCGTGCTAGTCAGTTTCAGTGTAGTCCTTGAAAAGGTAGACCGTAGCGGTGATCGGTCTCCTAGGCGGTGAACTGTAAACAAAGAGATGTGTTCAGTTCTCAAAAGTGGATAGCGCTGTCAGAGTGATGCTAGCGCTGCAGCCGATATCAGATCCGGGGAAGGTGCGTAAAGCACAGTTTGTTGGTGTTTTATCGCACTGCACCTGAGAACAAGGATGTTCTGAGAGGGGACAATCTCTTAAAATATAAAAAAGTGGGTGACCCCCTTAAATTATGAGTTGCAGTTATCGAAAACCCAAGCTGATAAACATGAACACTTCCATATAACTCTTTTGCTGATTACCGAAACGGGTTGAACACTGGAGGACTGCAAGGTAGATAATCCGTATATATATTTTTATGAAATAAAATTACATAGACTATAAAAATAAGTATCTGATCCCAGATAGTTCCCTTGACTCTACCATAGAGAAAATCCCTCCTGATCGCCTTGTAAACACATCGCTAATGTAGAACCTTCATGTCACTTATTCCGACCTAACAATTCGGTCGGTGAGACACAAGTTTCTATCAGTGGTAGATTCGGAAGAAGTCTTTCGGATGATGACATTTCAGTTTGCAGAGACAGAATTCCGAGGGATTAACTGAAAATATAAAAAAATGGTCAGATTGATAATTTCCTTCTTCGTTTCACGACATGGTGGAGCCTGTTCTTCTATTCACTGCACCCAAATCATATGATTGATCTCTCTACACCACTTGACTAGACTCTCATAGACCGGGCTTGATACATACATTAACTCTCCCACATGGTTTCACTCTCTTGTTGAAATAGATAAACTTTTGTACATTGGGGACTAGGACTGTAAGAATTTGAAGTGAACCTTCATAGGATATGTGTCACATGTAGACTGCTCTGCAGTCTCTGTGAATTGCTCTGCAGTAGTTAAATTGAGTTAATTCCCTTTAGTCTTTTAAGGGCTAACTTCAGTGGCTCTGCAGTACTTGTTGTTGTTGCTGAGTGTATCAGGTGATCCTAAATAGTTCCATTACCAATCATCTGGTGTTGCTGAAAGAGTTCATTCTCTATTCTGACTGTGAGCTGTTTGGATGCTGTGCAGTTTTGCTTAAACCTTCCA
Source organism: Allobates femoralis (assembly GCA_033576535.1). Taxonomy (NCBI): domain Eukaryota; kingdom Metazoa; phylum Chordata; class Amphibia; order Anura; family Aromobatidae; genus Allobates; species Allobates femoralis. Next base: position 20,173,810 of record JARQOC010000011.1, read on the forward strand.
GAAGCGTTCACCTTGGAGATAGCCATCTTGAGGGTGTTTCTGTTTGTATTTCGGTCCATAGATGGAGGTGAGGGGGTGTTAATCAGAAGCAAGGCAAGGGGGGTGGCCCAGACATTCTCACCTTTAGAGGTAATTCTGGGAACAGGGTCAGCTATGGAATCTCAATCTACAGGGTCAGTATAGCTCTCCAGATTACCTTTGCCCATCACTGCCATCCTGCTGCTTATCCCCTTGTCCATTGTAACCACCCGGTGACAACTGTCCACTTCTCAATGGAAAAGTGGCACAGATATTAAAAAAGTTGCCCAGGACTAACTTATTGATGATGGTGGGGGTGTGACACCTAGTAGCCCCATCTGATCTGATCTGATATCTACTTTCTCCCAATATACTTTTATATGAGGGATATGTTAGTCACCTGCAGGGACGCCGGAAGTAGCCGACCATTGGTGGTGCTGGAATAGTGTCTACTTTCCCTATGGTTCAAATTACATTTGCTCTGAAATGCTGAGACGGGTCAGTACAAAATATATCTGGCTGCACTTGTACATCCAGGCTGTGATCAATGGTACCGTGGTTTGGGAAACATGAATCCACTGACACATTCCCTGTTATTCCCCACATTTATAGTGATGACCTATCCACAGGATCCTGTTAACAGAGCTTCATGCAATCCATCAAGAATGAATGGGGTGGTTTTCTGCCTCTGCTCCATGCCCATCAGACATTTCAGATAATTGTTCTCAGGAACAATGGACTTCCCATTGGTTGAACCACTACTGATCCACAGATTATCACCTATTTTGTGGAAAGGTGATAGCATTAAATTTTGACAAAGCGCCTATAAGTGTACACAAAGGATAGAATATCGATACATCAGAAAGCCAAACAAGACTTAGGGCCCTTTCACATCAGCGTTCTTTTCAAATCGCGGCAGATGCGGTGAAAAACCGCATCTGCCGCGATTACCGCATACCGGCTGCACTTGCGGCACGGTTGCGGCGCGGTTGCGGTAAATGCTATACAAGGTATAGGCGGACTTGCGGCAGGTGCGGCAAGTGCGGTTTTGACACTTGCGGCAGGTGCGGCCGCGAAAAAAACCGCGGCTGACAGCATTTTTTTTCGCGGCCGCCTGCCGCAAGTGCCAAAACCGCACTTGCCGCACCTGCCGCAAGTCCGCCTATACCTTGTATAGCGTTTACCGCAACCGCGCCGCAACCGTGCCGCAAGTGCAGCCGGTATGCGGTAATCGCGGCAGATGCGGTTTTTTCACCGCATCTGCCGCGATTTGAAAAAAACGCTGATGTGAAAGGGCCCTTAGCTGATCACTATTTCTCCGGTCAAATCAATGGGGCTTTAGGGCAAGCACTGGCTTTCCTAGATTAAATAACCGGTATCAAATGTCAGTAATCAATTTTGTATATGATAGACTCATATCACATCACATCTGAGCCTCCCATCTGAGATATGCATTATTAGTATTATTATTAGCCCTTCTCCCATTCTCTGCTTTTTTTCCAAACTCCATCTCCTTTGCTTCTTTCAGTCTCCTGTGCCCTTCTCCAGACTCCTCTACTCTTCAGCCCTCCTCCATCTCTTCTGCCCTTTTCCAGACTCTTTTGTCCTCCCCCAGACTCCTCAGTCTGCTGTCCTCCAGACCCTTTTGTTCTAGACTCCTCTGCTGTTCTCCAGATTTCTCTGCCTTCTTTCCGTCTCTTTTGCTCTCCTCCGGACTCCTCTGTCCTTCCTCAGACACCTCTACCGTCTTTCAGACTTTTCTACCCTCCTTCAGACTCCTCAGTCTGCTGTCCTCCAGACTCCTTTGTTCTCCTCTACATTCCTCTGCTCTTCTCCAGATTTCTCTGCCTTCCTTCAGCCTCTTTTGGTCTCCTCCAGACTCCTTTGTCCTCCTTCAGACACCTCTACCGTCCTTCAGACTTCTCTACCCTCCTTCAGACTCCTGTCTGCTGTCCTCCAGACTCCTCTGTTCACCTCTAGACTCCTCTACTCTTTTCCAAACTCCATCTTCACTACCCTCCTTCAGAATCTTTTGCCCTCCTCGAGACTCCTCTCCTTGGCTACAGAATCCTTTGTCCTCCTCTAGACACTTCTGTCCTCTCCCAGACTTCCTTGCTCTCCTTCAGGCCACAGAAAAAAGCCATAAGGCCAGATACTAAATGCAGTAGCACGATGCGGGGGCAATACCGATGGGACAATCACTCTCAGCCTACCATATCATGGAGGAGGTGATAGCTCGTGTTATATATGCACACAGATGAAGTTGCATAGGGGTCAGTCACACAGGTACGGGTGATGCCAAGTGTCTGTATACAGCCTATTGGTCTTGACCATACTATTAGATCAGGCGGGCTGCCCAGCACTATGTACATGCACCACACCGGACTGACGCCCTAAAGGGCTTGGCTGCATCCTGAATACAGATAAAAAATGAAAAAATGTGTAATAAATAATGATATAAAATATGAATAATAATGTGAGGTATGGTCGATATTTTGGCAAAAAATATCGAGAGCTTGTAATCCAACGTCAAGGATCCCCACTCTTACGAGTCCCTACAATATATTCAAAAACAATTCACAGAAAAGGACATAATTTAAAAAAATCTTCACAGCAAACGTCCTAAGGTTAGATATAATTTGGACTCCTGTAATATATTATATAAGAGTTTTCAATAAAATCAATTGTAAAGAACAAGTAAATGGGGTGTTATCATTTTGTAATACTACAACCCTACGGAGGAATCAGGGTGTGAAATGTTTCGCCTTTGCAGCTTATGTATGAAATGTGAATGCTTCAGTGCATTAATGTTCCATGAAACTGGACGGAACCTTCTATTTGTTCATTTCTATGGTTACACCCGTGAGTCACAACACAACCTTGGGCTTCCGTAACTGTAAATGAAGAAAGCTGCGTTACCATATTCTCAAGCCACATGAAATAGCCAGGCTTGAAAATCAGCCATTAAATTCCGCACTTCCTGAGAGAGGGAACCCACAAGGCTCCATGTGCTGGCAGCGTTATCATAGACAATTATCAGCTGCAGAACTGGAAAATAAAATGTTTCATATTCGCGTCCTCTCCGCCACTTATAGATAAAGGGAAGATTCATGATGGGACGTTGCCGTACAATGAAAACAGCCTCGTTGCACAGGATTGGCGAGTTGCTTGTCGAAAAGGTATTGAGATCCCCGGTTGTCTTCTTCTGGTGGGGCCATTCCTCATGTTATGTGCTATTAAAGCAACACTTTCTAGGTGAATGCGGAAGGAAACTTTCAAAAACTTTGCGGTAAACAGTTACATAAAACCGATCTCCTTAAATTAAATCTCAAGATGAAGACATTGCTTCCTGGGGCCATAAGGATGAAACATTTTACGTCTTGAAATTTTGCGGCCAAGTTTATTCTGAAACGAGCCTATTCCGACGTATCCTGATCGTATCGGAGGTTATGGCTTGTTTGTTCTTACTTTAGGATATTCATCTATGTAGTAGGAATAAGGCAACTTGACAACCGCTATCTATTGCGTTGAATGGAATTGAGGAGATGTTTTAGTTCCTGCAGCACAAAGCTCAATATGTGTGGTCAAGGTTATGAAAAACTATTGTGGTGCTCCTGCGGTCCGGCTGCCACTAGTGGTATTGCATGCATTCACATGTATGGTACCATGCCCAGCGATAAGAGAAGAAAGCTCTGCTGAGACCCCCATTTGCACCCAACACAATCCAAACTCCAGGTGAGGGAGGTGCTGGGTGGAAGAAACCAACATTCAGGCAGCCCCCACCTACTGGATGGAGGGAGGAGTTAGGTTAGGGGTGGGAGGCAGAAAGGAGACAGCTCTAGTGAGATCCAGTCAGACAGCTGGGAATAGCTAGTACTACACATGGAGTTAGGTGTTAGTCCCAGGCTTGAGGAGACAAATCTGTGCCAGCTGTTCAAGCCGGGCAGAGGAGCTAGCTACAGAAGGGGTGCCAGCCCCAATTCAGTTTGTATTCTTCAAGACCAGCCGTGAAACTGGAGGTCACTGGGCTTGAGGTACAATGGCTACAATAGTGGACCCTCCCCAACCTCAAGGAACTAATTAGATTAAGAGGACTAGCAAGGCTGTCGCTCACAGAACCCGCAGTTACCTGCCTGCTGGGACTGACAACCACAGGACACTTAGGAGAGGACAGTAGTAGCAAGTGTCAGGAAGAGGAAGGCAGCAAGGAAGGCCGAATACTCTGTGTTTCGGCAAAGTGGACCCTGGATACTTGTGGGCTGGCCAGGCTATAATCTTGATGGACTCTGTACGCCGACTGGGCTGTAATCTGCTTCAACATCAAGTAAATGGTAAGAACCACAAGCACCGTGTCTCATCTCCTTTCTGTGCCTGCCTGCTTCCACCTGCCACAGCTTCAGATTCCCTAAATCTCCTCTCCCTGCTACCCTGCACCATCCATCCATCCCTCTTTACACCTTCCAAGGGACTTCAGCCTTAACTAGAGAAGGCTTAAACCTGGCTGCTTCACCATCCCCTTAGAACTCCCCACAGCAGCCCTTGGCCACTTACAGGCCAGAACTCCAGTTGGCGTCACGACAAACTTTATCCCCTATAACTATTCCCTTAACAACATCCGGTCGAGGCCATGACTTCTGGGACCGCCACCATGACATCCCTTGAACTGTTAACCCCTGGAAGGTCGAGTACCCTGGCCCCATGACCGCTGCACTATAAAAAAAAAAAAAATATGGAAAAAAATATATATACAGTATGTGAGGTCAAGGGTATGGAAAACTGTAAAGACAGGTAAAAAAATCTAAAAAAAATATTATACAAAGGTGAAAAAATACCAAAAACATTCTTCTAGTAGCTATAAAAATTAAATACCCCAAAAATTAGGAAAAGAAATAGGGAAAAAAATAAAAAATGAAAATCCAAGAAAAATGAGAGACAATTAAAAAAAAAAAAACCTTTAGGATATTAATTTAAGTAGTTGTCGAATAAGGCAATTTGATGAGCGCTACCTATTGCGCTGAAGGGAATGAAGAAGATATTTTAGTTCTTGCAGCACAAAGCTCAATATGTGAGGTCAATGCTTTAAAAAAACTATACAAAAAGGGAAAAAAAAAAAATATATATATATAGTATGCATGTGTGTGTGGCCAAGGCTATGGAAAACTATAAAAAAAAAATTGAAAAATATTAATAAAAGTTAACAAAAACAAAAAATTCTTCCTGTAGAGGTTGCTACAGTTCTATAAAAATAACTAACCCCCTAAAAAATTAGAAAAAGAAATGAAAAAATAGAGAAAGAAAAATTCAGGAAAAGCAGGGCACATCACTGGTGGGGCTGAGAGGAGAGAGAAGTGTGATCTGGGAATGTGTGCCCAGACTATTGTCACTCACAGAGTGAAGTGCTCTGCTCAGTTGGTCCGAATCTGGTCTGCAGTTGGATGGATGAAAGCTACGACCACAATAAAGGTATTTACAAGTATCTTAGAGATAAGACTAAGGAACAGAGTGGATAGTGGAAGTATATTAGGAAACAGGTAGACAAAAGAGAAGGTTTAAAATTAGTAGTGGAAGGGTGAAATTCACAATTGTAAAGATATTAAATGGTGCCGTTCTTTTTAACTTTAGGACGGCCACTAGTTGCACCAAGTTCACTTAGAGTTCTGTAATTTACTCCATGTGACTTTTAAGCCTATGTTCACCTGTCCAGTAATCATTCGTTAGATCAGATCCAGCACGATCCATTCTGCAAACACAACTTTTTTGTCCGTTTTGAAAAAATAAATTTTTGCAGGATCTGTTTTATTAACATTGGAGTCTATGGAGAACAGATCCGGTAATGATTACTATTTATCTTCCATATGAAACTGATCCAGTAAGAAAAGAATGGATCCTTTACAAATGAAAGAAAAACGGAGCCTAAATAGTGATCAGTTACAGGATCCGATCTAACGGATGATTACTGAACGTGTGAATAAGCCTCCTAAGGATTTAGAAAGGTTTGGGTGTCACAGGGTGGCACAGCAGGAAGAGAATCAGGTAGCAGGATGGAATAAGTGGGCAAGGAAACCTGGGTAGCTACTTTGGCCCTGGATTGGGGTCCCTGGCCAGCCCTGTACTCAGAGGTACCTCAGATGATGAAGAGGTGTGGACCATCACCCTTGCCCTCAGCTACTAAACCAGCCCTGTGCTACTCCCTCTCACCTCCCGCCATGGATAGAGATATACAGCAATTTCCAATGAAGCTCCAAGAAGCTTCATCACAAGTGCAGAGACATCTTCAGCTGACATGGTCAAGGCAGAGTGAACTTTATCTGTGACACCCGATGGAGGGAAGTGGAACTACTTAAAGGCTGAGGGAGTGGATATCTAAATGCACTGACACCCCACCCCCTCTACCTGCAGATTAAAATCACAGCAGCAACACCCAAGGACTGTAAAGCAGTTAACACGTGACATTGGGTCCGTTAGGTCTCTCGGTGATTCGGGGTTCTCTGGGTCAAATTAGAGAACCACAAATCTCGATCAACATATTGGATTAGATTTGGGTAGAACTTGCTACATTTTGGTTTTAGAACCTCACTAAATATATAATTATGACAGAGATTAGGTCACGGGGGCGATGATTTATGTACATTCTCATCAACTGAGAGTTGACAGATCTGAAATCACTTTCTGGCGCTGTAATCTATTTCTGCTGAAAGCGGTGTTCGCTCACCCATCCTTATCTTACATTATTCATTCTCAATGCTTTAGTAAACAAATGCATTGTATTTTGTTCTTAAACATGGCTTCTCTGATCACATAATAGAGATAGCGCAACAGTTACACTTAGCTAACAATTACAGTCACTAATAGATAGCAATGAAACGTGACCGGCGGAGCGAGCCGAGCACACCGGTATATTTATAGGTGCAGCTAAGGTACTCAAATAATAATTGTCCTTGCTGATAGCCCGCTCTGGGACTGCTAATTTCTTCAATCATACCGGCTGATATTAACTCTGCAAAATTAAATTCACTGTCTAAACACCCAGGACTTATTAATAAATGTGAAATATGGATCAGCGCCTTATCTGGATACTTACATCGAAGAGACGTAGATTTAATGTGGCTTAACGGCCGTAGCGTCTGTTACCGGTAAGATCTAGAAAATGAGATTCGCTTCGTCCTTTTTCCAAAATGACTGAAATCAATGAGATTATAACACCAGTTAGTTGACTTTCATTAAATAAAACCCTTTGTTATTGTCTTGGCTAAATGCAGGGGCGGGCCGGTGCACCCTAGGTGAAGAGCAGGGGTGTGGGGGGTGCTATCAGAGATTGGTGAGGTGAGCAGCGGGGGGGGGGGGGGTGGTATCAGAGTTTGGCGAGGTGAGGAGCGAGTCTGGTGAGCAGCGGGGGAGAGGCCGACACGCTTCCCAATCTACCGCGCACCTGGCCGGCGTGATGCGCTGCAGCGCAAGCTCAGACTAGACCGGCCCAATTTAGAATGGGGACAGCCCTGCATGAGCCCATTATAGCCAGCCTGGGGGGCACTTGCCCCCCTGCCACCTGGGCCAGTCCGCCCCTGGCTAAATGTGTTTGTTCACCCGTCTTCATAACTAAAACTAACAGACAGTGGCGTATCTTGAAGCTCATGGGCCTCCAAGCGAAAGCTACAATGGGGCCCCCAATGATTGCAAATCTTTAATAGTATTAGACTTTTTCAAAGTCAAATAGACTTTTGGGGTTCCATAGGCTCTAGGTGCGATTGCAACCCTGCATCTGTTGTAGTTACGCCTCTGCTAACATGTCCCACCGAGGTTCCATTTAGATTTCACCATAGAATTGTGTGATTTCTTCTTCTTGCTTATGTAAAACCTAAGATAGAAGCAAACTAAGCATATACCCTGCTGTAAAAAATAGGTAAAAGTAAAATACATATAACTAATATAAGATACTAAGAACATACTGTTTTTGATCAAATAAGGTGGTGTAATGCTGCCGGCATCCCTACTTTCCATGCACTGACCGCCTCAAGCGACTAGGTCTGCTAGGGACATGCTAAGGGCACTAGTGGCGCATACTCCTTGACTCTGTAAGTGTTGCCAGCCAATGTACTAGGTGCTTAAAGGGAATCTGTCAGGTCAAAAATCCATATGTAACTCCTATTCCTCTGGAGAAGCTCTTTCTATTCATGTATTTCTTTATTTATACCCCCTATAGGGATGGTCGGGAGATCAGGCCACTGACGCAGGTGAATACAGGAGGTCTCCTTTCCCCCGTTTTCTACGAGCAGGTCCACCGTTGTATTTATCCGTTGGTCTGTTGGTCACACACTGTACCCGGACGCTGCCTGGCGTGACAACAAGACATGAGCTGGAGCGTAACGTAGCATGCATGCCCTGCAGAGAAGCAGTTTGGGTTCACCCGTCCCCTAGTGGTCACCAATAGTTTTGCTATGAAAAAAAACAACCCGCGCTTAGACAGGAAGTCACAAGAGCGCACCAGGAATAAGAATAACGGAAAAATGGTCATGAAGGTGCGGCACGTAGCATCGGGCAATTTATTATCTGAAAAGAAGTCCATTTCTAAGTGGAGTTTAAGGGAGAAGAAACCACAATTATGTCCATTACATTTTGTGTACGAAATAAAATAATTCAAGTTTATTAACAATGTCACATTTGTCGTCTTCAGCACCGAGTTATTGAATTTTGATTAATGTTCCACTTTGAGAATTTTGCTACAACCACAACATTGTGTTTTCATTTATAAAACATATTTTCCAGGTTACGGAATTAATGTTGTCTCCATGTGTGTCCTTTGTGCTCGGGGTGCAGTCCGTACAAAATATGCAAAATGAACATTTTATAAGAGAAAAGGTGACTTTTGTTTTCTGCTCGTGTTGTCTTGTGTGCTTCCATTGTATTGCACAAGTTCTGTAAAAATACTCAATTCCCTTTTTAGTGTTATGAAATAAGGACATATTATGTCCACCCATATAATGTTCAGATTCACTTATACCCAGGGGCGTATCTAGGGGGGTGCAGCCGGACCTTTTGCCCCGGGCGCAACTCAGTGGGGGGCGCCGACGGCACCCATACCCCCCCCGCGGCTGCAATATGGGCAGCGGGGCTGAAATCCAACAATTACACAGCACAACCCCCACCCCCCCGCTCTTCAAACCAGGGTGCAATAGGGGCGGCGGGCTGAAGTCTAACAGCACCCCATGGGCCTCACCTACTTTGGGGGGGGGGGGCGCCAAGCCAGATCTTTGCCCGGCGCGGCAAACCTAGTTTCACCGCTGCTTATACCCCACCATTCCTGACTGTTTCTACACTTTTGCCATAAACTAGTATATACCATACTTCATTTAGCCATAACATTAATACAAGGTGAAAAGGACATGTGAAGATCATTAAGTTATCTTGATGTTAATAGTCATAAGGTGGGATATACGGTATCAGGCAGCAGTGAACAATACGAAAAAAAGATGGGCAAGACCACAAATGTTCGGGTTCGCTGGATCCAGACGGACTTTGTTTCCGGACCAGAAATGACTCAAACTTGAACCTGAACCCCAGCAGGATTTAGAACTTTTAAGTGAAGCCAATGCCTAACAGGTCTGGGATGCTGAATGCAATCATACCTTTACTTGAATGATTCCATGTTTGATTGCAGAGAACAATGTCATAAAACTCCTAGAAAATAGAGCAGCAGATGATGATGTGTGCAGCACTGTGTTACTATTTGTTTTTTTTGTTTCTCTCCTGTGGGCTTGTCCTTCTCTTTTCTGCTTTACTTTCACTATCCTCCAGCAACATGGCAAAATGAAAGTCTGAATGAGAGGGAGGGGGTTCAGCTTACAGCTGAAAGGCATGCCCACAGGGGAGGATTAAAAAAACAAATAGTGCTGCAGTGCTGCGTACATAACCATCTGCTGCCCTGTTTTCCAGGAGTTTTATGACACATTTATTTGCAATCAAACCTGGAATCTTTCAAGTAAAGGAATGATTGCATTTAGCAATCACCTTCACCTTATATCACAAAATCCAGGTGGTTGGTTCCCTTTAAGTGTTATAAAATAGTGATAGTAAGGGCTAGGGGGCTGCACAAAAGAAGCAAAATGGGGACTAAAGAGTTAAATCATGCTTACGGAGAACCACACGGCTGTCACATTACATCCGGGTCTTCTCTATAAACCTCATGCATATTCACTGCTTTGACCGCCTACCCTCTGTGACACCATTTTTTTCAATTATTTCTTTATTTTTACACAGCATTTTGGGGACTGAGACAGCTATTGTGAGGAGCAGTCAATCACACACGGCGGCACCACAGAGGGTGGGGCACAGCCTAACTGCAACCCATCACAGATGCTGTCAGAGAGAGTGGGCTGGAGAAGCAGTGAATATGCATGAGGTTTAATGAGCAGACTAAGAAGTGATGTGGCGGGGCACGGTTTTTGGAAGTATGATTTAATGCATTTTGCATCGGTAAAGCTTGCTGATTGGCTCCGCTATGGCCTTTCAACAAGCTTTATCCTGGTGTCTGAACCCGAACAGTAACACAAATTTCCCTTAGAGGCCCGTGTTTGGTGTCCGTGCGCGAACACTAGAACTGGAGAACAATTATCTGGGAAAGTTACTGCTGGCTATGATACAAAAGTGTCAAAATTAGAGATGAGCGAAACTCCTGAAATTGAGTTTGATCATGTTTGCTTGATTAGGCCTAGATGCAAGTGATGAAGAATGAGGTTAAAAAACTGTGCTGCCATATAAGAATGAAGACTGGAGAAAAGAGGAATATTAATGTTTAATTCTACGTGTTTCAGAATTAAACTCCTTCTTCAGGAACAATTCACAAAGACCACATGGACCATGGCTCACCCACTGAATGCCCGAACTACTTACCCATGGGTTGAACACTACTCGGACAACACAGGTTGAGGGAACAACACAATGATTAGACTTTATTGGATCCTCAACAGTCAAAGGCATATAGTACATTACTAAGCACAACACACAATGTAACAGGCAACAGAGTCTCACCCTTTCACTGACTCATCAGGGATTAGAATATTCATGCCTTCGGGACTTCCAGGTCCAAGTACTCCAGTTCAGCAGCACTACGTGTTTGGCGGGCGCCCACTGAAAAGGGATAGTAGGAAGCTTAAGAAACTAACCGAGCATAGCAAATTCTGTAGCCAGGTGAACAAATTGTCCCAACTTGAGTTTCTTCCAGCCGAATCCCAGGATTCTAGACTGAGGCCATGCAGAGTATGAAGACACAATGATAGCCACAATCAAAGTTCTTTGGCTGAAGTCTTGTAGCAATATCTGGCAGCCGGAACTGAAATTCCTAGGCTGAAGCCATGAAGACGCGTTGTGATCCTCTAGCCGGGACTGAAGGCCCTAGAGTGAAGACACGTAGCATAACACAACAGGTGACTGAAGCAGTCCTTTTTATATCCCAATTCAGGATAAACATAAGCAGTCAATATTTGAGTGTAGGGGCATATGAACCACAAGAACAATAACAATTGGGTGACAAACCTTTTATGTCACCACAACGCGTTTCGGTAGCTGACTGCTACCTTCCTTTTTATATCCCGAGCCTTCACCTCAGAGTATATTGTGTTTCTACATGATTGGTGGGATAAGTTGTTCTCTTATTGGTTGGCATTTCAATCAAACTACATAATTCTCCTCCAAGTGATGTAGACAGAGCAGACTGGGAGAATTTACATTTAATTAGCAATCTACACACTAGGATAATGGGGGTTCTGAGCAGACTGGCAAGAAACAATGAATTAACAAACATGAATTAACAAACAAAAGAACAACACATCTGGCCAAATTAAGAATATTAACCCACGCCATACATTGAAAAAGGCTGTGTTGTCACACCATGGAAGTTTGGGTTCTAGGAGTTTAGATAAAGTTCTGTTCTGGACCCAAACTTCAGCTGAACCTTATTGGAAGTCACTGATTGGTCAATGTGGCTCTCCACCCACTTCCAGCGGATGGAGGGCAGGGTTTTTCGTATTTTTGTACACCCTCTATCCAATAACGCTGATTTAGCCCCCAGTGTGAGACGATCAAATGCTAAAGACAGCTGCACTGGGCCGAGGCCCGAGTGTACCCAAACACAGCGATGCTCGCTCCACTGGTTTTCGTACATGAAGCCATGAACTCCAAACCTGAACACTGATTTTTTTTTTTAATAAAGTCTGAGTTCAACACAAAAACTCAACTTTAAAGCGAACCTGTCACCCCCCCGGGCATCAAAAGCTCTAATAGCCACCTTCTGCAGCACTAAGGCTGCATTCTGAGAAGGTGGCTATAGGCTTTTGATGCCCTTTATAGTATGAAATATTAAGTTAGGTAAATGCTCACTCTTCTGAAGATCGAAGACCGGGAGGCGGGGTTTCACGCTCCTCCGGCCCGCCCCCTCTTGTCAATCATTGTGCGCGCCTGCTGCTGTCTCCCCTCAGTGTGGAAAATGAACGCGCGTCTCCGTTCTCATGCACGGAGCCGCGCATGCGCTGTACGCCCGGTGTCGACTTCCTGGACACCGGGCGCACAGCGCATGCGCGGCTCCATACAGGAGAATGGAGACGCGCGTTCATTTTCCACACTGAGGGGAGACAGCAGCAGGCGCGCACAATGATTGACAAGAGGGGGCGGGCCGGAGGAGCGTGAAACCCCGCCTCCCGGTCTTCGATCTTCAGAAGAGTGAGCATTTACCTAACTTAATATTTCATACTATAAAGGGCATCAAAAGCCTATAGCCACCTTCTCAGAATGCAGCCTTAGTGCTGCAGAAGGTGGCTATTAGAGCTTTTGATGCCCGGGGGGGGTGACAGGTTCGCTTTAACATCCGGATCTGCCCATCTCTACTCAGAATGTGAGTGACCTCGGCCATAGTCCTGTATTCTAGATGTAGGACCAGGTTGTTTGTATCCCGTTGGCTCCATTGTGCATCCCGCTCCCCTCTATGTTCTCTCTCTGCTCCAAACACAAATGTTTCTCTTTTGTTCTATATTGCGGCATTGAAATATATGTTGGAGTTGAGTCTTTCTATGTAATCAACTGTAAATATATTCAGATCTAAGCTTCAGTGATTTTAATGTTGACACAGATAATGCCGCCGTAAATTACATAACGGTAAACTATTAATTGTGAAATTACGAGAAAAAAAATAGGATTGTTAAGTCATTTTAAAGAAATTGCATTGTTCATCAGCATAAAACTTAATTTAAAAAGGAAATAAAGTTAATTAATCCCCACATCACAGAATTAGAAAGCTGCTGTTTAAACCAACTAGTTAGCCGTAATATGATAAGTCTCCGTGCAAAAAAAACCTGTAACGGCAATGTCTGGAAGAGCGAATCCATCAGGATGTTCACTTCTCACCCCAACATATTAATTGTCTATCATTGTAAAACAATTGTCATGTTTTAAGAGGAATGAATTCATTTACTAAACTGCGTTTCACCATTTATCCTCAATCAACGCGGCTGGAGGAAAAGTCGCCAACGCGCAATTTGTTTAAAAATAACTGCTATCATTACCGGCAATCTCTCATTTAGGTATTAATTAATTCTGCTGTGTTTTATTTGACATTATGTCTTCAATGTGATAGTCAATGGCTCTCATCCATAGGCCTCAGTGTTTCTTTAGGAGGCATTATATAGACTCATTACGAGGGCTCTGTGTTACTATTGATCCTCTCTGCAGCCTTTGAACTGTTGACCACCATCTCCTACTCTCCATGCTGCACTCCATCGCATCAAGGACACGGCTCTCTCTGGTTCTCTTCCTAATCTCTCTGATCGCTCTTTCAGTGTATGATTCTCTGGCTCCACTTCCTCCCCTCTTCCTCTCACTATTGGGGTCCCTCAGGGTTCAGTCCTTGGACCTCTTCTCTCTCTCTCTACACGGCCCCGATTGGACAGACCATCAGCAGATTTGGCTTTCAGTACCATCTTTTGCTGATGACACACAACTTATTCACTTCAGCCCCTGACCTTACTCCTCTCTAATAAAGAACACCAATGACTGTCTAGCTGCATTTCCAATATCATGTCCCTCTCTATCTGAAACTCACGCATTTCCAAAACTGAACTTCTTCTGCTCCCCGCCCTCCACTAACCTCCCTAAATCTGACATCTCTCTCTGTGTGCGGGACCACGATAACACGTAGGCAGCAGGCTCGCTGTCTGGGTGTTATTGTTGACTCTGATCTTTCCTTCACCCCATATATACAATCTCTCACCCGCTCTTGCTGCTTGCACCTGAAGAACATCTCTAGAATTTGCGCATTTCTCACCTTGGAAACCACAAAACCCTCACTGTGGCCCTGATCCGCTCCACCTTGACTATTGTAATTCTTTTTAATTGGCTCTCCCCACTAGACTCTCCCCTCTCCAGTCCATTCTTAATGCAGCAGCCAGGATCACCTATCTAGCTAACCATTTACTCAGATGCCTCTGCTCTGTGCCATCATTGCATGGCTGTACATACACTAAGATCCAATTCAAACTGCTTGTTCCACCCACAAAGCTCTTCACAGTTCAGCACCTCCCTACATCTCCTCCCTCATCTCTGTCTATCACCCCACCCATTCTCTTTGCTCTGAAAGTGACTTTAGACTCACTTCTCCATTAATCAGAACCTCCCACTCCGACTCCAAGACTTCTCCTGAGCTGCACCAATTTTCTGGAATGCTCTACCCCAAGAAATTAGATGTATCCACAACTTACTTAGTTTCAGGAGATCCTTAAAAACACATTTTTTTTAGGGCGGCCTATCATGATCCCTAGTTAAAGTCACTTAGACATAGCCTATCCGCACATCAGTCTCAAGTGGATCACAAATAATGGTTGGTGGCCACTTATACTGCTCCTATCTGTTCCCCATCTCCGTCAAGTTAACTATACCATCATTGTAAATAAGCACCTGTAGTTGTGTCACCCCCACCTCATTGTTAGATTGTAAGCTCTTATGAGCAGGGCTGCCATTATTTTGCTTTAATTATTGTATTTTCTGATAACTGTTTCTTATGATTGCTTGAATATGAACCCCTGAATTGTGAAGCGCTGCGGAATATGTTGACGCTATATAAATAAAGATTATTATTGTGTACGAGGTATAGGTCTCAAAAGAGCACGCCCGGTAGTCCATTAGAGGTGTGGTAAACCTATAGAATCTATATTAGGACTAGGCCTTATGAACATTCTGTGTGGAAGACCGTTGGAGGTGTAATATAAGACCACATCTAGGTTTTACATGACGATTGTGTCATGAGGTATAGGACTCATGTAGAGTCTACTTGATAGTCCATTGGAGATGCAATATAGACTCATAGCTGTGCTTTCTGTATTAGGTCAGTTTTCTAGAGGCATAGGTCTCAAGAAGAGCATGTCCGATAGTCATTGGAGGTGTAGTAACAACCATATCTGTGGGTTCTGTATTCCAAGTGTGCAGGAGCAAAGGACGCATGAAGAGATTGTAATATAGACCCCTATTTGTGGGGCCCAGTATTACGATTGTATATCTTCAATGTATAGTCAATGGCTCTCATCATAGGCCTCGTGAAGAGCCTCAGTTAATTTAGGAGGCATAATATAGGCTGTATCTTTGGGCTCCTGTGTTACAATTGTGTACGAGGCGTAATTATCAAAAGGCATGCTCGATAGTCATTAGAGGTGTGATACAGGTCCAGAGCTGTAGATTCTATATTAGGATAGCTTATGAAGAATCTGTGTGTAGACAAGAGTGTAATATCACCCATATGTATGGTTTTAATAGGATCTGTGTATGAGGCATAGGATTCATGAGAGTCTCTCACTGTTCCCAACTCAGCTCCGGCCCAACAGGTCATGTTAGATTCTTAGTATTGCACGGTGTGCCTTAATGATGATCCTTATTGTGCAATTTAAAGGAATCTGAAATGATTGTTGGCCGTGAGATGGGTATGGAAACACTGTTAATGTAGTCAATGAAGTGAAATATAGGCTGAGCTGGTTCTGTGTTAGTTGTTTCTAAGCTTACTGTAGGTCTCAAAGCATGTCCGAGTCTATTGAGCTAAGTATAGGTCCAATGTGTCTTCTGATTTTGATTTGGTGCATGTGCAACGATCTCTAATGATAGCTTCTGTAGGCAATAGGAGTGTAAATACAGGAACCAAAGCTGTGGGTTGTGTTACAACTGTGTGCATGAGCATTGGCTTCTTAAGGAGCCAGCATGGAGTCCATTGAGGCCTATATCTGTGAGTTCTATCTTACGACTGTGTTCCAGACATATACTCATGAAGAGCCCATCCATTGGGTCTTTGGTGATATCCTATTGGCCCTAATCTGTTGATTTCTGATTTTGACTGTGTGCATGAGGCATCAGTTCTTGAACACCTGATGTGGTAGTCCACTGGAGGTTAGTATAGATTAATCTGTGGGTTCTGTTCCGGGCAAAGGCACATGAGAAGCCTCATGTTTCGTTGGAGGTCGTAATATTAGGCTAATTTCTGTAGGGTTTGTGTAATGATCACACGAGCATTGGTACTAAAGAAGCATTTGTGTGCGGGCTTATGTCGGTTTCCATGGCCAGACATGCTTCTCCATTATTTCTAGTAGCTTTGACATGACATCTCAGTTTGTAAATCAGTTTTTTGAGGAAACTTTGTCAGTATTCACATGTAAAGCTCCATGGAATAAATGGTGCTATAATAATGAATAATAATAATAATATTGGGAAATTCACATTTAAAAACATCCGCTCATCACTATTGCCAACGCATACCAGCCCATTGTATGATTTCTTTAGGAATTTGCTACGTGAATGGGGCCAATAAATAATTCGGAGGTATAAATCAAGAGAATAATTCTAGACCAGGGGTGGGGAACTCCAAGACCTCAAGAGTTGCCAACAGGTCATGATTTCCTTAGTATTGCACACTTGATAATATATGGTAATCACCTACACCTGTACAATGCTAAGGAAAACCTGAAACATGACCTGTTGGGGGCCCTTGAGGCCTAGAGTTCCCCACCCCTGGTCTAGAACATTTAGAAAATGAGATGTGCACATAGACTATAGACTATGTCTTTGTTTACATCTCTTTAAAAAAAAGAGATTCAGTGATAGAAAAGGAACACAATGTCGAATAAAATCAATGCAGGACTGCTCCTATTGAAAAGAGCCTCCAACAAATGCCAATATGAACACAACTTATACTTGATCTTCTCCGAATTAGGCTAATGTCAGAAGGTCATAAATTCTATTAACGGGAGCTAGGTTCACTATTGACTTCTGCACTGCCACCAGGGGCGTAAGTACAGTGGGTGCAGGGGTTGCAACTGCACCAGGGCCTGGACCCTATTGGGCCCCAAAAATCCCTTTGGCCTATTAAAAAAGACTAATGCTATTAAAGATTTGCAATAATTGAGAGCACCATTGGAGCTTTCACATCGGGGCCCAAGAGCTTCAAGTTACACCACTGACTGTGACCAATATAAAGGCCCTAAAATGTAAACCATAAAGTTCTCCTATTCGGTTTCATGTATCTCGAACAATTAAGATAACCATGAAATGTAAGTAATGTTTAAATAAATGGGGTTTTCCCACCGTTCATATTTATCAGTTACCTGAAGGGAAGTTTGATGCAAGATTATTGGAACCTAAAAGGATTTAGCTAGTCAGGTTTAATCACGTGATGACATAGACCTAACGGAAAAGGGAAGAATTAACTGGGTAGAAGCGCAAAATGAGCAATTGTAAGTACACAGTGCCATATAACATGATGACTAAAATATTTTAAGATGATAAAAACTTGGATCGAAGCGCCTCTTTAATCAGGCCCCATGTGGAGGGCAGAATATTACATATTATGAGTCTGGTGTTTTCATGAGGAGTTTGCTGCCGTCACATAGGATATCACATTGAAAGCGTTGACCACATTACCTTTAGTTTAAAGATTGTTTTTTATCACAGCTTTGTATGACTGAGATGAGATGTTAATATCTACCCGTTCCAGGCCCCGAATTACAAAGCAAAGAGCGGCTGAACTTCACTGTTTTGGTAATCCCCCCTCCAAAATAGTATACTGTATATAAGTGAGTGCCAAAGAATCATGATCTCAAAACATTTGATTAAATAAGGTGGTTAACTCCTTTAATCTGCTGCATTACTACCACCCAGTCTATATGATACATCATTGAATTGAGTCTCTTTGCCTAAGGCTAGGGTCACTCTTGGGTTGTGGCATCCGCTTGAAGGATGCGTGAAAGGATGCATTTTGTCCTTGCGTTTACATGACATGTGTGCATTTATGTTGCCTAAATTAACGGATGCGTTAACACATGGTACATGTATGTACCAAGCATTAACACATACATACATGTACCTGCGTTAACGTATGTGTTTGCCATAGACTCCCATGTTAAAAAAAACACATCCGTTTTCCATAACAGGCCCAAAAACGCTGCAGCCCACGTTTTTAAGTGTGCTACAAAAAACGCATAGTGCCAAAAGCATTCCACTTTAGCAATTCGTTTTTTGCATTGGAGTCTATGGGTGCATTAACGCATGTGTTTTTACACATGTACACATGGAAAAAATGCATCCTTTTGGCGGGTGTGTGGCGCGAATCTGACCCTAGCCTAAGTCTTGCTGCTCTACAATGAGGTAGAAAAAAACCTGCTGACAGATTTCCGTTGACAAAACGCAAAGTGAATGAACAAAAGAGATATATATTTAAAATCAATATTTCTTGAGATCACCCTTTGTTTCATCACCAGCATGAAAGTGTCAATTCTTTTCAATACACTTTCACAGTTTGTGAAGGAATTCGACAGGGAGGTTGATCCAAACATCTTGAAAAGCGAACCAGAGGTCTACTGTGTATGAGGCTTGTACAGATCATAGAATCATAGAGTGGTGGAGTTAGAAAGGCCCTCCTGGGTCATCATGTGAAGGGACCTCCTGGGCCATTGTATAAAGGGACCTCCTGAGTTATCGTGTGAAGGGACCTTCTGAGTCATTGTATAAAGGGACCACCTGGGTTATCGGTTGAAGGGACCTCCTGGGTCATCAGGTGAAGGGACCTCCTGGGTTATCGTGTGAAGGGACCTCCTGGGTTATCGTGTGAAGGGACCTCATTGGTCACTGAGTGATGGGACCTCCTGGGTCATTTTATGAATTGACCTCTTGGGTTATGTGGTCCAACCGCCTGCTCAAAGCAGGATTCACTAAATCATCCCAGACAGATGTCTGTCCAGTGTCTGGGTGAAGACTTCCATTGAAGGAGAGCTTACCATCTCTCGTGGCCGCCTGTTCCACTTGATGATCGCCTTCACAGTTTTTTTCTAATATCTAATCTGTGTCTCCTTACATTCAGTTTCATCCCATTGCTTCTAGTCTTTACTTGTACAAATGACAATAAAGATCCTTCTGTCTCTTCATTTAATTCCAGACAGAAGGGATAATATGAGATCAGGTCTCTGTGATGCCAGATTATCACCTCCAGAGCTCCTCACAGTTTTTAATGACATTGACCCTATGCTTGGATTCATAAATTTAGAGCCAATCAGATGCCTCCCGATGGTATATCATGCTCGATAAGTATCTACCTGTATTTTTCAGCATTGAAGACATCATTAATTCTGACCAAATCCCCAGCTCCTTTTGCTGCAATGCCGCACATGCTTTATAAACCTCCACTATGCTTCACTGGTGGCGGCAGACCCTCATGATTGTTCTGCTCTTCAGTCCTTTGGCAAACAAATTGTCTTCTGTTTCAATCATATATATCACATTCTAACTCAAGTCCCGGGCACCTGCATAGTTGAGTTGCTTGATCTTGTTTCCATGTAGAAGGTACAATTTCCCAATTTTTGTATGATGACTGCTTTTTGCCAGACTTCTCTGAACAGTAGATGGGTGTATCTTAGCCCCCCTGGTTGCTGCCAGTTCTAAGTTGATGGCACTGCTGGACATCTGCTCATTTAGTTATTTTGTGATGTTTATTTCATCTGCTGTACCAAGTTTCTTTGGTTGACCATTACATCGATAGTCCGCAAAGTTGCCCATTTCTTGACCCTTCTTTTCAAAGAGATTGAGCAGTCACATCTTAAAACTCCAATCTGCTTTAAAATCTTTACCTGATTGAGACCTTGCTGATGCTGTATAACTACCCTGCATCTTGTGCAATGGTGTATGACCTCTGACATTAAACTGTCTTTCACAACCTCACCTTTGTAGAAGAGCTTGTCTGCTCCTCACCCAGTTTTAAGCCTCCTACACAGCTGTTTCTGTTTCAGTTACTGACTTTGCTTTTATCTTCATATGAAAATGAGCATCATTATCACATGTTTAGTATAACTAGTTACTCATACGCTTGATGTTAATCCTACAAAATCCCTGACTTTCAGCCACGTGTTCCTGGACCAATCTTTGCTATTTTGAAGGCAAATGGTGATCACATCCTATGTTGATTTGATTTAGATTTTTCTATTGTTGTTTCACTTTGTATTTTATGAATTGCTAAAAAATAAACTAGAAGAATATGATGGGAGTATGGTGTGTCACGGTCCGCGCTGCTCAGGGTTCAGAAATAACTCACCAAAGAGCCGGGCAACTTATCATCTTCTTTATTCCACCTTCCAACGCGTTTCAGCGCCAAACCCGGCGCCTTCCTCAGGGATCCCTGAGGAAGGCGCCGGGTTTGGCGCTGAAACGCGTTGGAAGGTGGAATAAAGAAGATGATAAGTTGCCAACGCGTTTCAGCGCCAAACCCGGCGCCTTCCTCAGGGATCCCTGAGGAAGGCGCCGGGTTTGGCGCTGAAACGCGTTGGAAGGTGGAATAAAGAAGATGATAAGTTGCCCGGCTCTTTGGTGAGTTATTTCTGAACCCTGAGCAGCGCGGACCGTGACACACCATACTCCCATCATATTCTTCTGGAACACACCACTATCCAGTGGTCGGTGGAGGTCCTGCAGCAGCTTGGAACTTTGTTTCCTAAAACGCCTTCAAACCAGTTGTGGGGCCCACAACTGGACCAGGTGAGCGGCCACATAGCACCACCTTTTTTCACTAGTGTCACTAGTGATAGGGCACTATTGCGCCTCTTGCCCCCCCCCCTTTATATTTTGCAGTAAAAAATAAACTAGGAATGCATCTATTTTTTAAAATATTCTTGCTTTGCGGCACCATAATTAGTCTACCATGAAATCAACACATTTGCCCAGAATCAGAGGTTGCAGTGGAAGAACGTGAATAGTGACCCCAAAACGCTGTCCCATGTGCTTATAGGTTTTTTTTTAGTTTATAATGCAGTAACTTCTTCCCAAGATTATTTACACCTTTAGCTTCAATGTCTACGACGACTCGCCAGAGCTTCCTAATGTCCAAGAGGCCCAGACTCGACTCTCACATCTGGGCCATGTGGGGTTCCTATTCATACCGCTGAACCAAAAAGTTGTCTTAGCCCATAGAATTGCATAGTGTTGAGTGATGCTTGAGTATTTTTATTATTTTTTTTATTTTTCTCTTGGTCAGTGTACAAAAAATATGGGACATCAAACCAGAAAAAGAACAAAAACAAAATGATAAAAAAAATGTACATTAGAAAAATAAATTACAATTCCATTTACAGAGACAATCTCAGTGTATTTATTTTGTACTTGTTTCCTTTTACTGAAATTATTATTTTTAATTACTTTACATTGTATTTTTTTGGCCTGTCTGCCCATCATACACTTACAATGGTCTAGCTGGGATACCACCAGACATGAATCTGGTTAAAATATAGGAAAAAAAAAACCTGTAAAAAATTGCATGCTATATACAAAGCCTCAAGTCAGACATTTACCGTAGCTTATTTGAAATGTTATTTGTTGTATTTTATAAAGCCACAGAGAAATAATTTGCTGTTGCAATATTCATATAATGTGGAAAGTAAGAAAGCTATCCCATTATGGGAGTTTAATATCAAGAAAGATATGGATAGATAGATAGATAGATAGATAGATAGATAGATAGATAATTGAAGTGCTTTTGTGGGCATTGTGCAAGTCGTAGATTTATAATGTATATACCTGATTGAACTTGTGTTTCTTTTCATTTATAAATTACATTATTTAAAAATTAGCCTAATATATTTTTGAGTATTTAAATATTCATATTTTTCTATTTTATTATTATTATTTTTTTTTTTTAAAGTTAAAGTGGGTTTTGCCATTACAAACATTTAAAGGGAACCTGTCACCTGGAATTAAGGCCCTACACTATCACTACCTGTCCCTACACCTTCATAGCTGCTCCCTATCTATCCCTATCTGTGCTAAAATGGCCCTATAAAAGATTAGAAAAATTAATTCTAACTTACATAAGTAAGGGGACTGGCTCCATGTAGCACTCCTCCATGCGGCTGTGCACGCCCCGCTGGGCGGCATTATTGTTTCTTCCTCTCTGCCCCTCTATTTGGAATCTCCCGCCCTCTGGAAGCTTGTCATGCATCGGGCTCTACGTCACTTCCGGCCCGGTGCATTATGGGGCCAGTCACGTGATCAGCCTCAGTGCATTATGGGGCCGATCACATGATCGGCCCGACTCTGCGCAATGCGCTTATTGAGGCTGGGCTGTCATTAAGCATGACCTTGGCTGTGATGTCTGTCAACAAAGCCTTCTTTTTGTTGACGCAACATCATCAGATGCTGCAGAATCACCATCAGGAGCAGTCGACTGCTTTGTGTCGGCAATAAACGCCACCGGGCACAACCGATGGGTGAGTGGTATCAGCTGCCTGCCTGTAGGTGCTTAGGCACATTTAAAAAAAAATAAAAAATACTGGATATACCCTTTAAATAACAGAAAAATATGGCTACTTTTGTGTTCATGACTGGTCCTCTTTAGTGACTACAGGTTTGGTAGACCAGACCTGTCTAATTTGATCTCGATAAAGGAGGTGACTGCTTGTCACAGGGGTCTCCATCCTGTGGCTTGGATGCCACATATGGTTCGTCGAGTGAAGCTGATGACTGTTTTACAGTTTGCTGCAATAGCGCCTGGTCTAGCAAAGAGCTATGAATTGCGGGTCTCCAGATGGCGACTTTTGTGATTAGCCCTATACGGAAGAGCAGACATAAATGGGAGTAAGGTAGGATCTTGGTGTACTGCCTCAGTGTGATTTCTGTGGAAAAGCTTTGGCTTTCATTATACCAGTAATGGGGATTCGAGGTGTCACTACTGTGAAGGGTGTGGCTCGTGACCCTCATTGACAACTGAATGTGACTCTCGAGAGCTGGATGAGGCTTAAACCCTTATTGACAACTGAATATGGCTCTAGGAACTGGAACTGGATGTGGCTCAGACCCTCATTCAGAACTGAATATGGCTCTCAGGTGCTGGATGTGGCTCAGACCCTCATTCAGAACTGAAAGTGGCTTTCAGGAGCTGGATGTGGCTCAGTCCTTCATTCAAAACTGAATGTGGCTCTTGGTTGCCTGATGTGGCTCAGACCCTTATTCAGAATGGAATGTGGCTCTTGGGAGCTGGATGTGGCTCAGACCCTTATTCAGAACTGAAACTGGCTTTCAGGAGCTGGATGTGGTTCAGACCATTATTCACAGCTGAATGTGACTCTTCGGAGCTGGATGTGGCTCAGTCCTTCATTCAAAACTGATTGTGGCTCTTGGTTGCCTGATGTGGCTCAGACCCTTATTCGAACTGAATGTGGCTCTTGGGAGCTGGATGTGGCTCAGACCCTCATTCAGAACTGAATGTGGCTCTCAAGTTCAGAAAGGTTGGGGTCCTCTGACTTATCACCTAAAAAGATATATTCACACAATGACCTCTAACTAATATTATCTATGATGGATATGGAATTGAGCAAAGTGCACCCCTATTCATGGAATCATTGGGGTCTCAGCAGGTGTTCCCCTAGTATCAGACCGGTATGGTAAATCCAATAGATAGCTCATAATTGTATGTCCCGGGAATGTTTTTGTTATTTGTCATTTTTTTTGTAACAATTGCTTTATAAATCAACGTCAGCAAATAACATAACAAATATTCTAAACTATAAAAATGGAATGGGCTACTATTTTTTTTTATTAATTTACTGATATTTCTGAGCATTGTCTATTTATTATTTCTCGAAACGTCAACCTTTTTCAACATCAACACAGATGACGTTAATCACAAATCCACAGGAGCATAAATACCATTCTCGGAGAAACCACACTCATGAACTAGGGAAAACATGTGCAAATATTCTACAAACAAATCGTCAATATACCGTAGCCGTGTTTGTAAATAGATTATAAACATATAAAATTACTTTATCGATAAACTCTACAAAACCCACCAAAGTATTTTTTTTTTAAGTAGTCAGTCACACTTTTGCATAGTTTGGCTACATTTTTATTTGAGCATGGTCATTTTCAAGAGAAATTACAAATTGAAAATTCAATAATACTTTTACAAAGACAAGTCAGGAAAGATTTTTTTGTCATGGTATATCATACATTGTATTTAACAGTCCCTCTTTTTTTTTATAATTTTTTTTAGCTAAAAAACAAGATGAAGAAAGTGGAATTTTTTTCAGTTGAAAATACAGTGTTTTCACAAGATCGTATCAAAAGTTCCCAAATTTTGGAATTTCCAGTAATTGGAAAAGAAAATAATAATAATAATAATAATATTAAAACAAAAAAATAAAATAAAAAAAAATCGCATTTCACAATTAATGTTTCATAACACATAAATGCTCTTCTCTTTACGTAAAATTTGCCCAAGTGATCAACATCATGTTCCTTTTTTACTAAAATATATCTATATTGAAGAACTATTATACTGTACACTACAGTATGAAATAAATAAAATTAGGAAATATAAAATGAGCCACATAAATAAAATGTTATTTGACCTAACAAAAAAAAAAATAAATGAATGCAAAAAAAAAAAAAAAATTGCAAATAAAATAAAAAAAAAAATAAAATAAAAAAAAAAAGTTTGGTGTAATACTGACAAAATGAATAAACGAAATAAAAATTACAGAAAAAAATTGCACAAACGTATGTAAACTAAGGAACTGCCGCCTATTCTAATACTGACATGGGTGCTTCAAAGAACAGGGTAAGCTTAACACTGAAGCTGGTGCGTTGGGTAACACTCGTTACCGTCTTAACACTGTACAAGGATGGCACTTGCAGAAACACACAGATTAAAAGGTTTTGCATATAAGGCTTTTTTTTTTTTCTTTAAAAACACCTTACAAAGGCTTTCTTTAAAAAATCACCTTTCCTTTTACCACCTGGTCACTCTTAAGACTTCGGAATCTTCATTATTTTTTTTACACATGCATCACTTCATAGTTCCTTCACATTAAAATAATAAAAAAAAAAAATGAAAAATAAAATTAAAATAGGCCTAAAATTGTGTGGTTATCTATTATGAAACTGAGAATAGCAAAGTAATAGTTATGAAGGAATTTTAATAAAAGTTGTATTGCAGTGCGAGCACCTTTAAATTAAAGTGAAGTGATAATACTGATGTACAGCAGTGCGGGCACTTTTTAAAAAACTTTTTTATTTTATTTTTTTTTTTTAATTTTAAATGTATTAATATAAATTAGAAATATCTTTTTTTTTATTTTAAGTCTGTAGTGATATATAAGTAGAGTGCAATTCGTACAATTTAACTATTTTGTGCTTAAAGAATAAATGCTATTTAAACACAGGGTTTAGTCTCTGAAACCACACAGTTTCTAGGCCTTTTAATACTGTACAAAAAGTTTGCATAATGCAGTTCTCAACAAAGACCACCTCAAACTTCATTTAACTTTTTTTTCCGTTTAGTTTTTTTGGCAGAACTGCCCGTCCCCCTTCCAACCCCCCCCACCCCATCAAGTTCATCTATACAGGCTTCGTGGAAGCTTCAGGCACGTGCATGAACAGCTTAAACACAGCAGAGTTTTCAAGCAGGTAACAAGACTACTGAAAAAAATCGGAAGCTTTAAAATGCAGTAGTTTATTACATGCCGTCCTCCATGTTTTCTTCTTCGTGATCTGACTTGATTTCCATTTTACCGTCCTCGGAACTATCGTCCATTGAGTGTTCGCCGTTCTCTTCCTCGTCTCGGATCGTGTCCGGATCCGTGTCCATGCTCTTGTTTTCGCTTTCTTCTTCTCTTCCTCAAACTCTTCATCTCCGTCCGGTCTCCCGAGTTTATCGTAAACATCCTCTACCTCCTTGTCGTGCTCTCTTTCGATCTCTCCGTCTCTCAGCATACTTTCTCGTTCCTCTGAGTCAGAGTAGCCCTGAGGTGTTATACTCTGTAAGTAAGCGCGATTCATCAGCAGCTCGGTGGGTTCTAAATGACCCTTCTCTCTCGCTTCCCTCTCGGCAGCCTCCCTTTCTTCGGCCTCTCTTTTACAGTAGGAATACCTGTGGTTCATGTGCTGTGAGTAGGACCCAGAATGTGAGAAACGCTTCCCGCACTTGTCACATTGGTATGGCTTCTCGCCGGAGTGCAGACGTGAATGTTCTATTAGGTGGTGTTTATGTTTAAATGCTTTTTTACAAATTTGACATTGGTGTGGCCTTTTTCCTGAAAAACGAGAAGAAACGGAATTATGTCAAATTTCATCCAATTAGAAGAAGGTCAAAAATTCAACAACAGTCACTGTTGGTCAAGTCTACAAACACATGTTAAAGTAAATCCATTTAAAGGAATTATAAAGAATTCAAACATTTTTGGGGCAATTCTCCAACAATTCTCCAAATCCATATGTTAAATTAAATCCATGGGTGGCATGGTGGCTCAGAGGTTAGCCACCGTGCAGTGCTGGGGTCCTGGCAGGGGCGTAACTACAACAGGTGCAGGGGTTGCGATCGCACCCGGGCCCTGCAGTCTAGGGGGGTCCCAAAAGTCCCTTTGGCCCATAGAAAAAGACTAATATTATTAAAGATTTGCAATAATTGGGGGCCCCATTGGAGCTTTTGCATCGGCCTGAAGTTACGCCACTGGGTCCTGGGTTCAAATCCCACCAAGGACAACATCTGCAAGGAGTTTGTATGTTCTCCCCGTGTTTGCATGGGTTTCCTCCAGGTTCTCCGGTTTCATCCTTCACTTCAAAGACATATTGATCGGAAGTTTAGATTGTGAGCCCCAATGGGGACAATGCTACTGATGCATGTAAAGCACTATGGAATTAATAGCTCTATGTGAATGAATGAAATCCATTGTTTGAATGACATAAAAACAATCTCAAAACCTTGTTTTTGGCCAAATCTGAAACATCTCATGCTAAAATGCACCATAAGATTGCTCCATAATTGTAAATAAACTGTCCAAGAGATCAATGTTTTCAAGAGCACTATGCACATTCTTCAACCCAAGATTGGAACTTGAGAGTAACACCAAGCCCAAACACATCTGGCTGATACCAAGCTACAAATAGACTAAGAATGCCTTTCACACCTACCATAGCGGCCATGCTTGACGTTGCATTCAAAAATAGACCTGACACCAAATGCTTGACAGCGTGATGCCAGGGCACAAGACTGGGACACATGATGCAACGTAGAGACATACAGGCATTAATAGACACTACAACTGCATTGCTCAGTAGGATGTAGGATAGTAGAACTGAATGAAGAAGCTCTCATGTATGTTTGTCCTCCTACTTCAACCAGGAATGACACTCTAACTAGTATTATGTCTGCTATTTGACATTGTCAAACTAGAGCGTGTGTCCAGAAATAGTATCTGTGCTGATAAACTGTTACCTACACCCAGACAATTTTCCATAATTTGGTCTAGCAGTAGACAATTTTAAATCTACCGGCTTAAATAGGTCACCCCTGTGGCCAGGGATTGGCTAAGCAGATTAGCTATACCTCCTATAGCAGTAATGCAATACCAGGATTCCCTTATTCAATGCTTGCATATTTTAGCATCTAAGTTAGGGTCTCGATAAAGAGATATGCATTATCGTTGGCTATCGGGCTCACATAAATTGGCCAATACATAAGCTAAATATCTAATTTTTTCAAATAATATCCTATAGCAGTAATGCAGTACCAGATTTCCCTCATTCAATGTATGAATGTTTTAGCATTTAAGTTAGGGTCCCGATAAAGAGATACGTCTTGTCGTGGCTATTGGCTCACAATACATAAGCTAAGTATCTAATTTTTTCACATACACTTTCTATAGCAGTAATACAAAACCAGGCAGGATTCACTTATTAAATAACTGCATATTTTATCATTTAAGTTAGGGTCCCAATAGAGAGGTGGACCTTGTCATGGTTATTGGGCTCACATGGATTGGCCAATACATAAGCTAAGTATCTCATTTTTTTTCAAATATAGCTCCTATTGTAGTAATGCAGTACAAGAATTACCACATTCAATGTTTGCATATTTTAGCATTTAAGTTAGTATGTGGATGAGAGATGCACCTTGTTGTGGTTAATGGGCTCACGTAGATTGGCCAATAGATAAGCTAAGTATCTAATTTTCCAAATATAGTTCCTATAGAAGAAATGCATTACCAGGATTCCATCAATCTTTTGCCTCTGAGAGCGCTGCTGCATATATTTGGTGTCATACACCGGGAATAGGAAACTTATTTGTTTTTAGAACTTAAGAAATTTAGGTCAAATAAATGTAAATAAAAAAAAGAAAGGAATGTTGAAGAAATTGTAAAATTAATGGAAAATTTGGAATTTAGGTTGGGTAAAAATCTACAATTCACTGTCTCCCGGAACCCATGATAAGATGGATTAATAACAGTTGCTGAATTATAGAAGAAAGCCGCTGTACTCCAGGATATAAAGTGATGTTTGTTTTGTTAACATTACTTAACTCTCCGAGAAAAGGAGAACCATTCTTTTCTCCGGACTGAATATCACTGCAAGCGATCTCTGTTTGCAATCCTTAATGAAGGTTTTTAAAGCGTTCCTCAAATAAAAGAAAGTGCACCCGTGTGAAAGGATATTTCATTACTTTTTAATAGTGAGCATTAAAGTGCTAAAGCCATAACCGTTTTTTTTTTTATTCTCTATTGAACAATTGTAATGAGACGAGCGAAATCGTGGCTTTAAATTGCTTGAATTTTTATGAATCGACCTCAAAGTGAGCAAAAAGAATGTACGACGGCAGCCTGGGCTGGTGTGTAACTAGAGGCTATGTACACCTGCTGTGTCAGCACCAGAACGGGAATGACAGAGGACAGGAATGCAAACATCAGGGGTAGGCTGGCAGGGAATGGCAGGAGGGTGGCGGTGGTGCTGGTGGCGGGGGCTCTCGTCATATTAATTATCTGGGAGGATCACATACCAGCAGAAAAGAGCCACCGCTAAAAAGAATTTGCAGCTGCTTCAGAACCTCTTAAAGGACACATAGCTTCAAGCATATATACTTTTTAGTAAGTTTTTTTTTATTGTGCAAGAGATTTTAGGTCACCTGGAACCAACAACAGCCCAAGTGGCAAATGGTTTACTGTAACATGGTGTCAATACTGTACAGACTTCCCCACTAATGTGTATGATGAAGTAGGCTAAATATTCAAGTTATTTCTTTTTGGGGTGGGGGGAATATTCAGCTGTTCACCCTGTTGGGCCCTTGTCCTCTTCCATTGCATTATTGGGGAGTTGCCTGGCAGTCATCATAGTGGGGTCATTATTTTGGAGAAAGCTTATAGTATATGGGTCTATTCACATCCTGAAAGAGGTAGGCCCCTTTCACATCTAAGCATTGGCTGCGCTTTGCCACATTTGCGTTTTATGCGTTTTTGCGCCCATTGAATTTAATCCCGAGTCGCTGATTGGTCGTGGATGGCCGGGAGCGACCAATCAGCGACAGGCACAGTGCAGCCGCGAATTGGCGCGGGATTTGAACCACGCATGCCACCGCTACCGTCGGGAGATCAGCGGCTCTAGCTGCTGATCTCCCGACGGTGGCCTCGGGTCATCTCCTGCTGCACGGAGGTCAGCGACGACGCAGGTCATCTCCCGGCTGCTTGCAGCAGAAGTACCCCGACTGGGGCTAGCGATCTCGCTCAGTGTGACACGCTGCAGCGACCAGGCCCCTGCTGTGAGATTGCTGATCCTGTCATGGAGGTCAGCGGCGACTCAGCCAGGAGATGACCGGTATAAACTGGTCATCTCCCAGCTACTCGCAGTGGAAGTACCCCGACTGGCACTAGCAATCTCGCTCAGTGTGATATGCAGCAGCAACCAGGTCCCCGCTGTGAGATCGTTGATCCTGTAACGGAGGTCAGCAGCGACGCAGCCGGGAGATGAACGCCGTTAGCTAGCAGCGGAATGTTTTTTCTCTTCAGTGTTCCGTGCAGGTTTTCCCCGTAGACTTGCATCAAATGTGGATAATCCGCAGGTTAAAAAAATGTGCAAGTGCGTTTTTAGTGCGGAAATACATCAAATATGCATGTAAACCTCACCTAAGTACGATACGTCAAAAAGGTTTTGTCATAGCCAAATACCAGGAGGTATGAAAAACAAGGCAGCTTTCTTTATAGCATGACAAAGCAAAAAGAGACAAAAACTTGGATAAAAATATGTGTTAAAAAAACACACAAAAATGCAATAAAAAAAAGAAAGTGACCTAATATAGACTGCAGAAACGGTGCAGAAATTCTGCAACATCGACCAAAGGCTCATTGTGGGAATGTAGACTCATGATCTATTATATAATCACAAATGGGATTTTTGCCCCTTTTGAGTCCGCTCACGCTGCGAGTCAATGTCGTCATGTGGATACGACCGAAGCATTGGCCGCGCAGCGGCCATTGCGAGCAGTTCTAAGGCGACTCGCTATGCCCGCGCAGCGGGCATGGCGAGTCGCCTTAGCAGCGCGAAGCATTGGCCGCGAAGCGGCCATTGCGAGTCAGAGACTCGCTCTGCTAGAATCCCGATGCATCTGCATCGGGCACCCAGCTAGTACGTCATATTGGGATTGGTCTGACCAGTCTGAATTGGAAGATCAGGGAAATTTCTAAAAAGAAAAAATAATAACTGGCAAAATATTGGCCGCTTTAGGCCCCATCCATCCTGCATACAGCCAACGAGCAGCCAAAAAAATCCAATATACCCAATCACCGTTTCAGCAGCAATCGACTAATGAAAAAAAAAGACATTGATGGCGCGAGTAAGAAGTAGCCATTTCATGTTTTTTTATGTGTATGTACAGCTGAAGTCCTAAAAGTAAAATGCAAGATAGCTACTTCCTCACTTGCTTAAAAAGAGAACTACTGGATATAGAGAAGACAAGCGCAATAGGATCTTATCTGTGAAGATGGTAGAAAATCATCAACAGTGAAAACTTGCTCACCTGGAAGGGTTATGTAAGATGGAATCACTGGAGTAGCAAGCAAAAACAGCTGCAGCAGCCTGCCACATTGTTGAAATTGAGACAACGTAATAGAAAGGGTAAAAACCAGGCTGACATTGCACAAAGATGAGAGCAAATTCCTGGGAAAGTGATTTTATTCTCTACATGGATACTCCTTCATTATGATAATTATTATTTATTATTATAGCACCATTTATTCCAGGGTTCTTAACATGTGCAATGGGGTATACAGACTGGCACGGGATCAGAGAGGAGGAGAGAGAGGACCCTGCCCCCGGGGGCTCAGACTACAAGGGATTGGTGAGGATGCAGTAGTTGAAGAGATAGGACCCTGCCCCCGAGGGCTCAGTCTGCAAGAGATGGGTGAGGATACAGTAGGTGAGTGGAGAGGACCCTGCCCCCTAGGGCTCAGCCTACAAGGGATGGGTGAGGATAGAGTAGTTGAAGAGAGAGGACCCTGCCCCCGAGGGCTCAGTCTACATGAGACGGGTGAGGGTACAGTAGGTGAGGGGAGAGGACCATGTCCCTGAGGGCTCAGCCTACAAGGGATGGGTGAGGATACAGTAATTGATAAGAGAGGACTCTGCCCACAAGGGCTCAGTCTACAAGGGTTGGGTGAAGATACAGTAGGTGAGGGGAGAGGACACTGCCCCCAAGGGTTCACAGTCTACAGGGGATGAGTGGGATACAGTAGGTGAGGAGAGAGGATCCTGCCCTCGAGGGCTTATAGTCTACAAGAGATGGGTGAGATTACAATAGGTGAGGGAGAAAGGACCCTGCCCACAAGAGCTTATAGTCTATAAGCGATGGGTGAGATTACAGTAGGTGAGTGTAGAGCTGTTCATGCAGTGGTATAGTGGACTGAGTGTTTCTACAGGTTGTAGGCTTGTTGGAAGAGGTGGGTCTTCAGCCTTTTGCAGGTTTCCACGGTTGGCAAGATCTCATATATTGCGAGAAAGAGTTCTAGAGTATGGGTATGCATGGAAGAAATTGTGGAAAGAGGAAATAAGAGTTGAGGAGAGAAGGAGATCTTGTGAGGATCAGAGATTGCAGTGCACATAATTACCGGAGACCATGTCACAGATGTAGAGGAGACAGGTTGTGAATGGCTTTGTATGTCATGGGTTTGAGCTAGAGTCTTTGGGCAATGGAAGCCAGTGAAGGGCTTGGCAAAGAGAAGGAGCCGGGAAATGGCAGTGGGACAGGTGGATTAGTCTGATAGATTGTACGGGAGTAAGAGTGCTAAAAGAGAGGCCAGAGGGTAGAGGTTGCAGTAGTCGAGGTGGGAGATGATGAGAACATGCACTAGTGTTTTGTGGATTCTTGGTTAAGGAATGTACAGATCCGGAAAATAATTTTGAGTTGAGTCGTTGACAGGAGGTGGCAAGGTCTTGGATATGTGGCTTGATAGAGAGAGCGGAGTCGATCTACTCCAAGGCAGTGAGGCATGCCGTCCTGGGAAGAGTGAGCAGCAGTTGACTTTGATGGTTAGGTCTGGTAATTAACCAGATGAAAGACTATCCACTCCAAAGTGTGTTAAAATAAAATCACTTTCCCAGAAATCTTTTTAAGGTCAATGCAGTTATTAACCCCTTCTATTCCATTGTAAGAAGAGAACTACTAAGTTGTTTTATAGACCATTGCTTCAAGAATTGGTGTAAATATTTCTATCAACGTTGTATGATGAAGGAACAGGTGAGGAGTGTATTTACCTGTATGTTCGTACTTGTGTCTCAAGAGGGAGCTACTTTTCTGGAATGTCTTATCACATAAATCGCAGGCGTACATGCCACTCTCTGTCTTTTTAATCTTCTTCCGACTCAGGCAGGAGTCAGAATCCGTCAAATCATCCAGACCTGACATGTAATCCGGGGTTCCATCAAGCATTTCACCCTACAATCCAACAAAATGAATGTTAGTCTTTTATTAAAACTAATGAAAATCATTAAAAAATATTGTTTCATTCAAATGGGAGCATATTAATTTTTATCAGACAATAAACACTGCGAAGAAGTAAATTTGTTTTCATTTTTTTTCTCCTTTCAAAAAAAAATAAAAAATATTGTATAATTGAATTTTATGATCAGATGCAAAATGTTATTACACAATCCATTTAGGTTTATGTCTGCTGACAAGATGCCCTAAGCGTAATATTTAATTTTGCAATTTAAAATGGAGAATTTTTTTTTTTTATCAACGTTAGACGTCGTCCACATGCCTTCAGCATTAGACGATGATGAAAGTGGGATGGTAAATCATTCGGTGTATGTAGATTTATTTTCGGCATGGCTACAGAGAGCACTCGCGTACGTTTCCATCGTACATATGGCTTCGTCTATTTGACTTCTAATTAATTAATAGAAAGCAGATTACATTGGCTTTGTGGGGTGGATGCACTTTAATTTAAGTTCTAGATCGGCTATAAAACTTGAAGGCATATTTTTTCGTCTTTTATATGGAACCAAACCTCACTCGAATGAAGCAATAAGTCATTCTGTGCAATTTACTTCAGTTTGATATCATGTAAAAAAAAATTTTTGTTGATACTTTTTAAAAACTCTCGAAGAGTTTTAACTCTTGGTGAAAACTTTCCCTCAATTATAGACAATATCGGACTCAACTTCGGATTGTTCAAAAAGTCTTCAAAGTCTCATTCACTATGGAAGAAATCCGGCACCTCACAAAGAGCCCTAATACACTCCTGCAAACAGCATCGCTCAGGCACCGCAAGGCAAGCGGGTGAAACTGAACATGGTTCTGGTGGTGCTCAATCCTTAAGAGGACCTGTCACCCCCTGGTGCTTTCCAAAGTGAGAGCACACTGAAGCAGCGTGTCTACTGCATTCAGAGAAGGTGTTACTAAAGTCTCTACCCCCCCCCCCCCAGTAACCCGAAAAAATACTTTGGAAAGCTTAGAGTTAAGAGGTCCGATGGGTCTTACTGTTAATGCTGTGCTCACTGCCTGCCCATTCCTCCCGCCTCCGCTTGTGTGTGTGACTGTGTGTGGAGCCGAAGAGGAGGTGGCCAGATCGCACAAGGGAGGCTCACACAGGCAGGAGGCGGGAGGACAGGCTGGCAGTGAGCACACCATTAACAGTAAGACCCATTGGACCTCTTTAGTCTAAACTTTCTCCTAAAGTGTATTTTCGGGTTACAGGGGAGGTAGACCATAGTAACACCTTCCCTGAATGCAGAATACACACTGTATTCAGTGGTGCTTTCACTATGAAAAGCCCAAGGGGTGACAGTTCTCTTTAAGTCCAACACATGTAGTAAGTAAAACTAACAGAATTCAGATGGCACTCACTCACTGTTTAAGCCTTCACTTTACTATATTTCATTTCAAATCCGGGTGCAGACAAACAGAGGAGGGAGGAGGAATGGAGTCATGAGGATGACAGCGGCTGTTTCGCGCCTGGCTGGCGCTTCCACAGGTCCTGTGTCCCTCCCCTGTTTGTCTACACCTGGATTTGAAATGACATAAAGTGAAGTGAAGGCTTAAACGGTGATTGCCATCTGAATTCTTTTATTTCTACTAACTCTTCAAAGTACCGTATATACTCGTGTATAAGCCGACCCGTGTATAAGCCGACCCCCCTACTTTTGCCCCCAAAACCTGGGAAAATCTATTGACTCGCGTATAAGCCGAGGGTGGACCCCAGCACAGGTTTACAGCCCCCAGCAGTGGTATACAGGCCCCAGCAGTATGATATACAGCAGCCCCCAGTGGTATATACAGCAGCTCCCAGTGGTATATGCAGCAGCCCCCAGTGGTATATACAGCAGCCCCCAGTGGTATTGCAGCCCCTATATACAGCAGCCCCAGTGGTGTATACAGCAGCCCCAGTGGTATTGCAGCCCCTATATACAGCAGCCCCAGTGGTATTGCAGCCCCAGTGGTAGTATACAGCAGCCCTAGTGGTATACAGCAGGCCCCCAGGGGTACATATAGCAGCCCCCAGGGGGTACCCAGCAGCCCCCTGGGGTTACCCAGCAGCCCCCAGGGGGTTTATACAGCAGCCCCCTGGGGTACCCAGCAGCCCCCAGGGGGTTTATACAGCAGCCCCCTGGGGGTCCCCAGCAGCCCCCTGGGGGTACCCAACAGCCCCCAGGGGGATTATACAGCAGCCCCCTGGGGGTCCCCAGCAGCCCCCAGGGGGTTTATACAGCAGCCCCCTGGGGGTCCCCAGCAGCCCCCAGGGGGTTTATACAGCAGCCCCCTGGGGTCCCCAGCAGCCCCCAGGGGGTTTATACAGCAGCCCCCTGGGGGTACCCAGCAGCCCCCAGGGGGTTTATACAGCAGCCCCCTGGGGTCCCCATCAGCCCCCTGGGGGTACCCATCAGCCCCCTGGGGGTACCCAGCAGCCCCCAGGGGTATCCGCAGCCCCCAAATGCTGGCACTCGCTGGCAAGGGCCCCCCCCCGCTTCTCTTACCATTCCGGTCTTCTGATCCGTGCCGCTCCTCGGTGCTCCTCGCTGCTCCGTCCGTCCTCCTACATCCGGGATCCCCAGCCGTCGCGCGATGACGTCATATGCCTGCGACGGCCGGAGATCCCGGATGTAGGAGGACGGACGGACGGAGCAGCGAGGAGCACCGAGGAGCGGCGCGGATCAGAAGACCGGAATGGTAATATAAGCGCCCTGGGGGGGGGGCCCTTACAAGGGGGGACAGTGCCAGCATTTGGGGGCTATATGCACTGCTTCCCCCTGCGCTGATTGACAGGGGGAAGCAGTGCATATTTAATGAGCGGCCCCACGTGACGGGGCCGCTCATACAGCAGCCTCCCCCCGCCTCCTGCAGCCTCCACAGCCCCGGGACACAGCCCCCACCTACCATGTACCGTATATGACCCGTGTATAAGCCGAGGGGTAGACTTTTCAGCCCAAATTTTGGGCTGAAAAACTCGGCTTATACACGAGTATATACGGTATCTCTTTAATCGTCTGCATTATTCCTATATTTTTGAGGATACAATCTGTATGTTCACAGTCAGCAATGATGTTAACCCCTTCCTGACATATGACATACCGTATATTTACGTCTTTTGTTGCATTCCTGCTTTTGCACACATCTTTCCTCCCACATGGTGGGTGATTTATTCAGCCAACATGTGCAATTATGGGTGGATAGGAAATCTGCCCGGGGCTATAACTAGTTAGATCCCACTGTCAATCTCTGACAGTGGGATTTAACATATGCCAGCAGGGGAATGTCATTCCCCAATCCCATTGGTGGCCCTGTGACCTGATCTCAGTGTGCCGATGAGTTGCATTGACAGTCAGGAGTCAGCTGGTGACCCCTGAATCTGTCATTGCAATACGCTTGTGAACACTGCAAGCTGCCATTCATAGGAGATTGTGATTTCTGCTATACATAGCAGAGCTCATGCACTGCAATGCATAACACAAATCCTGTTACTTGTGTGCCGATGAGTTGCATTACAGAATCCTGGACAAAGTGCCTCAGTGTCCGCGCTGCTGCTCCGAGACCAAAGACACACAGACACGGGAATGTCTGGATCAGCAATAGCCTTTATTTTCCGACGCGTTTCGGAGCCTCCTCCCGAGCTCCTTCCTCAGGGAACATCCTGGATGTTCCCTGAGGAAGGAGCTCGGGAGGAGGCTCCGAAACGCGTCGGAAAATAAAGGCTATTGCTGATCCAGACATTCCCGTGTCTGTGTGTCTTTGGTCTCGGAGCAGCAGCGCGGACACTGAGGCACTTTGTCCAGGATTCTGTATTACAACCACGGTCACCGTTGGGAGTGCGGTCCCTGCAGCAGCTGCCTGTACGCTATTCTACCAGTTGTGGGTTTCACAACTGACAAAGGTGAGCAATTCCACATCGATAAGCGACAGTGTATCATTGAGATAAGACCCTATTGCGCATTCTTTTCGTTCACAGATGAGTTGCATTGACAGCCACAAGTTAGCTGGTGACCCCTGAATCTTTCATTACAATACTCCTGAGAACAAAACAAGCCGCCATTCATAGGAGATCATGATTTATGCTATACATAGCAGTGCTCATGCACTGCAATGCATAACAAAAGCCCTCTGACCTGATCACGGGGCACCAATGAGTTGCATCGACAGCCAGGAGTCAACTGGTGACCCCTGTATCCGTCATTACGATACTCTTGAGAACGTTGCAAAGCACCATTCATAGAAGATTGTGATTTCTGCTATACATAGCAGTGCTCATGCACTACAATGCATAACACAAGCAATTGGACGATCACAGATTCAAGTCCCCTAAGGGGATTAGTAAATACAGTAAAAAGTTTTTTAAAAAAATGAAGAAAAAAACAAAGCACAAAAGTTCAAATCACCCCCTTTTTGCCCCATTGAAGATGAAACAATTAAAATAAAAATGTGAAAAGTTAACATATTTAGTTTTGCTGTATTCAGAAATGTCCGATGTATGGAAATGTAAACTTAATTAATCCAATCGCTAAACAGGACAAAAAATAAAAATAAAAGCGCCACAGTTACAATTTGGCTACTGCAACATTGCAATAAAATACAATAAAAGGCGATAAAATATTATATCTATCCGAAAATGGCATTAATAAAAAATGTCAGCTCAGGATGCAAAGAATAAGCCAAAAATAAGCCATCACACAGCTCCAGATCCCGAAAAATAAAGACGTTACAGTTGTCACAAGTTGGCAACAAGAGCAAAATTTAGTGTTTTGACTAATATTTTTATTTTTAATTTTTACCACTTAAATAATAATAATAATAATAATAATAATAATAAAAAAGATACATTTGGCATCTTCATACTCGTACTGACCTAGGGAATCATAAATCAAAAAACAATTGGAGAATTGCACTTTTTTTGCAATTTCACCGCACTTGCAATTTTTTTCCTATTTTCCATTAGGCTATAAGGTAAAATGTATGGTGTTATTCAAAAGTACAAAAAACAAGCCCTCGTATGTTTATATTAACGGAAAAAATAAAAAAGTTATGACTCTTGGAAGATGGGGGAGGGAAAATACGAAAACAATAAAAAAGAAAATTAACCTCAAAAATGTAATTGGATCAGTGACCGATCAGACTGTTTTTAATAATAATAATAATAATAATAATAATAATAAAAATGTTTATTTGCCAACATATTCCGCAGCATTTACAATTCACACTTTTGAAAACTGTGGAAGGTACGGTAAGTTTAGCAAGTAGTTGACTGGAACACTTTTCCATTTATTCATATATCTCATCGTATGGTCACATTTTCTAAGTGATCCTTCCTTCTGCAGACCGGAATCGGACCAACTGAGCAGGGCACATCACTGTTGGGGGCTGAGAGGAGAGTGAAGTTTGATCTCAGCATGCATGCCCCAGACCGCTGTCACTCACAGAGAGGCAGCCCCACCCTCACCAGAAATGTGCCCTGCTCAGTTGGTCCGATTTGGCCTTCAGCCTGGAAGGAACCAAAGCTACAACAACGATAAAAGTATTTATGAGGCTCCTAGAGATAAGCTTACAGTATCAGATTTAAGTATATTGGGAAAGTGTTAGTTAGGAATAGTTAGGACAAAAGAAAGGGAATCACATTAGTAATGGAAAACCTCCTTTAATAACCGAGTAATAAACTCTCCTGTTGGGGCCATCAGAAGGAGGCTATTGGCAGATTCTTAGTTTATCCATTCTGAAGCCAGCAACAGACAATGACAATAGGCAAATGGAGCAAATTTATTCACCTTTTTAATGAAATTGTAACTATGTTGCAGTATCTACATAAGAAGGTTTTATCCTTTTAAGTAGCTACTTCAACATAGTAAGGTATCTTTGGTTTTTGAAACTTTGACCCCATTTGGGGAGCAAATGATAACATACCCTGGTGATATACCATCACTTCCAATGAAACAAATCCTTTTAGGTCAGCCACATCAGTATCAAAGTCTTAAAGGAGTTTTGTGTTTACATAGAGTGCTGCATTGTTGCTTTAATATGCCACTCTTTGGACATCCCCCTCTCATTCCCCATGTGCACCCCCATAAAAATAACAATGCCTATACTCACGCCGGTTGCAGGTGTGGTTCCAACGATGTTGGGACTCACATTCCCAAGGGCCACATGACATTGCTATGACATGCGAGCCCCACAACCAATCAGCACTGACTTCTCGCACCCCGCCTTTAGATGTTTATGTAATTAACAGGAAGTGAGTGTAGCGGCTGCATCTCACTCTGGTGAGAAGCCGCCACTGATTGATCACGGGGCTTGCGTGTCATAACAATGTCACGTAGGCCTTGGGTATGTGAGTTACAACATCCCTGGAACCGTGCCAACTGCGTAGGTGAGTATAGGCTTTTTCATTTTAATGGTGGCGCACATTGGGAATGAGAAGGGGTTGTCCAAGTAGTGGACAACTCCTTTAAGATCAGTAAAGTCATGACCTAAGAATGAAACAGGTGTAGCGCTGCATCCTTTTCTGTGTTTATTTTCTACACAGTGGCTCCCGAGGCAAAACATTTGCACAGGGAATTAAATCTTGCTTTAACCACTTAAACTGAGCTTAATGCTCCATTTGGGGGCCATAACACTGCATCAACCTTCATTCTCAAAGATACACCCCCCCTCCAAAATCATAAAGTAATAGCAAATGTTAGCAACATTCCATCACTATATGACATGAGAAAACCCCTTAAAGTTTGGTATTGAGACCATCAAAGTAAAGGCGAGCATGTAGAAGGTGATTGAGAAAGTAGCTGAATATATATTAATCTTTCAGAATTCTCCACCTTCAGCAAGTATAGATGACAATTACATTTATCCAACCAAGGTTGCTTGGTAGGGATTTCTTTCTGAGCCTTCCTTGCCTGCAGTCATCTTATACTTCCCGTATTTACCAGCTTAAGTATTGAGCAATCGGAATCTAATTTTCGGCTTCCTCAACTAGATCTCTCTATTTAAACCTGGGCATATCTCTATGCGGAAGTTTACCGGCTGCATAAAATACAATAATAGTTTCAGTATAGGACTTCATTTTTGTTAAATTGTTGTAAACTGGACCATAGACATGAGATAAATAGCGGTGGAGGTCTAAAAATTATCAAAAATTGTTGGAGTCATCTATTTGGCCTGATAATTTTCTTATGTCGTTGGGCAGCTTAACCGGCAAATTTTGCATCTTCAAAATATTCTGGTTCATCAGATTTCTCAATATGGTATAAATATGCCAATAAAGAACTGTACTTAATTAACATTTATGTAAAAAGTACAACAATGTAGTGCATCAAAAAGTATAACAAAGGTTATATAAATTACCTGAAATCCCTGTTTCCGCTGATATTTCCTCCTTTGTTGCATATCGGCAAATGTAGCTGCTCCAGTTGGGTATGTGTAGGCCATGTGGGGAAGGAAGCTCATTTGATCAAGCCCTGGGTAGTGTCGTAACCCAGGAATACTCGCCTGTACCGGAGGCATGAAAGTGGCTGGTGGAAAGGCGCTCTGTGGTGGAAGCGCCGTGTACAAAGGTTTCCCACTAAATGGATTCAGACCAAATAGTGGGTTAGTGCTTTTGTCCAAATTATTAGAATGACAAAATTCTTTCTTAATGTACGTTAAGTTCAGGGGCTCATCTACCATGTCGGAAGGTATGGGAATATTGTTATGTTCGATAGTGATGTGATTGGGTTTGGTTCTGCTCTTTGTGGCTATAATACTTTTCATTTCCTTCATTTGTCTTGGAACAGATAAGTCCAAAGGCTCAGCTTGAAGCTCCTCTGAGGAAAAACTGTTTGGAGTGTAAGAACTACTGTGGGAGTTTTTAGAAGATGTGGAAGAAAGATTTAAAGGAGATGGAGTATTGCTCCTAGAGTGGTCCAATTTATCAACGACTGGCTTCAGACCGGCAAAATGACTAGGTTTTGTTAGCCTGAGAGGCGTATCGCAATTAGATACCCGATTATGAAGTTCTGCTATAGATGGCGAAGTGATAGAATCCACAGGTTTCAGTGGTGATCTGGCTGACAGAGAGTCTTTAGTGGGAGTGGTGGTTACAAAAGCCACTTCCGCACTGGTCCTTTCCAAAGACGGCGACCTGGAAGTTGCATATTGGTAGACTTTTCTTTGTTCAACCAATCCTTCACAAATTCCTGAGGAAGGCCAACTGCTATGGAAATTTTCAGTAGTTCATCAGAGTTAGGTTCCATATTCATAGCGTAATAAGCTTTAAGTACAGACATGTGGTCCTTGTATGGATTGATCGGGCTAGTCATTCCTTTCTCGGAAAGTACCGACGACAGCAGGAGTGCTTGTTTCTCAGCAAACATTCCCTGTTTATTGAGAATCAGGTTTTCACTGGGTTGGAGGACTGCTTTTATTTCTTCATTCATTTTACATAAATATCGTTCATGTTGATGTAAAGGAATGGGGCCGTTAAAACTTTCTTTACAAAACTGGCAAGAAAATGGAGTGGATATAATATGGCTCTCTAACATCTTTTCTTCACTTACAAGGTCTATCAAAGTACGTAACTTTTCCTTCTTAATACTGTTAAATGGCCTTCTTGAATCAGTGGTCAAGCTCTGTAAACAAGCTTTGGCTTCATTCACCTTCTCCAACGTATAGTCTATAATACTTTTAGTGGCACCATTATGACTCACTACAGGAAGACCGACTTGTGGAATACCAGGAGAAGTCATACCGTCATCTCCTTGGGGTCCTGGTTCCTTCATGTGATATCCCTTCATCTTTGTTATCTCATCAGCCTTGAATTCCATCTTCTGTCTAGAAACTGTGTTGTCCACAATTTCTAAGACCTTCTGCACCTCGCTTAAATTACTGCTTAAGGTTGGATACCCAAGTAGTGATGCTTCCATCCCTATACTTAAGTGCTGCATTGGACTTTGAGCTGAGGAGTGAATTCCCAAGGGGCTGGTTGCTCCAAGACCACCATTCATGAATGGATTAGGACCATTAAACCCGTGAGTGGCTGCCAAGAGAAGTTTGTAATCATTATAATCTAGTGTTTCGGTTTTGATCTTCAACAAGCCCGATGATTCACTCATACCGAGCGGTTTACCATTCTCCAATTTGTGCCGGAGTTGAGTTATGGCTGAGTTGGTGGGAGATGAAGACACAGAGTTAGGAGATGAACCCGCCTTCATGTTGTTTCTCATCCTCCCGTTCACAGAGATTAGGCCGATGCATTTTTTACTGCTAATGTGTGAACTGTAGGACCCTGAATGGGAGAAGCGTTTCTTGCAATTTGGGCATTCATAAGGTTTCTCCCTGTAAAGAAAAAAATAAATAAAAAAATGTACAATACACTTATAAATATAGGACAAATATAGTTTGTTTTTTTGCTTTCATTTGATAGAAAATATTAATATATTATAATATTTAATATTATTATTATTATTATTATTATTATTATTATTATTATAACATTGGCTAATTCATGATTTATTTTGGTAATTTTTCAGCGGTAGACTAAAAACAAGTAAAACAACTTATTGATAGATTTCTACCCAGAAGTTAGTAAAAAATTAACCACATTTTGTATCATTAAATCACTTACCGCTATGTATTCGCAGGTGTTCTTTTAAATGGTGTTTGTACTTGAATGCCTTGCCACACTCTGTGCACTTGAACTTCCGATTGCTAGCTCCCTGGGTTAACAATTGGTGCTGGGGATAAAAAATTTAAACCTTAAATTTAGTTTAAAATTAGAAAAAAAAACACTGGATAATATAATTGTTACATAGATGATCTTTTTTTTAAAATTTTGAAAAATGTTATACATTTTTCAA
Source organism: Allobates femoralis (assembly GCA_033576535.1). Lineage (NCBI taxonomy): Eukaryota > Metazoa > Chordata > Amphibia > Anura > Aromobatidae > Allobates > Allobates femoralis. The sequence continues at coordinate 20,216,950 of JARQOC010000011.1, forward strand.
AAATTAACAACTTCAACTTGCAAGATGTCTAATAAATGTCTACATTTCCTGATCATTTTTTATCTTTTTCCATAGCATATGTCTTTTTTACTTTCATAAATTGTTTGAAAGTAACCGAAGACACATAATGCAGCCGTTGCGAAGAACAGATTGTGCCGAAAGAGGAAATCAGGTGTACGTTGAAAGCATTACAGAAATATATGAGTTGTGACAGAGAATGTTGAAATAACGCAGTGTCGATGCTCAAGGTATGTCAGTTAGCTTCAAGCAGTAAGGACACAAAAGCTTCACACACAAAAAAAGCTCAGAAGCGGTATGACAACTGCTGGGGTGTACTGAGTCTTCCCACATTCCTAGTGAGACAGATGGTGTACACAGGACACAGGGAGGTTTGTTCAAACACCAGCAACCTTCAAAGATCAAGCCTAGCCCAACCCGTCGAGCGCCATTGAGGGACCACGGTTCATATGTTGCCGAGTTGCATAAACAAACAGCAACAGCTGCTTGTCCTCCCCCATGGTCCTCGGAGGACCACTATAAACTTTAGTTGTGCCACTGTTAATATGATACAATCATTTTAATTTACTAATTGTAAATGCCACGAGCAAATGAGGAGACTTTTCGAAACCAATGTTTTCTATTCATACCGGGCCAGCACAATCATCTCATACGCATTTAAGGTTCAACTATGGCAAACGCCGGTAAAATATGTCAATACTATGATGTCTTGACATCTATAGAATTTTCATTCTAAACTTCAATCTAAAAACTTGCAATTTAATTTTAGAAATTGTGCACAAATATCAGAATATTAAAATTGGCAACATTTCTAATAAATAATCTTTTATGTACGTATTTTCATCTCTTTTTTCGGCTTTAAACTTTCCAAATAATTATTTTAAGACCATCTATCTGAACCTATGGCTATTCATCAGTGATACGTCATACCAATGTGAACTGGTATTATTCTAAAACAAAATGTCTATGGTGCCAAAACTGATTGTGATTAAAATATTTAATAATTTAAGAATGGTTGGCAGCACTCAATTGGATAAGCGGGGTCTAATCCCACCCCTAGAGTGGCGCACATCACTCCCAATGAGCCATCTTGGAATGTAAAATAGAAATATTTGTAGTGGCGGTCTGGTGGAGCGCTGGGGTAAGGGATGGACATTAACAAGGTTTTAGTAAATTTAACAAACCTTTATTGCCTTCTGTACATCCACTACACGTTTCAACAGTAACCCTGTCTTCATCAAGTGGTACCAAGTATTCAAGTATTAGAGCTAGAAGGACCTGGTGTAGCCCGGCAATGGGCAGCACGCTCGAGGACCTGAGATGATGAAGTTCCGGCGGCTGCCAGTCACGTGACTCCACCCGCAAGCAACGGGGGAGCGGTGAAGGCAGGAACCATCGGCCCAGGGATTTCGGCATCAGCATCACACTTATCCACAATGCTTCAACTGGCGTTGTGCAGGGGTGCACAACCATAGTAGGTGAGTGGCCTTTTGGCCTCTATTTGCCATTAAACCTAACACTAGGTGCTTTCACATTGCCCCCCTTTCTCTTTGCTTTCATCTTGGAATGTAATACATACTGTTTGTCCAAACAAAGACAGCGCTCCACACAGCTGGTTATGTAGCCAATAATTCTTTTTTTAATAATTCCAACATCTTAAGTGCAACGTTTCGATCTTCACATACAAAAAGTTCTTAAAAAAGTTCTTGTATGTAAGATTGAAACATTGCACTGGAGATGGTGGAATAAAGGATTATTTAAAATATTTAGTAGGATTCACAATATTTTTCTCAGAGTTGAGTAAATGTCCCGAAATTTGATTTTAGGTAAAACTTGAGCTAAACTTTGTGCTATCGGAGATAAAAGCTTTTCCGAAGAGGACCTAGCACATATCCGTGGATAGAAGCGGTTTATATTTCACATGTTTTAAAGCCTTCTGGCTTCTTCTTCAGGAAAAACACAATTGTTTGTGGTTTTTACTGAGGAAGAATAGTGATGAGCGGACCAGTGGAAGTTTGGAATTTGGAGGTTCAGCTGGAATTTTAAGAATGCATTTTTCTGGACCCAAACTTGACCCAAACCTCATTGGAAGTTACTAATTGGGCAGTTCAGCTCTCTGCCCACATACAGCTAGCCATATACATAGCACTTCTAGGGTTTTGTCATTACTTTGTTTGGTGCACACCACATCTGATAATGTTGATTTTACCCCCAGCGCAACCATTCAAACACTGCAAGTGACTCGCTCTTGGCCAAACACCGTGGGTACCCGAGCACAGCAATGGTCGCTCCAGTCATTTGCGTGCATAAAGCACCCAAACTCCGAACCCGGACACTAAATATATTTAGTAAAGTCTGTGTTTGGTATGAACACCATACTTTAAAGTCTGCTTCGCTCATCACTAAAAAAGAAGACAGAAAGTTTTCAAATGCATTGAAAAAAACCCCCAAAAATATAAATAAACCGCTTCCATCCACAGATATGCCCTGGATCCTCTTTGTAAGTTTTTTTCCTCGGCAGGACAGAGTTTAGCACGGATTCTTCCTATCCGCTGTTGAACTTAGTGTGCACTCATGTTTCTGAAGCAACCATACATCACATATACTTTAGGTGTTGTGTGACACACAACCCTTGCAGGTTAGTAGACCCCAAGATTTCTTAATCATGTACATCAGATAAGACTCTATTGAACCCTACTCTTCACCGCAATTTACTTGAAATTTGATTCTGACAGATTTGCTTAATTCATGGGTGAAGTTTTGATTTGCATTGAATAAATTTGAAGTGAATTGAATCAGGGTTAAAAAAAATCTTATACTGGTCTCTCCTCAGCTCTCCCAGTATCTGTTCCTTAAGGGCCCAGTTACACATAGCAATATCGCTAACGATATCACCGCAACGTCACAGGTTTTGTGACATAGCAGCGACCTCGCCAACGATATCGCTGTGTGTGACACTTAACAGCGATCGGCCCCCCGCTGGGAGATCGCTGATTGTTAATGAATGGCCTGGACCATTTTTTGATTGGCAATCTCCCGCTGGGCATGCTGGATCACAGTGTGTGACAGGGTCAACGACCAGCGAGCTCCATGGTTCGCCCGAGAACCAAACAGATCCCAATGAGCGTCTAGTGTCGCTGCATCGCTGGGTAATCGCTGGCAAGTCTGCCTGTATGGTATCTCACCAGCGACCACGTAGCGACGCACCAACAATCCCAGCAAGGTTGAATCGCGGTCAGGATCGCAGGAGCGTCGTTTAATGTAACGGCCTAAACAGGACGAAGTGTCACTCGATCCGCGCTGCTGCCAAAGAAAAACCAGGAGACCAGAGCGTCTGGTTATAGTGTTGAGTTTAATTCGACGCGTTTCGGAGCCAAGACCCAGCTCCTTCTTCAGGGACAATCCCTGAAGATTGTCCCTGAAGAAGGAGCTGGGTCTTGGCTCCGAAGCTCGTTGGATTAAACTCAATAATATAACCAGACGCCCCGGTCTCCTGGTTTTTCTTTGGCAGCAGCGCGGATCATGTGACACTTCGTCCTGTTTAGGCTGAGTCTTCACCGCGGTTAACCGTGGATGTGTGGACCCTATGGCAGCTTGCCTCTGAGCGCTCAAAACTTGGTTGTGGGTACACACAACCTCACTAGGTGAGCAGATTCTTTCAGAATTTTACTTTGCCTCGTTCCCTAAGAGATAAGACCCTAATGCGCATTTATCTCACTTTTTAGTTACATGTAATGGAGCCTTTCGTCGCTTGTCCTTCAACCAACTCTCCTATCCTCTTTCTCACTTTCTGCCAAGGTCTTCCATTCACTAGGTCTCACGACATCAAGTCGGATGCGTTGAACATCATTGCAAATTCATGACGCTACACATGATGGTGTGGGACCTAATGAATGGAAGATGTGGCCGTAAGCAATAAAGAAGGCCAATTGTAGGTCCGGAGGTGCCATAGGTACAGGAGGCAATCGGAGGTCCGGAAGCGGGACAGGAATAGGAGAGACTAATTCTCAAAAATTTGGATTCTGGTGCACATTACTTTTTTCTTTTGTACAATAGAGGCAAATTCAATTTGCTTCACTAATTATAACAATGACAGGTGTTAATTCATTGCTGATGTTTTTTAGTATACATTTCGAAGACATTCTAGCCTTGGCGTCTGTGTTGTCTACATACGAAAGTTTCGAGATTAAATATTTATATATGAAAGTCAATCTTACTGGGGATAATATTTGGAATATTTTTGAAATATTGACCAATAAAAGCAGGGGCGGACCGAGACCCCAGGGGGCCCTGGTGCAACCATGGTGAGGAGCGGGATGGGGGGGTGCTGCAGGCTTGAAGGGGCCCCTAGCCGGTCGGGGCCCTGGTGCAGTTGAACCAGCTGCACCATGGTAGTTCCGCCCCTGAATAAAAGCTTACGAAACACAGATTTAAAATGAAAACTTCCCATTTGGTAGCTTCATTTTTCTTGCAGACACATCGAGTCAAACACTAATATTAGAAATGTAAGTTTCGGCTCTGCTTTTTCCAGCAATGACACTACATATTCCACTTACGACACTGTCAATGACATACAGTCACGTAATAACACAGATGTCTTAGACCCATGACTCATTATGGAACATGAAAATTCCGCACACATTATTATTTTTCATCATTTTTTTTATCTGCGAGGACGAAGCACATTTGGAACTTAACGCTTGTTTTGTAGCATTTTGCCGAACGACTGAAGAAAACCTTAGCGACAGTAATTTCTCTTAAGAACCCGTTAATTAAAAACACCAATGTTTCATTCACCTTTTGAGCGGCATTAAAAAAACGTTAAACTAGAGTGAAGTTATCGTGCAAGTAAAATTTCTAAATTAGAAATTAACACACTCATTCGATCGTGAACATAAGACTATTAAATTATATTAGGACACACCATCAAAAAATCATTTAGCCCTCAATTAAGGCTATTACCATTAAAAGATCTGCATCTTCAAAATGCCATGAAAAATTAATAATGATTGCCAATCAAAGCAATATAGTTTCTCTAAGGGGTAATTATAAAAAGAATCACTTAAAGCCAAACCCCCACCTGATCTCTCCCCGGCTTGTGCGTCACCATATGCCGCTCGAGTTGGGTGCGGTAAGCAAACGTATAGCTACAGAGAGGACAGGAAAAGTTCTCCTCGTTCTTCTCATGGCGGTATTTGATGTGCTCCTTCAGTGACGTCAACCGCTTGTAGCCTCGGTCGCAATAGGGACAGGTCAGCAGCTGGGCAAAGGCATCTGGTGTTCCAGGTGGTAGGTCTACAGTGGAGATAAATGAGAAGGAGAGACAGGCCAAAAGGTCAGTTAATCAATGGCAGCTAATGGGCTCTTTGCCCAGGATGGTCTTACGGCGGCAGCAGCAGCGTATCATCATCTCACACCGGCCTCAACGCACTTCAATCCCCTCTACACACCCAGGATATACTTGTATGAATCATTTCAAACTGCTCTAGAAAATTAATTAAGGACTTGGCTCCTAACCTTTTCGAATCTGAAGAAGGTACAATGGACCCTGGCCTCATTCGGGAACTACAAATGGAGTACTCTTGTACAATTTCATCCTTGGCCTTTGGCTACATAGATCTTTTTCATGTCTTTTCACAAATTACAATTAGCAGGATGAATTGTCTCATTTCCCAGCGTACGGGCGTCTCGTTCTGTTATTATTTACGTTGGGAATTACCTAGAACACTTGCTCGTTATTAAATTTCAACACCAGTTAGGTTCAATTCATCCCAAGTTCTTAAAGCTCAGCAATTCCTGTCCTTCAAGTGTTCAAGAAAAATGTTAGGAACTTGCAAACAGGACAGCATGAGCTTATTGAATGTTCAGCTCATGAAATTCCAGGCCCGTGCAGCTGTTGCCGAAATTTTAAGGTAAACACCCCTCAGCCTATAGTGCATGTACAATTGCAACAGCTGCAAAGGGTCCTCCTCGAAGTATCTAAAAATGAATTATGGCCTTACCATTCTCCTCCTGACCATTGGCCTCCGGTGTACCCAAACGACAAAGTTCCTCAGGGGCTTCTGGGTAAATAATGGCAGTATCTGTACGATGCAAGTACTCCGCTATGCTAACCCCGTGCCCGTCGCCATCATCCATTTTTCTTTTGGCGAAATATTCTTCAAACTCCGAAGTGCAATTCGTGTTCTTCACTGTTGAAAGAAATCAGTATTAAAAGTTGTCAAGAAATATAATTTTCCGTCTATCAAAAGGTAGAAAATAAGTGACAGTAATGGACAAATTGTGCATTTCCAGTCTGAACGGTGATCGGAATCCACTTTATTTTGTAGGATTAAAGAAATGTCATCCATTATTACTTTCAGTGGTGAAAAAACATGCCCCGGGGATGAATGTTACTCGCTAACAGTCAAGTAGGATACACTTACGTAAATAAACACAACTAATGCTTAACAATGATGTCTTCTATAACTGGCATTCGCTGACCCATGGTGAAGTGCCGGAGCTGTTAACTTTGCCTGAAACCTCTGACCCCATTCCGATTCTTAACAGCTTACAAGTGGACTCTTAAGGTAACAATATTGGGTAATTGCTGGCTGAACAAATAGTCTTATTGGTAACGAAAACCCTGCAGCACGCACCATTAAAATATGATACAATGCACTAGAATATATAGTATGCTGCATGTGTGAGTATTTTTTATCTTTAATGAAACTTATATAATATTGTTAAAACAAATAACCATCTTTGCAAATTGAATTTTTTTTTATTTACTATGTTTGTTTTCATAGCACCGGACTTTGTATTCATTATCCAATTGGGGCTCACATGTAAATTCCTAACGGTATGTCTTTGGAGTGTGGAAGGAAACTGCAGGAAAGACACGTGAACACAAGGTTGCGCATACAAACTCCTTGACGGATTTGCACCTAGGACCCCAGTGTTGCAAAGCAGCAGTGCTAACCACTGGGTCATCGTGCTGCCCGAAAGATAAAAGTACAGATTTTGGCACCTTGTAGACTGGATTCAAGCCCTACGGTTGGTGTCAAGATGTCTTGCACTACCCTCATCTGGTATCCACTTGGACCAGGGCATTGCCAACCTCCTTGAGCAGCACTCAAATGTCAGCACCCTGGCTGACGCTTGTGATTACTAGGCTCCTGCAAAGACAATAGAAGTGCCCAGGATGCCGATATTCATGCTCCAACCAAATAAGATTGCACCGCCCTGTTGAAGCTGTGTTGGAGCACCAAAGTGGACACCAAAGTTACGCAGTGCAAATTTTTTTGGTCATCTCTAGTGATGAGCGAGTACTACCATGTTCGATTGCTTGGTACTTGTAACGAGCATGTTGACGCTTGGATGGGCTCGACTCATTTATCGAGTATAATGGAAGTCAATGGGAAGATTTTCCAGAAAAATGCTCAAGTTCCCCATTGACTTAAAATTACACTCAGTGCACAAGTCAAGTGTCAAAATGCTCATTATGAGTACTGAGCACCTGAGCATAGTAGGCTCGGTCATCACGACTCATCTCTACTTCCATTCAACGGAAGGAGGCCAGGAGTTTCCCTTTAAAAACTAGAAAAGGGAGAGAGAAGCGCAATAGGGTCTTATCATTGATAAAAAGGTGGACTAAATTTAATTAGTCACTCACCTGGAGGGGTTGTGTAGCACACAACCAGCGTCAAGTCAAAAGGTAATAGTTGCTGCAAGGATCCACACCACAACGGTCAACGTAGTTAAAAATTGCAGAGGGTGGACGGTGTAAACAGACCCGCGCTGCATAGACCAGAAAGATCAGGCGGTGTTCATCATTATAGTGTTTATTTCCGATGCGTTTCGGAGTTAGTCCCAACTCCTTCCTCAGGGAATGATAGTGTTCACTACAATTCCTGAGGAAGGAGTTGGGACTAACTCCGAAACTCATTGGAAATAAACACTATAATGATGAACACCGCCTGATCTTTCTGGTCTATGCAGCGCGGGTCTGTATACACCGTCCACCCTCTGCAATTTTTAACTACGTTGAGGAGTTTCCCTTTGACCTTTTCAGGATGGTATGTTAAAGAGGCTGTCAGATGAGAACAGTTTATCATCACCTACATACAGGATAGGTGATAACTTGTCTGGTGATAGGGGTCTGAACACTGGAACCTGTACTGATCAGCAGAACTTTTATCCCTGTTAGAATGGAGCAACAGTGTACATGATTGACCGGTACTCCATTCATTCTCTCAGGGGCTGCTAATCTTTTACCCAGAACCCCATAGAGCATGAATGCTGCAGCACTCAATCATCTGACCTGCAACTCCATTTTGAAATGGGGATAAAATTTCCTCATTGGGCATAAAAATTCTAGGTTCTACTGATCTATACGGGCTCCGGCGGGATAGGTGATAACTTACTTTCTATTGACAAATCTTTATGGCTGGATTCACACATCCCTGTTTCACAGCTGTAATACAATGTTATGATGGAGGGACCAGCTGTGGGTTTCTTGACTAGAAGTCATCCTCATAGGCATATTTGAGTCTCTTTTGAGTTCAGGTTATGGCTTAAATAGAAAATTTCTCACATTGACAGGTTGTGACATAACTATTGACTGATTGGAAATCAGTAGTAATGTCACAAGCTCTCAGTGCATCTCTATGAGAGCCAGAACGAGGCTCTCATGGAGTCGTACTGAGACCCAAGATGACTTTGCGGGATCAGAGCGGTGCTGAAAAAAGGATGAAGCCACTGCAGGGTCAGTATGAGACCGGGGGCAGGGAACTCAGGTATAAAGTGCCACTACAGCTGAAACTTCCCCCTGCCAACTGGAATGATGCTGTAGGGAAATCACTGTTGAATACAGTGGCCCATCGTAAAATATAGTGTGCCACATGTGATATGGTTCTTACTGTTGCATTTAATGGCCGATGCTTGCCACAATATGCCTCATTCAGTGAAACCTTCCGTCAGTGCTATACATTGGAAAATCTTTCAGATGCTTGCCTTCAAGGAATGGTGCAGAGCTTTACAATATGGCTTCCTCACACATGCAGCTGTTATGAAGGATATTGTTTATTGCAATCAGGGCTACTTTAATTGATAAATATCGCCTAATACACCATACAAAAAAGAGAAGCTGTTGACGATAGTAAACTGTCACTTTCCAATTTCAAACCCTTGCTGGAATTGATTGATTGCCTTTAGTGACCAATCACATTCCAGTTCTCAGTTTTCAAGGGCCACCTGATTGGCTGCTTTTTTAAACCTGTACCTTTCTTTTGCGAAATGAGAACTGGAGTCTGATTGGTGCCTTAGCAACTCAATATGAAACCTAATCTACACAAGTCAATGACACAAATCAGCCAATCAGATTCTTTTCTTCATCCTGTACCTTTCCTTTCCAGAATGTCAACTGGAATCTGATTGGTCAGGCCTCCATTTTATCTTGCATATAAGGCCTGTAAAGGTTGTCTGTAGCAACCAATCAAATGCCGGTTCTTATTTTTCAAAAGCCATCTGATTGGTTGCTTAGAGCAGTTTAGCAACTTAATATGTGACTAATCTGTATAATTCAGTGACATAAATAAACTAATCAGATTCCTTCTTACATCCTGTGTCCTTCTTTTGCGGAAAGTGAACTGGAATCTGATTGGTTGCTACGAACCGCCTTAGCAACACAATATGAGGCCTAATAAAAATAATTCAGTGACATAAATTACCCAATCACATTCTTTCTTATAGTCTTTGCTCTTTCTTTATAGAATGAGAGCTGGAATCTGATTGGTTGCTAAGAACAGCCTTAGCAACACAGGCCTAATTTATACAATTCAGTGACATAAATTAACCAATCAGATTCTTCCTAACATTCTGTAACGTTCCGTTGCAGAATGTAAACTGGAATCTGATTGGTTGCTAAGAACAGCCTTAGCAACGCAATATGAGGCCTAAACTATACAATTCAGTGACATAAATAAGCCAATTAGATTCTTTCTTACATCCTGTGCCCTTCCTTTGCAGAATGTGAACTGGAATCTGATTGGTTGCTAAGGACAGCCTTAGTAACGCAATATGAGGCCTAATCTATACAATTCAGTGATATAAATAAGCCAATCAGATTCTTTCTTACATCCTGTGCCCTTCCTTTGCGGAATGTGAACTGGAATCTGATTGGTTGCTAAGGACAGCCTTAGTAACGCAATATGAGGCCTAATCTATACAATTCAGTGATATAAATAAGCCAATCAGATTCTTTCTTACATCCTGTGCCCTTCCTTTGCGGAATGTGAACTGGAATCTGATTGGTTGCTAAGGACAGCCTTAGTAACACAATATGTGGCCTAATCTATACAATTCAGTGACATAAATAGGAATGAGGGCTGGAATGTGATTGATTACAACCTTCTCCTGGACATTTACCTGTACCGTTGTTCATCGTGGTGGCATGAGTGACTTCTGGCCCCATACAGTCATAGTCTCCCTTCATTTCATCTACAAAAGTAAAGAAAAAAAACAAAAAATAAATAAAGCTGACTAATAATAATAATAATAATAATAATAATAATTCTGTCACGTAATGCTTCATTAACCATTGGGATACAAGGAAGAGCGATCATTAATACAGGGACACTCCGGAGGTGCCGCTCTGAGTTTCGCATATTTGTGAGGAGCGTCCTTTATTCCGAAATGAGATTTCTGAGTGTGTAGAGGAAGGTGTGGGGTTAATGCGACCCTCAGTCACACAGACGCTTCCGGCCTGTCACAACTTGTATTTCAAGCGCGCCGAGTCTGACGCCGCCGACACCTTGTAATAATCCCACAGCCGGGGCAGTAATGTGCGAGGGAAGAGAAACCTTCATACGTGTGATCCGGGAACATGCGTGGAGAACTCTCCAGAACACAAGTACCACTTACTGCTGAATCAGGCTCTCCGCGCCCATTGTGGCCTTTATATTTCGCCTCCACTTAAAGACAGTGCGGAAATGTCCACATTTAACCAGCAATAGTCCCTTTATCCTTTATATTCAGCCCTTACTATTCCTTATATCATTTCAGATGTAGCAGAGATGAGTTTGTCGATAAGTTTGTCATCTCTGTATTATTTATGGCTTTACCCTGGACCATATGACGGCACTTTTTACCATTTTCCTTTTTGTGCCTCCCTTATCTCCTCATAGATTGTTAGCTCTTGTGATCAGGGCCCTCACTCTTCCCGGTATCTGTTGTGCTATCTATATTGTCTCATATTGTCTGTACATCTCCCTGTGTATTGTAAGGTGCTGCGCAATATGTTGGCGCTATAGAAATTAAATTATTATTATAGGACGGCAGGTGAACCTAAAACATGGTCTTTACCCAATTTCAATGATAGCTTCAGCTCAGCTCCATCTGCCTATATACTGTGCAAGGTTATCAGATGTAGCAGAGGAGGAAATTGCTAGGCCCCTATTAATATATCAATATATGTTATCTATTGCTTTACATAGGACTGCGTTATTGCAAGAATGCCGAACCAGACTGCCTCCACAAATTCAACTCAGTGCCATTTATGTGCATTTATAATTCCATCCGTATCTCTATCATTTCTATCTATTTCTATCTATCTATCTATCTATCTATTTTAATCTATCTATCTATCTATCTATCTATCTATCTCTATCTATGAGGTCTGCTCTCTTGACTCTTAGGGTACCGTCACACCAGGTGACATCGCCGGCGATTTCACAGGCTAGCAGGGGCGTGGCCTATTGTCAGTGTCATCGGCGGCGAGTCACCCCGTGTAAAGTGGCGATTTTGCGCCGAACAATCGGCTGAGAGTGATCGCCTGGCTTAAGAGCACTGCTGTGAAACCAGGCAACCACTCTCAGGCGATGTGTATGCATCGCCCCATGTAACATCGCGATTGGGCAATGTTACAGTCGATGGGAGCCATAGGCTCCCATGTTACAGGATCCCTGCTAGGGTTTCTAGACACCCCAACAGCGATGTCGCCTGAAACATCGCCAAAGCGTCGCCGGAGGTATCGCCGCGTGTAAACACACGACAGCGATGCTGGCGGGGTGCCAAAAACGTGCGTGCTCCCGTGCGTCGACTGCAATGTCACCTGGTGTGATGGTACCCTTAGGCCCCTTTGCAACTGCACAGATAGCACCAATGATAAATTCACCCCAAAAACACTCTATCTATCTATCTATCTATCTATCTATCTATCTATCTCTATCTTAAACTATCATTATTTCAATCTACGAAATCTTTCAATAATTATATGTATCATCCATCTATCCTTCTTTCATTATATCTTTCTGTTTATTCATCTGTCTCTCTTTGTATCCATCCATCCATGCATCCATCCATCTTTTTCTTTCTTTCTTATGGGCTATGCGTTTTTCTACATTTGCACATGAAAAAAACGCTGGCTTTAAGTGCATGCATGGCACAAATCTGACCCTAGCCTTATTGAGACATCAGGATTTACTATCTGAGATTTTACAAGGGACTGCATCTTGTCCATTATTACAGTACCTATGCAGTCACGTGACAACTCTAAATGCAGCAGAGCTGGGTTTGTCATTTTACAAGACCTGTCCATAATTTCCTACAGGAAACTTTTTGTGTGTTATTGATATGCAAATGAAGACAGAACAGTGCAATGCCAAAATAATCTTTCTATAAATATACAGATACTGTACAGATTATATTATAATATATCCTATGTACCATATGTAAGTGTATGTATATATATATATATATATATATATATATAAAATTCAAGTTTGTCAGGTGCAGTGGAGCTGAGATCATTTGTTCCTTTTAAGAAATCTAAGATATCATGACATGTTATCTGTGGCTTTACATGGGACTGCATTATCTCTGTTATCACAATGCTCACACCACGCGGTTCTAGGACATCTCAGATGTAGAAGAGATGAGTCTGATTATTGAAAGTTCAATTTTTGGTTCAGTTCTGCTACATCTAATATTTTATATTTCTTACATTCCATATATATATCTATATATCTCCATCTCTATGTGTATATTTAGTATAGATAGATATAGATAGATAGATGATAGATAGATAGATAGATAGATAAGATAGATAGATATGAAAAAGGAAGATAGATAGAAGTATATATTATCATCTGGTTCCCAGCTGCCTACTATATTCTTTGTAGGTTAGATGGTTCGGATTGGATCCCATTGTGAGAATCCATCGTTGTGGGTGATTGGCGGCGGAACATTTCTCTACGGATAAATTGAAAACATTTCACCCACCTCCTTCTGCTGCTGTCATGTCAGAGCACAATAAGAGGCTCCAATTACAACATGGAAAATAACAAAAAATCGGAATCCTTCCCCTCGTGACCATTATACATTATTAATAAAAAGCCGGATTGTTGACGCGACTGTAACAATATTTTTACTGCATCAGTTTCACTGCTGAAAATATTTCCTCTGATACTCTGCGTGGTAACAATACTTTGGGACAATATGTCGTTTGTAGTATTCATATGATGATACATTACAGACAATACGTAATCCCCTATTTCATCTATATGATACATTTCGGTATTCTGCACAGTAAGGCTATGTGCAGACGGTGAGTATTTTTGCATGAAATCTGCATTTAATGGGAGAAGAACTGCACCAAAACCACAATGATTGATGACAGGGAATAAGAGATCCGATCTGCAGGGGTGTAACTATAGGTGTTGCATGGGCAGCACCTGCCCCCAAAAGGGACCCAAAAGATCCCTTTGGCTTGGGTCACATTTGGAAGGCACAATCCAGCAACCGCATCCATTACCGGATCCGGTATTACCGTGTGCCATCACATTTGGCATCACATTGCAGATCTGGATCCAGTAATGGATCCAGATCTGCAATGAGAAAAAATTCTGGCACCAAAACCGGATCCGGTACCGCAAGATACATTCATGTACCTTGCGGTACCAGATCGTTTGCCATAGGCGCCATTATAAAAAAAAACACATCCGGTTTTTCAACGCTCCGAAAAATGCAGCCGCATGATTTTTACCGCAGGCTACAAAGCGGATGTGGTAACCGGATTGCATTAGTGCAATCCGGTTTTTCTATTGCAGCCTATGGCTGCGGAACCAGATCCGGTTTTGACCATTTTTAATGGTCAAAACCGGATCCAGTTTTGAAAACAAAACTGCAAATGTGATCCTAGCCTTTGTCCTATATAAAAAGACTAATACTATTAAAGAACCCCAATACTTGGGAGATTGCCTTTTAGGGTCCATGAGCTTCAAATTACACCACATGCCTCATAGCATGGACTGTTCCCCTAAATCAGGGGTGAAGAACTCCAGTCAAGAGCCGCAAACAGTGCAGGGTTTCAGGATTTCCTTAGCATTGCACAGGAGATTATATTATCACCTGTGCAATGCTAAGGAAATTCTGAAAACCTGCACTGTTGGTGGCCCTTGAGGACTGGAGTTCCCTACTCCTGCCCTAAATCCTAATACCAGTTGAAAACGTAAAATTCAGATATAATTACATGTTTTATCCCATCTTATTGCTAGTGCATGCCATCGCCTTAAGATCATCTGGGGACCTCACAACCCTGAGAAATAAATTTGAGTTTTGCAGAGGTCCCAGGTGTCCCTAAGAGTAATGGCAAATTACAGTAATACCTTGACTTATGAGTTTAATTTGTTCCGTGACTGACCTCTTAACTCAATTTACTCTTATGTCAAATTAAATTTCCTCATTTAAATTAATTGAAATGCTATCAATTTGTTCCAGCCCCTAACTTATGGCCCCCAATCTTGGTATATGGCCCTCATCCTGGTATATAGCCCCCATCCTGGTAATGTATATATGATCCCCATCCTAATACATAGCCCCCCATCCATGTACCTAGCCCCCATCATGCAACATAGCCCCTCATCCTGGTACACATCCCCCAATCGTGTTACATGGTCCCCCCCATCCTTGTACATAGCCCCTCATCCTGGTACACCTCCCCCAATCCTGGTACATAGCCCCCATTCTGGTACATGGCCCCCATCTTGGTACACGGCCCCACATCCTAGTACATCGCACACCATCCTGGTACATGGCACCCCATCCTAGTACATGGCCCCCCATCCTGATACACGGCCTTCCATCCTGGTACACAGCCCCCCATCTTGGTACATGGCCCCCCATCCTGGTACATCGCACCTTATTCTGGTACATGGCACCCCATCCTGGTACACAGTCTCCAATCCTGGTACACAGCCCCCCATCCTGGTATATGTCCCCCAATCTTGGTACACAGCCTCCCATCCTGGTATATGTCCCCCCCATCCTGGTACACAGCCCCCATCCCAGATGTCTCCATAAGTGATGGCAAATTACTGTATATCTTATAAAAGGGGAACCCCATTCATATAGCCTCTAGTACCGTACTTTCCCTTACCGTTCTGAATGGTCAAGGAAGCTGAGATATGAATAGCTGTTTGCAAAGACCTCCTGTGCCATCCTTTGCCCACTTTTCACAAAAGAGACAACAATGGAGTCACTAGAGTCTTTGCTTCCCTAGGAACATGGCTGGGTCAAAGGATGACGGCTAAAACAGCTCTTCGACAAATAGCACCCCATATCTCATCTTCCTGGATCCCTGTAAGGCTATGTTCCCACATTGCAGATTTGGTTGCAGAAATTTCTGCACCAACTCCACGTCTCTTGGCAGAAAAACTCAGTAAAAAACACTTTTGATGCCATTTCGGTGCGTTTTTGGCATGTAATTTCCATATATTTGCATTGCAAATATGCTACCAAAAATTGACATGCTGCAGATTTAATTCTGCAAAGGACGAATAAGCAAATGTGCACAAACCTGTAGGATTCTCATTGACTTTGGGTAGGCATGCAGATTAAAGCTGACAAAGCTGCAATCAAAACCACATTAAAAAAATATGGAAAAACTGCATTGTGTGCACACAGCCTTAATAAGTTATCTCAGAATTTTGAGGTTTGGCATCTACAATTAATTTGTCGCAAAGGTCACTGTATGTACTATTCTGCAAAGCCTCTGTTACATCTTTAATATCAGATGTTGCAGAGCTGAGTTTGCAATCTGGCACAATGCAATGTGTTATCCGTGCATTTAGAACAAAATACAAACTGCGTAGCCGTAAGGAACCCGATCAGTTCTGCTACATCATATATACTAGTACATCTCAATGAATTAGGACATCATCAAAAAGTTCATTTATTTAATTAATTCCATATTATATAGAGTCATTACACATAGAGCGATCTACAGTATGTCAAGTGTTTATTTCTGTTAATGTTGATGATTATAGCTTGCAGCCAAAGAAAACTCAAAGGACATTATCTCAGAAAATTAAAGTAGGGTGGATGAAGGGTTAAAAACCACGCTGCCATGTTCCATGAGACATCAAAGAGTGAATATAACATTGATTTATTAGTCAACGCATTTCAGGTCTCCAAGAAACACCCTGAAACATGGCAACATCATATTGATTTGTCCTGAAGAAGGGGCCAAGGAGCTCTGAAACGCGTTGACTAATAAATCAATATTATATTCACGCTTTGATGTCTGGTGGAATACGGCAGCGTGGTGTTTAACCCTTTATCCTCCCTATTCTATATGCACCCCGCTGGGGTCTGCAGTCGCTGTGATCTGCTTTTATAGTGGTTGTGACTCTCACAACCACACAAGGTGAAGCCTCTGATCATATTTTATGTCTCCCTACTTTCATTTTCTGAGATAATGACCTTTGGGTTTTCATTAATCATCAACATTAACAGAAATAAACACATGAAATAGATCCCTCTGTGTGTAATGACTCTCTATAATAGATGGGTGTCACTTTATGTATTGAAATACTGAAATAAAGTCACTTTTGATGATCTTCTAATTCATTGAGATGCTCTAGTATATATGCATGCAATGTGTTTCTTAGGATGTCACGTCTCTGTAGTTCCTCCGCATATACCTGCCAGTACACACCCAATGGGGACAGCACAAGATAAGACGTCGGCAGTCCACCCTGGACCTGAGATCTGTGTTTCAGGGCACGCAGCCGCCCCGCTTCTGATATTTATATCAATCTCTGCAAGTAATTAGATCAAGGTATTTCCGAGAAGGTTGTCACTGAGAATAAATATAGCTATTGTGTATGGCGCTCCCCGGCTCCTCTCATGTGATTCTCCTGAGTCACAAGATTCCCATCTGAGGGCACACGAGCTCAAGAAAACCCTTTGTACAGTCTCTCGGAGGGTGTTTTTTTTCCATTTTGCACAATACCGGTACATTTTCAAGAGATTTTTTTTAATTTCCTTCCTTATTTTACATGGGAATAAGTAAGAAGTTCACGAGTTTGAAGAGTCTCCAAACGTATAAAGTTTTGGGTCTTCAGACCGTTTGTCTCTTCTAGGTCCCCGTTCACACCTCCGATTCTATCCGTGTTTTTTATGGCTCGAGGTCTATTCCCACCTCCATGTTTTTTGTGGACTGAATGTTCATGAAAAAAACTAATTTGGAAACGTCAATTTTTGATCAGAGTTATGGATCAAATTCATTCATTTCAACCAATCATGAAATATAATAGAGACCGCACGGATGCCATCTGTGCGCTATACTCTGTTTATAGAGTAGGGGAAGATTGGACTTATTTTTTATCGCATATGAGAAGTGGTTGCCAAACTGAGAGCAGAAATGGATGAAAATCCGATCCGACGTCCCAATGGAAAATGGTTGTTTATTTCACGAATGCACAAAAACAGTTGTTTGAATGAGACCGTAGTTGTGTCGCATCATTTAACATGACTAGGGGTGCTTTCACAACAGCGGTATTGTAATTTCGTCATAGATCCGGCAGATGTCGCCACACTTGCCGGATCTACCACATCTTGGCCTGGCAAGCCCCATTCATTCTCTATGGGGCTTGCGGTTGGGTGTGGGAAGTGTGGTTTGCACTTTTGTCTCAGCAATACCGCACCCGACCGCGAACCCCATAGAGAATGAATGGGGCTCACCGGATCAGTGTCGTGGTAGATCCAGCAGGTGCGGCGACATCTGCCGGATCTACCGTAAAATTACAATACTGCTGATGTGAAAGGAGCCTAAGAAAAAGGCCGGAGACACACTATGCGAGATGCACGCGAGATACTCACATGAGTCTGGCATGACTCACCCGGCCAGGCTGCTGACTCTCTGAATGAGAGAACGTCAGTTACTTGTGTTTCTATGCAGCTCCACACTCCCATCCAGAGAGCCGGCGGCTGGGCCAGGTGAATCATGCAAGACTCATGTGAGCATCTCGCATGCATCTCACATAGAGTGTCTGTGCCTTGGAGTTCTCTCACCATAGACCAGTGATGGCGAACTCCAGGCCTCGAGGGCCGCACACAGTCCAGGTTTTCAGGATTTCCATTGCATTCGACAGTTGGCAATCAAATTACCAACTGTCAAACTCTAAGGAAATCCTGAAAACCTGCACTGTGTGCGGCACTCGAGGCCTGGAGTTCGCCATCACTGCCATAGACTCTTATATCAGAGACTAGCTGCATGTCACGGGTGTAAACTAGTGATGATAAGAGAGCACTTAAATGCTCGAGCACTTGGTACTCGAAATGAGCATGTTGGATGCTCGGATGGCCCAACTCGATTATCGAGTATAATAGAAGCCAATGGAAAACTTGAGCATTTTTCTGGAAGACTGTTACGAAAAAAATGCTTGAGTTTCACATTATACTCGGTACTTGAGTCAAGCCCGTCCGAGTGTCCCACCTACTCGTTTCGCGTACCGAACACTTGAGCGTTTAAGTGCTCTTTCATCACTATTGTAAGTCACTTATGTATCCCCCATAAGGCCACTGTACACAAAGCACAGATCTATACAAATACCACAACATATATACTACCATTAAAAGGTATATCCTATAAAAACATATATCAACCATCCACAGAATTCTCACTGATCACAAGAACAGGAGTTCCAAAGAGCCAAGCAGTAGTGAGCATGTGCGACCACTGTCTATAGAATGGTCACACGTGCTCACTACTGCTCCATCCACACAGAGCTCTTTCGAACCACATTCTTAACATCGGTGGAGGTCTCAGTAGTAAAATCCCCAACAATCCCGATTCATCCTGAATCGGTGAATCAATGACAGATATACTTTATGGGACAGTCCCTGTATAGGTGAATTAGATTAAAAATAAATTATCCACTAACCACAGGATAAGTGATAATTTACTAGTCCCTGGGGGCTTTGCTGCTAGGACCACTATAGTAATGATTCTGGATTACCCCTTACATTCGGGTCAAGCTTTAGAATCATCACTCCTTTTTTTGACTACCTGTTGCCCCCTGGAGGTTGCAATCCCAAAGATCACTCCAAGGGGACTGGACTTTAACACAAATATCAAGTTTGTCTATTAACACTTAAAGTAAACCAGTCACTTGCTGACAAAGTTGTATTTAGTACATTGCAAAAATACTCTGAGTTCCCCTGATTCTACCGCTCTTTTACATTTTCCGATGTGCCGCTCCATTGTAGAGATATTCCTATTTGATGCTTTTGGAGCACAGTATGAGACATCTCTGCTTGTGGTTCAACTGGGCGCTTCTTCAGAGTATTCACTTTAACCTTCAATACAGACGGTGCCAGACAACAGTGTGAAACTACTAAGCTACTACATCAGCTGCATCAAGAGGTACACAACACAAAAAAAGACTCAGTTGCAATATAAGCAGAGATTTCACATACTGCGCTCCAAAAGTAACAAATGTGATATCTCTGCACTAGAGCGACGCAGAACAAAATGGAAAAAAGCAGTAGAATCAGGGAGCTCCGGGATTTTTACAACACATTTTAACTTACGGTATATTTTGGAGAAGTGACAGGTCCTCTTTAAACTCTAAGCAGTAGAGACAGCCATATGTGCAATATGTAGAACTGAGGCTCGCCATGCCTAGTGACTCACAAGGTGAGTCTTGGCTTAGTCATTAGAATGAGGATAAAAATGGTCTAAACACTTTTTATATGGCTTGACCTGACTTATTTCATCTCCAAAAGGGAGGTAAACTGATCTGCTCCATCGCCCGTCCCCTTGCAGTGTGAATTCTGCCGGACACTCATAGGATTAGTCTTCAATGAATTATTTCATTTCACAGGTGATGAGCTTGTGGCATGCAGGAATTATAGAGCATTCACGTGGGCTCCGACCGTTCACCCCCTAACGTGTGCAAGCTTGAAATCACAGAATACTTTGCTTCTCAATGGTTAAAAAGTATTACTTTACCGCCATAATGGAGAATTCATTATGGCCTTTACACCAGTTTTCTGCCATATTAAAAGTACACATATTTGCATAAAAATATTTTGGGATTTTTTCGACACCAGCCCTGATACTTTTCAGTCTTAGAAGGAGCGGTGGTCCATCAGCTGCACCATAATTAATACTACATGCATCCAAAAGATGCATCGAATTCCTTAAAAAAATGAGTGTTTTTTAATGAAAAGGGCATGTCCAGGATTATTATAACTTTACTGCATTCATGAAAAAACTGCGCTTGAGGTCTACAGGTTGCATGTGGTATTAAAGCATAGGCCCATTCGCTTAAATGGAGCTAAGCTGCAATATCACACACAACCTGTAGAAGAGGGTGGCGCTGCTGTTGAAGAAAATCAGCCATGTTTATAGAATTCTGGACAACCCCTGTAATTTTGTGCACTTTACACGCATATTGTATTTGTACATTGGTTTTGGCCCTGTCTTTACCCAACCAGTCATTTTGCAGGGGGTGTGGGTCAATGGTTGGCCTGAAATAACCATGGGATGCTAGATACATATATTTAAAGGGTGACCATGCTCATTAGAAAAGTGATTCTGACCCTTCCTCACCTATAGAGCAACGTCTATTGCAGTAGAAAAAAAAGTTTAAGCCAACTGATGTCTATTGTAGATGTAAATAAAAAGTTTTATCCAATTTAAAAAAGTTTTACCCAACTTTTCATAGATGTCTATTGCAGATGTAAAAAGTCTTTTCACCAACTGACGTCTATTGAAGATGTAAAAAAAAATTTTCTCCAACTTTATAAGAGTTTTACCCTCCTTTCTATAGATGTCTATTGCAGATGTGAAGAAGGTTTAACCATCTCATGTCTATTGCAGTTGTGAAAAGGTTTTAACCAACTGACATCTATTGCAAATGTAAAAATAAAATATTGCCCAACTTTCTATGGAAGTCTATTGCAGATATAAAAAGGTTTTAACCAACTGACGTCTATTGCAGATGTTTTATCTAACTGAAAAGAGTTTTACCCAACTCTCTATAGATGTTTATTGCAGATGTTAAAAAGTATTGCAGATGTGAACATAAAAGTTTTTCCCAGCTTTCTATAGATGTCTATTGCAGATGTGAAAAGGTTTTCACCAACTGACGTCTATTACAGATGTAAAAAGAAAGTTTTATCCAACTTTAAAAAGTTTTAACTAACCTTCCATAGATGTCTATTGCAGATGTAAAAAGTTGTACCCAACTTTCTATAGCTGTCTATTACAGAGGAAAACAAACAGTTTTAACCAACTGACAAGTATTGCAGATGTAAGATTTGTAGATTTTCTCCAAATTAAAAGAGTTTTTTTTACCCATCTTTCTATAGATGTCTGAAGATGTAAAAAAAAAAGTTTTACTCAACTTAAGAAAGTTTTACCCAACTTTCCACAGATGTCTAGAGCAGATGTGAAAAGGTTTTAACCAACTGACGTCAATTGCAGATGTAAAAAAAAGTTTTATCCAACTTTCTATAGCTGACTATTACAGATGAAAACAAAAGGTTTTAACCAACTGATGTCAATTACAGATGTGAAATTTTTTTTTTATCCAACGTAAGAGTTTTACCCAACTTTCTACAGTTGTCTGTTGCAGATGTTAAAGTTTTAACCAACTGACGTCTATTGCAGATGTAAAAAAAGTTTTCTCCAACTTAAAAGAGTTTTACCCTACTTTCTATAGTTGTCTATTGCAGATGTGAAAAAGTTTTAACCATCTCATGTCTATTGCATTTGTGAAAAGGTTTTAACCAACTGACATCTATTGCAAATGCAAACAATTAACGTTTTGCCCAACTTTCTATGGAAGTCTATTGCAGATGTTAAAAAGTTTTAAGCAACTGATGTCTTTTGCAGATGTAAAAAACGACGTTTACCCAACTTTCCATACACGTCTTTGCAGATGTAAAAAGGTTTTAACCGACAGACGTCTATTGCAGATGTTTTATCTAACTTAAAAGAGTTTTATCCAACTTTCTATAGATGTTTATTGCAGATGTTAAAGTATTGCAGATGTGAGCATAAACGTTTTTCCCAGCTTTCTATAGATGTCTATTGCAGATGTTAAAGTTTTAACCAACTGACGTCTATTACAGAAGTAAAAAGAAAGTTTTACCCAACTTTCTACAGATGTGTACTGCAGATGTTAAAGTTTTAACCAACTGATGTCTATTCCAGATGTAAAAAAGTTTTTTCCAACTTAAAAAACTTTTACCCAACTTTCCATAGATGTCTATTGCAGACGTTAACGTTTTAACCAACTGACGTCTATTGCAGATGTAAAAAAAAAAAAAAAAAAAAAAAAAATCATCCAACTTTAAAAAGTTTCACCCAACTTTTTCGCCTTGAGCTGGGAAAAGTACGTTCGCTCCTTATTTTTTTTAATTTAAAGTCCGCGATGTATTTATTTTGAAAACAAGAGTAAAAGTTAACGTTTTCCTGTCGCCCTTGGGGATAAAGGTTTGTGAAAATAAAGAATACTTCCCCCCCCCCTCGGCGGAGGAATCCTTGTCTAAGCAGAATGCGTCCAATGCAGGTGATTTATATAAGCGGATGATGATAATGATGTCATGCTGTATTTCAGCACACGGCGTCCACCCTATTGTGGGCCGATGGAATGTCAAGGACAATTGCTAGCACAAAACTTTGATTGTGCCTGAACCGGAAAAAGCACAGTAAGAAGTCTGCAGGCCTCTTCAGTTCAAACCCTACATCCTGCAGACAAAAAGGAGAAAGTATGGCAGTGTAAGCAAAGGAGAAGGGCTTATCTCACAGAACAACTATGCACAGAGGTGCCACAGGAGACAGACCGGCACCAGTGATCAAACACCGCTAAACACCCCGCAACCCGCTCAACACCCCGCAACCCACCGCTACACTCACTAATATTATTTAAACAATAAATATATATATAAAAAAAATAAAGAAAAGAAAAAGAAAACGATCAGAAGTGGAAAAAAATGTGTTATCTGCCGGTCAGGATAAACATTGGCCGGATGACAGCGCAACGGAGAAGGGGAGGAACAACAATCTTTTTTCATTTAGACATCAAGGCACCACATCCCAGCACTACAGTACAATAAAAAAATCCCTATAAATCATTACCAGTCATTAGGAGCAGACAGGTAAAAGCTGAAGTATCTCCCTGCCCTCCCAGAATAGTAAAATAAAATGATGGATCTAGACATGGCGAGCAGCTGTCAAGCAGCCCGGACCCTACAACATCCCCCAAATTTAACCCTTCAAGGCCAAGGGTGGGCAAAACCCGCTTAAATAAGATGTTCACGTTGCGTTTTTGCTGGATTTTTTTATGCAACCAAAACCTGCTCCCTTGGCATTAAAAATCTGCTTCCAAAAAAGCAGGTTTTGCAGCTTTTTTTGCTGCGTTTTTGTGCTTTTATTGCTGCTTTTGCTGCTGCAATGTGCTGCGTCTTTGCTACATTTTGTGCTGCATTTTTGCAGTGTTTATTTGTTACATTTTTACTGCTTTTTCTACGAGAATTTGAAGTGTAATTGCTTTTTTTATGCATTTTTGCCACATTTTAGCAGCATTTTTGTTGCATTTTACTACCTTTTCTGCTGCAATTTGCTGCATTTTTGCTGCTTTTTTGTGCTGCAATTTGCTGCATTTTTGCTGCATTTTCTGCTCCAATTTGCTGCATTTTTGCTGCTTTTTGTGCTGCAATATTCTGCATTTTTGCTGAATTTTCTGCTGCAATTTGCTGCATTTTTGCTGAATTTTCTGCTGCAATTTGCTGCATTTTTGCTGCTTTTTTGTTGCATTTTGCTGCTTTATTTACTGCTTTTTTCTTTTATTTTTTGCTGTTTCTCTTGCTGCATTTTGTGCCTGTGTTTTTGTCGTGTTTTTTGGTGTCAATTGCCCACAATACATGTTTAATAAAGTTGGTTTCGTTCACCACTAAAGCAGCAAAAACGCAGCATTTTTTTTTCAGCGCTTTTGCACTTTCTCATTGCTTTCAATGGTGGAAAATTGCTGCAGATCTCGGAGCTTTTCTCGGAGCTTTTGCTTGTGCTGGAAAAAAGCAGCTTTTATTTGCATTAAAAAATGCAACATGTGAACATGGCAAAACATGGATTTTTTTTAAAATCTATTTCTTCAAGAAATAAATGTTAGAAAAATAAATGATTGGTTTAGTGGAGTTTGCAACAGATGTAGCAGAGCTGAGTTTGTTATTTCACTTTTTTGAGTGGCATTGTGATGAGGAAAGATGTAGCAGGATGAGTTTAATTAGTGACAAGGGGATCAGGGTATAGGGAGGGAGGGGGTGCAGGGGCGGACATGTCATTGGTGCAAACGCTCAGGGCCCAAGAGTAAGGGGGGGCCCATTTCCACCATCAAAATAAAAGGAATTGCCCATTTTGATGAGTTATTGGGTTAAAAAGGGCCCCATGTACTGTTCTTGCACAGGGGCCCTTTTCGCCCTGTATTAGACAGTGAGGAGGTGAGATTCAATTTTGCATTGTTGCTTTGTTTCAAATGACCAACTCAGCCCTGCTACATCACTGGAAATAGCAGAGCAAACAATGTCTATATTCTCATATTCATAGATTGCAAACGGATGTAGCAGTGCTGAGTTTGTTATTTAACTCTTTGGTGTCTGCATTGCAATGATAAGTAGGTTTTGTTGGGATATGTTACCTGTGACGTAACTTGAAGCTCATGGGCCCCGATGCAAAAGCTCCAACGGGGCCCCCAATTATTGCAAATATTTTATAGTATTAGTCTTTTTCTATAGGCCAAAGAGACTTTTGGGGCCCCCCAGGCTCCAGGGCTCGAGTGTGATTACATGCCCCTGGGCACAGGTATATTTTGTATTGTAGTACAATTTAATTAAGCTACTAGCTCCAAATAACCGATTCAGCTCTGCTACATTGCTGGAAATAACAGGGCAATCACCCTCTCTGCAGCTATATAGTCATAAGGTTGGGTTGATCCATGGTCGATTATACACAAATAAACACGGCCCCACTTTTTCATGCAGAATTAAGGTTCCTTAAAGGGATAATGGCTACCCTATGCTTAATACTGGATCATTTAAAGGGACACTCACAATATAACCAGAGAAGAATTCAACCACTAAACCCTCTCGATATTACATAAATGGCAAAGACCTGGATTACTAATAATATTTATTCATTAATTAATTCCATAGCGCTTTACAAACATCACCATCACTGTCCCCATTGGGGCTCACAATCTAAACATCCTATCAGTATTACAATGTGGGAGGAAACCAGAGCGCCTGAAGGAAACCCACACAAACATGAGGAGAACATACAAACTCCTGGCAGATGTCGTCCCTGGTGAGATTCGAACCAAGGACCCCAGCGCTGCAAGATGGCAGTGCCAACCACTGAGCCACTGTACAGTGCTAACCACTGAGCCACCAGCATACTGTGCTAACCACTGAGCCACCGTACAGTGCTAACCACTGAGCCTCCATACAGTGCTAACCACTGAGGCACCATATACAGTGCTAACCACTGAGGCACCATATACAGTGCTAACCACTGAGCCACCATACAGTGCTAACCACTGAGCCACAATATAGTGCTAACCACTGAGCCACCATACAGTGCTAACCACTGAGCCACCATATACAGTGCTAACCACTGAGTCACCATATACAGTGCTAACCACTGAGCCACCATACAGTGCTAACCACTGAGCCACAATGTACAGTGCTAACCACTGAGCCACCATATACAGTGCTAACCACTGAGCCACCGTACAGTGCTAACCACTGAGCCACAATGTACAGTGCTAACCACTGAGCCACTGTACAGTGCCAACCACTGAGCCTCCATGAACAGTGCTAACCACTGAGCCACCATACAGTGCTAACCACTGAGCCACCATACAGTGCTAACCACTGAGCCTCCATACAGTGCTAACCACTGAGCCACCATACAGTGCTAACCACTGAGCCACCATGTACAATTCTTATCACTGAGCCACCATGTACAATTCTTATCACTGAGCCCCCAGTGTATAGTGCTAACCACCGAGCCACCGTACAGTGCTAACCACTGAGCCACTGTATACAGTGCTAACCACTGAGCCTCCATACAGTGCTAACCACTGAGCCACCATACAGTGCTAACCACTGAGCCACCATACAGTGCCAACCACTGAGCCACCATATACAGTGCTAACCACTGAGCCACCATACAGTGCTAACCACTGAGCCACCATACAGTGCTAACCACTGAGCACCATACAGTGCTAACCACTGAGCCACCATACAGTGCTAACCACTGAGCCTCCATACAGTGCTAACCACTGAGCCTCCATACAGTGCTAACTACTGAGACACCTTACAATGCTAACCACTGAGCCACCATACAGTGCTAACCACTGAGCCACCATACAGTGCTAACCACTGAGTCACCGTATACAGTGCTAACCACTGAGCCACCGTATACAGTGCTAACCACTGAGTTATCATACAGTGCTAACCACTGAGCCACCATATACAGTGCTAACCACTGAACCACCGTATACAGTGCTAACCACTGAGCCACCATACAGTGCTAACCACTGAGTTATCATACAATGCTAACCACTGAGCCACCACACAGTGCTAACCACTGAGCTACCATTCAGTGCTAACCACTGAGCCACCATACAGTGCTAACCACTGAGCCACCATACAGTGCTAACCACTGAGCCACCATACAGTGCTAACCACTGAGCCACCATACAGTGCTAACCACTGAGCCACCATACAGTGCTAACCACTGAGCCACCATACAGTGCTAACCACTGAGCCACCATACAGTGCTGATCACTGAGCCACCATACAGTGCTAACCACTGAGCCACCGTACAGTGCTAGCCACTGAGCCACCATATACAGTGCTAACCACTGAGCCACCGTATACAGTGCTAACCACTGAGCCACCGTATACAGTGCTGACCACTGAGCCACCATACAGTGCTAACCACTGAGCCACCGTACAGTGCTAT
This sequence comes from Allobates femoralis, assembly GCA_033576535.1. Taxonomy (NCBI): domain Eukaryota; kingdom Metazoa; phylum Chordata; class Amphibia; order Anura; family Aromobatidae; genus Allobates; species Allobates femoralis. Next base: position 20,244,266 of record JARQOC010000011.1, read on the forward strand.
CCACTGAGCCTCTGTACAGTGCTAACTACTGAGACACCTTACAATGCTAACCACTGAGCCACCATACAGTGCTAACCACTGAGCCACCATACAGTGCTAACCACTGAGCCACCATACAGTGCTAACCACTAAGCCACCACACAGTGCTAAACACTAAGCCACCATACAGTGCTAACCACTGAGCCACCATACAGTGTTAACCTCTGAGCCACCATACAGTGCTAACCACTGAGCCACCATACAGTGCTAACCACTGAGCCACCATACAGTGCTAACCACTGTGTCACCATATACAGTGCTAACTATTGAGCCACCATACAGTGCTAACCACTGAGCCACCGTACAGTGCTAACCACTGAGCCACCATATACAGTGATAACCTCTGAACCACCATGTACAATGCTAACCACTAAGAACCTTTACAGTGCTAACCACTGAGCCCCCAGGGTACAGTGCTAACCACTAAGCCACCATATACAATGCTAATCACTGAGCCACGATACAGTGCTAACCTCTGAGCCCGCAGTGTATAGTGCTAACCACTAAGTCACGATGTACAGTGCTAACCACTAAGCCACCATGTACATTTAACCACAGAGCCACCATACAGTGCTAACCTCTGAGACACCATACAGTGCAAACCACTGAGCCACCATACAGTGCTAACCACTGAGCCACCATACAGTGCTAACCACTGAGCCATTGTACAGTGCTAACCTCTGAGCCTCATACAGTGCTAACCACTGAGCCACCATACAGTGCTGACCACTGAGCCACCATACAGTGCTAACCACTGAGCCACCATACAGTGCGAACCTCTGAGCCACCATCTATAGTGCTAACCACTGAGCCACCGTACAGTGCTAACCACTGAGCCACCATACAGTGCTAACCTCTGAGCCACCATACAGTGCTAACCACTGAGCCACCGTACAGTGCTAACCACTGAGCCACCATACAGTGCTAACCACTGAGCCACCGTATACAGTGCTAACCAACCACAGAGCCACCATACAGTGCTAACTACTGAGCCACCATATACATTACTAACCACTGAGCCACCATACAGTGCTAACCACTGAGCCACCATATACAGTGCTAACCACTGAGCCACCATATACACTGCTAACCACTGAGCCACCGTACAGTGCTAACCACTGAGCCACCATACAGTGCTAACCACTGAGCCACCACACAGTGCTAACCACTGAGCCACCGTACAGTGCTAACCACTGAGCCACCGTATACAGTGCTAACCACTGAGCCACCACACAGTGCTAACCACTGAGCCACCGTACAGTGCTAACCACTGAGCCACCGTATACAGTGCTAACCACTGAGCCACCATATACAGTGCTAACCACTGAGCCACCATACAGTGCTAACCACTGAGCCACCGTATACAGTGCTAACCACTGAGCCACCGTATACAGTGCTAACCACTGAGCCACCATACAGTGCTAACCACTGAGTCACCATATAAAGTGCTAACCACTGAGCCACCACACAGTGCTAACCACTGAGCCACCATATACAGTGCTAACCACTGAGCCCCCATATACAGTGCTAACCACTGAGCCACCGTACAGTGCTAACCACTGAGCCACCACACAGTGCTAACTACTGAGCCACCGTGCCACCTGATAGTAATATCTCAATAGTTTTTGGGAAGCCTAAATATGAAGTACCGTATATAAAGGAGAGTAAATCAGATTTATTTTGCACTAGTTCAAATAAGTTCAACCTAATCCTGGAGCGGGAAAAAAAAAGAAACTTTTTTTTTCTTCCAGAAGTTTGAAGTCTTGCATTTGTTAAATCCCTATTAATTATTCCTTTAAGGGTAAAAAATCCCAGTAATTGGCCCTTACCCTTGATTTCTAGATATTAAAATTTAAACCATCAGTACATTCATTCTTATGGCTCTGCATATCTTGTTCATTAACAAGTATGAATAGCTAACGCCAGCTCATTTAAATAGTATGTCTTACAAGACTTCTCGCTACACTCAGTTTCTGTCACACTGCTCCCAAGAATCATTGGCTCTTATTATACATGTAAATGGCTATCATAAAAATAAAAATTTCATTTAAGATTGTTAATGACTCCTACAGCAGTCAGACTTCCTTTAATGATCATCTTCTGCCCCCTAATTAAACGTATTTATCTTTTCTCCATCTTTGCCTGGTCGTCGTCCCCCCCCCCACCCACCCCCACCATAGTGGAGAATCTGAAACCTTAAGGTCTTTGACGATAAATGTTTATGTGAGATTCGAGAAACAGTTTGCCCCCTCCCCACCTCGGGGAAGAAATATCAAATTTAATGTGCAGTTTACAATTTGTTCGATGACTTGAGGACGGCTCGGTTACAAACACTGCTGGTGAAATGTAGACATGAACGTAGGGGTGGTTGAGACGTGACTATTGCAGTTCTAGACTGTCTTTGTCTTAGATGATCTATTTTGGCTAAACATGTAATGTGTAAGGGGGTGCACTGACTTTCTTTAATGTTTCTGTACACATCAGACTAAAGTGGGCAGGCTCGGACTGGCCAGTGGGAGAATCGGGAAATCCTCCGGTGGGCCACTTTGCAGTAATACATCACTTACCCTCCAAATATGATCAATGTTTTGCACAATACACTTGTTTCACAATCATACACAAAGGAATTCAGGGCTGTGGAGTCGGAGTAGGAATCGGATTCAGGGAAATTGAGGAGACAGAGTTGGGGTCGAATGTTTGGCTTACTGACTTCACAGCCATGGTTATGAAGTCAGAGTCATAGAGTTGGAGTCGGAGTTGGTGTTCATTTTGGTGGAATTGGAGTCATGGAGTCGGAGTCAATTTCAGGGAAATTGAAGAGTCGGGAGTCGTAGTTGGATGTTTGGCTTACCGACTCCACATCCATTGGAATCACCGCATCATTCATTTTACAAACTACCTAGTATATTACTGTATAGATGCAAAGTAAATTTGTGAATGTAATATTTGAGTGTAGTTGATCTGTGGGCCCCCAGGATCAATCTTACTAGTGGGCCCATGCCGCCCAAGAATCAAACTTGCCAATATTGATTAGATTAATTCACATACTAATGTGTATGGGTGTTTTCTGACTTTCTTTAAAGTTTCCAAACACATTAGACTAAAGTGGGCAGGCTCAGACTGGCCGGCGGGAGTACAGGGCAATCCTCCGGTGGGCCCCTTTGCAATAATATGTCACTTACCCCTCTACATAATGAGTAGTTGGCACAACACATTCATTTTACCAACTACCCAATATAGTATTACTAGCTGGGTGCCCGATGCACATGCATCGGGATTCTAGAAGAGCGAGTCTCTGACTCGCAATGGCCGCTTCGCGGCCAATGCTTCGCGCTGCTACGGTGACTCGCCATGCCCGCTGCGCGGGCATAGCGAGTCGCCTTAGAACTGCTTGCAATGGCCGCTGCGCGGCCAATGCTTCGGGCGTATCTACATGACCACGCTGACTCGCAGCGCGAGCGGACTCAAAAGGGGCAAAAAACCCATTCGTGATTATATAATAGATATAGAGACATAAGGTAAATTTGTGAATGTAATATTTACATGTAGTTATTAGTCAGTGTTACTGATGGGTCTCTGCCAGCCTAGGGTAAAACCCAACAATATTGATGACATCTGCTGACAAAATAATGTGTATGGGGGTGCCATGACTTTCTTTAAAGTTTCCAAACACATTAGACTAAAGTGGGCAGGGTCAGACTGGCCGGCGGGAGCACAGGGAAGTCTTCCCTTGGGCCAATTTGCAGTTCTGCGTCACTTACCCCGCAACATTATCAGTAGTTTGCACAACACACTTGTTTCACTATGTTGAAATAAAGGAAGTATCTCATCATTCATTTTACAAACTACCCAGTATATTAATATATAGAAGCATAGGTACATTTGTGAAGGTAATATTTACATGTAGTTATTAGTCAGTGGCCCAGGGTAAAGCCTGACAATATTAATGACATCTGCTGACAAACTAATGTGTATGGGGTGCCCTGACTTTCTTTAAAGTTTCCATATACATTAGACCAAAGTGGGCAGGCTCGGACTGGCCGACGGGAAAACCGGGCAATCTTCCAGTGGGCCACTTTGCAGTAATACATCACTTACCCCCCAAATATGATAAGTAGTTGACTCAATACACTTGTTTCACAGCTACAGACTAAAGAAACATCTCATCCCAGGGGGTGCCCTGACCTTCTGTAAAGTTTCCATACACATTGGACTAAAGTGGGCAGGGTCAGACTGGCCCATTAGAGAAAAGGGCAATCCTCTGATGAGTTGGGGGCCTTCAACTATGCTCCAACACATGATTTTGAGGGAGTGAAGGTTCCAGGCTGTTGAATTTCCAATGACTGATACTTTTTTTCTCCAGAAGATAAGTTGCCACCAATGATTTGAAGCGGCTTTCTTATAGATAACATATTACCACTTGGCCAAGTGTTTCTGTGTATCGTGAAATTCGGGAAGATAGTTGTATGGGTATGGGGGATTTTAGATGTCAGTAGAAAAAAAGTTTTGGCCAATCCCACCAATATGGCCCCAACGATCAAGAGGACAGATGTCCCCGATCTGAATTGAGCACATCTTGTACAGCAAGCACTAGGCTATCTTTATTAGCCAAGTAGATATTGAATGGAGTGTGCCACACATCTCTGACGCCATGCATTTACAGCACAGACACTTTAGGGTAAGCGTGCATGTGTTCAAAAATGGAAGACAAACATAAGGGAGCTGCCAGATACAATTGGCACCAGTTTATTACAAAAGGACTGGGCGTATTGAGGTCCATAATCACAATCCTTCCTTCCAAGACACTTGCCATTCTCAGATAGTCAAGACAAACCCATACACATTAGACGGTCATCTGTATCATAAACACTATAGTTGTGCAACAGCCATGACTTAAGCTCCCGTCACATACAACGACGCAACAGCGATCCCGACAACGATAATGATCCTTAGGGATCGCTGGTGAGTCACTTTGGGATCGCTGGTGAGATGTCAAACAGTCAGATCTTCAGTCAAGCCTACAACCTGCCATGAGACCCAGGCGACCACCCCATACCTGACATTCCCCCATCCTACTGTATCCTAACCCGCCCCTCTTAGACTGTGAGCCCTCGTGGACAGGGTCCCTGCCCCTCCTGTACCTGTACGTCCTGATCGCCTAGATTTAGTGTACTTGTTCTTGTCTCCCTCATCCTCATGTAAAGCGCCATGGAACTAATGGCGTATATAAATAAATATAATAATAATAAATAATCTCACCAGCGACTTAGCAACGATCGGAATGATAGGAGGTCGTTGGGAATTGTCACTATCGGGCGTGGTATTGAGATCGTTGGTCGTTGTCCCTTTCAAACACAGCGATGCAGCGTTCCCAGTGGGAGCGCAACGACCAAAAAATGACCCAGAGCACTCTGTAACGATCAGCGATCTCACAGCAGGGGCCTGATCGCTGCTAAGTGTCACACATAACGAGATCGTTAGCGAGATCTCTGTTACGTCACAAAATCTGGGACTTAACAACAACCTAGCTAACGATCTCATTATGTGTGGGGGGGCTTAAGTCCTCATATGCATTGCTTATTTCATGACGTCACAGGATCGTCTAATCAGAATGCTGGCAGTAGTAGGACGTTTGCTACAGAGTACCGAGGTAGCTACTGGACCAAGCTCCTGTGACTCATTTTGCTCAACTCTACTACATGCCTAATTTCACTTAAACTAGATAAGGGTGAACAAACACACAAAAAGTGGCAATGGCATTCACCTGTATAGGTTGTGTGAGATACAAACATATAAAAGTCTTTTCAAATAGCTGCAGCCCAACCATTGTGACCTTCAACATCTTCAAGTAATCTTCCCAAAAATGACCGCTAACTAATGTCCTTCCGCACAAATAAAATGACTTTATGGAACAATTCAAAAGTACAATACAAACCAATGTGATACAAAAATGTCGGCCTCTTACAGAGCTCTGCATATATTATGGCCAAGGTGTCCAGTTGGGTTAAAGTCAGTCCCTTTTTTGGGGGAAAGGGAGGGAACTCAGTCACTTATTTTGGGGGGAAGGGAGGGAACGCACCATCCAAGGGTAATTATATACATACGGAAGTGAGTAAAACTTACCAGAGCCATCTACCGGCGCCTTCAAGAGATCCTCATTGTGCCAACTGTGTTCCATTCCTCCATCTCTCAAGTCGTCTTCTTCTTCTTCTCTAGCCAGTAGAGCTTGGTTGACAAGTGGAGAAGACTCATGGTTGAGCATACTGGCTGGACTGGTCTCCTGGTCCAAAGTGGTAATAATACTGTCATCTTCAGCAATATGAAGCTTGTCGTCTTCATCCGTCTCCGAACCCGTTTCCACTACATTGTCGTAATTCAAAACTGCAAGGTAAATGAGAATACAAAACATTGTAAGACTGTGAAAAACCAAAACTATCCCCAAAGCTGTAGACATCTAGAAATACTTTACGTACTAATGTAACTCAACTGATATCATTTTTTAATGTTCATAGTCAAAAAATGACGTAGACCGACGTGAACTGATGAACCTACCCAATCGCCACCCAACCACCCAACCACCCGATTTCTTTTCTTTGAAACACAACCCATGATCTCTATTGAAAAGTGTCTGTTTCTGAATTACCAAGCCCTCGTAAGACTCCCAGCCTACATGATAGTACATAAATTGTCCACTTTACCCGCAGACAAGAAAGATTAGAGTAATAAACACCGGGCATTAGCTCAGCTACAGCAACACACCATCCGTTACGCACACATGGGATTGCCAAAATACGTTAACCTAACTCTGTACAAACATGCACAAAAAAACAGTCAGAGCCATGACATCATGGGAACGGGAAGAAGAAAGAGAGGAGGGGGTGGTGGGAAGGGTGTCGCGAAGAGAAGACTGAGAGAGAGAAAAAAAAAGAACAATTTTCAGCTTCATTTTGATTTCTCTGTCTAATAAAGCCGACCCTCTCTTAAATTATCAACTGAGCTATCTCAAGTGGCTCTTGCCAGCGATCGGATTATAGAAAAGTATCAGAAAGGACGAAAGGAAGACGATGAAAGAAGAGAGGATTGTGTGTCGGGAACTCAACGTTTTTGAAAAATGTCTAAGTTACCAATTTTTAGTGTTTTTTTTTCTTATTTTATTTTTTTTTTTGGTCATGTGAGTCCGGGGACAAAAAGATTACACCGTGCATATCTGCTCATAATATGATCTTTGTATAATCCGCGGGTCCGCACTTGCCTTCTGAACAACTGCACAACAGGTGCAAATTAAAATGAAAACGGCAAACAGAATCCGCTGACCTGGTTTGAATACCAATTGACGGGGGAAACAAAACCTTTTCAAGAGGTGTGACCACAAGGGTTTAAACAAGTTCAGGCTGGGTAATGCCCTAAGATGTACAGAAAAAAAAAAAAAAAAGATATATTCTACCGGGCCCCTGCTCGAGCTGTGTGGTCCAGATATACCTTAGTACAATCAATATTGTGAATCTTTTTACCCGTCGGTGACAAAGGTTTAACCATTTCTTAGCAACCCACAGACGGCCCTTTATAAATGTTCTGAGCTCTGAGTCGGGGAGGGGGGCAAAACAAAAGATCCTTAGGCCTGGGAATCTTTCAACCCACCTCTTAAAAAGTGATCTCTGGGCACAGGAGAAATAAAGGAAGGTCCAGGAGGAGTGAATAAAATTATCTAAGGCTGGACAAGCATTAAAAGGCCTTTATCCTGGGAGAAAATATATCCTTTGAGGTCTTTTTTTTTTTTTTGACAATCGGAATGACACGTGAGGTTTTTTTTTTTTTCCTCGTGCAAGATATTTTATTTCGAAATGTATTAAAAAAAAAAATAACAAAACAAAGATAGATGATTTATCAACAAACCCCTGAGGAGCCGAAAAAATCAGAACAATTTCAACAAGTAGTGAAGTCATGTCTCAGGATACAAGGTCAGAAACGCAACATCCATCACCATCACAGGGACAACAATGCTTTACGCCCGCTGCTCTGTTTTCCCAAACAGTAGTAAATACTTTCAGACAGATAAATAACTTAAGACGAAAGAACGGGCAAGAGTTACGTTACTCAATTAACGGTCATCCCTTCCACCTATTGATATGTGCACATGTAAATTTCGGTATCTCGGTCTTTTTGTTGACCGATCTACTAAAAGACATCATCTAAGCTTCTCAACAATAAAATCATTTTCATACTTTCAGACAGATAAATAACTCAAGATGAAAGAACGAACAAGAGTTACGTTACTCAATTAACGGTCATCCCTTCCACCTATTGATACCCTACATGTAAATTTCGGTATCTCTGTCTTTTTTGTTGACCGATCTACTAAAAGCCATCATCTAAACTTCTCAACAATAAATCACTTTGATACTTTAAGACAGAAAATAACTTAAGACTAAAGAACGGACAAGAATTACGTTACTCAATTAACGGTCATCCCTTCCACCTATTGATATGTGCCACATGTAAATTTCGGTATCGGTCTTTTTGTTGACCGATCTACTAAAAGCCGTCATCGAAACTTCTCAACAATAAAATCATTTTGATACTTTCAGACACAAATAACTTAAGATGAAAGAACGACAAGAGTTACGTTACTCAATTAACTGTCATCCCTTCCACCTATTGATACCTACATGTAAATTTCGGTATCGGTCTTTTCGTTGACCGTCTACTAAAAGCCGCCATCTAAACTTCTCAACAATAAAATCACTTTGATACTTTCAGACACATAAATAACTTAAGACGAAAGAACGGACAAGAGTTACGTAACTCAATTAACGGTCATCCTTCCACCTATTGATACCCTACATGTAAATTTCGGTATCGGTCTTTTCGTTGACCGGTCTACTAAAAGCCGTCATCTAAACTTCTCAACAATAGAATCATTTTGATACTTTAAGACAGATAAATAACTCAAGATGAAAGAACGAACAAGAGTTATGTTACTCAATTAACGGTCATCCCTTCCACCTATTGATACTCCCATATGTAAATTTCGGTATCGATCTTTTCGTTGACCGGTCTACTAAAAGCCGTCATCTAAATATCCCAACAATAAAATAATTTTGATACTTTCAGACAGATAAATAACTTAAGACGAAAGAACGGACAAGAGTTACGTTACTCAATTAACGGTTCATCCTTCCACTATTGATACCCCCATATGTAAATTTTGGATCGATCTCTTCGTTGACCGGTCTACTAAAAGCCGTCATTTAACCTTCTCAACAATAAAATAATTTTGATACTTTCAGACAGATAAATAACTTAAGATGAAAGAACGGACAAGAGTTACGTTACTCAATTAACGGTCATCAATACGTAACCAGAATATACAAAGTAAGTGGCAAAAAGATTCTAGTAGAGAAAAACATGTGCTCCTAATCGACATTAGAAACATAGTCCATAGAGATGAGAGAGTGGCTTCGAGGAAAGTGGTGTATGTGCTCATCATATAGAAATATCAATGAACTTGGTGCATCTGACCAATAAACAATTGGCCAAAATGGTCACAGCCATTGCAAACAAGCAGAAGACTGCCATAGTAGGCTCACATGGCATCACACATGGCCAAGCAGGCCTAGTAGCTATAAAATCACATGGTATAGCACAGCCAATCAGATAGGATTATCAGAGCCTGCAAAAAGCAGAAGCAGGGAATCAGTGGCCATTTGAGGGTGAATCTGGATAATGAAAGGAGGTCAAAGCTCACACTTTAGCCATACATGAAAAAAGTCATAAAACATTGAACACACAGCAGTGCAGCACAGCAGTGAAGGAATAGTATATGAGGACCTGGCTGTTGGATATCTGTTTACCCCTGGTCCATATAGGTTGATGTCACCTTGACATTACTAAGGCTGTAAAGAGCTTGAAAGAAGATGAATATAGTCCTCATAGACCTCGAAGTGTCATACCCTGGAAGACCTAGGACACACACTCAGCTTTCTGACACCACAATGCCACCCAAAATGCCTTGATAATTTTCAAATTTCATGGTGCCGTGCAACCAGTGAAGACACCCAATGCCAGAGGCAGCAAAACAACCAAAACATCTCTGACCTCCCATATCTGACTGTAGGTCATGTGTTCTTTCCTTTGTAGCCTTATTCTGTTTTCGCTTTACCAAAAAGCTCTATCTTGGTCTCACCTGTCCTCAAGTCACTTTCCCAGAAGGATTTTGGTTACTCCATACATTTTGGCAAACTGCAGTCTAACGTTTTTCTGTCTCTTGTAAGTAGCGGGTCCCCCCTAGGTCTCCTACATAGTGTTTCATATAATTCACAAGTGAATGGAATAGCTTGCACCCTGAGCCTGCAGGACAGCTTGAATTTTCTTGATATTATCCACCATCCGACTATCCTGTATTGCAACCTTTCATCAATATTTCTCTGCGTTCACATCCAGGGAGATTAGCTATAATGCCATGGGTTTTAAGCTTCTTGATTATGTTGCACATAGTGAACAAAGGAACAGATCTTTGGAGATGGACTTGAAACATTGATATTGTTGATATTTTTCAACAAGTCCCCAGCCAATTCTTCTCCTCTTTCTGTTCTCCATGCTTACTGTGGCACACAGACACAACAGAACGACTGTCAACTTCTCCTTTCTCTATCTGGTTTCAGGAGTGATTTTCATATTGCCCACCCCTGTTACTTGTCACGGGTAAGTGTGAACGAGCAGCATAGCTAGAGGCAAAGTTGTGGACCACCATTTTGAAAAGGTTCCAACAGTTTTCTTCAATTTTTGTAAACTTTAGCCAATTTGCCTTATTTCTCATTTTTTTGAGTTGTTCCAATACACCCAAAGGAATTAAACATGCAATGGTAATATTTTTTTTTTGGAGAAACACCTAATTTTCTGAAACAATTTCAAGGGTGCCAACACTTTTGGACATGATTGTAAAGTAATTTTAGAGTTTTGGTAAAATATAACAGATAGTAGACAAATTAGAACTCAGGGATGTTGTAGCCCGAAGGACAGACTGATAACCACAAAGAAGTTGGAAACCCCAAGAATTCCTTTCCTTCATTTCAATAAACAAGTGGGATGATGACCCTTATTCTTACATGCCTCCCCGAGGAGGAGGGAAGGGAGAGAAGCAAAAACAAACGCAAAAAACATCTACTAAACAGCCAAAAAACACCGCCATTGATAACCAATTCCTCGCAGTAATCTTCAGACATTAATTACAATCCGAAGGCATTAGATGCTTTGCCAGAAAGCGTCTGTAATTATGTTTCGTACAGGTAGAGATGGACGGCTGCCATGTGATCCGACGATTACCGGATAAGACGTGGCTTAGGCTGTGCGCCGTAATCACAGGCAATCCCTGGTATTCCAGCCTGACATTGCTTAAATGCTTTATTCTGTATCACAACTATTCCGATTTAAGATAAAATTCCAGCCCAACATGTCCATAGATTGGGCGATTCCTAGGTTATTTACTTTTGAAATCACTTTGTTTACAAACAAATTGATTCCGACGTCGAAGTCAATTAGATTTTTTACCTTTATTAAAGATTAATTGTCGAATTAATTTTTCAATTTTTTTTTTTATTAACTCCCGAAAGGAGTCAACGTTCTTGCAACGTTCGTTATCTAACGATTTCCTTTTGCTTCTAATCTCGTCCGAGCTTGACATTTCTGATCACCTTTACCTGCTGGAAGGAATTACGAAGACATTCCAGGCCAAGGTACTTAGTAAGTATGGCCGATAATTAGTCTGACATTTGAAGTAGCTCAACCATTATCTGTGACCGCCAGTAAACAATGTTACCTAGTGAGCCCCCTTCACACAGATGGACGTTACTTTTGTCAGTTGCAGAACACAGAAGCATCTGTTCCTAATACATGGGGTATTGATCATGGTGACTTTTCGCCTTGAGAAACTTGGGGGGGAGGAGGGAAGAGGGATCCTTGTGTCAACGTGTGTCATCCCCAACAAAGCTTTGTTTGCAGAAAGAGGAGAAGAAGCTGAAATATAATTAGTGATTGGTCACACTGTGTCTGTGCCACACCATACAACTGATACATCAGTCCTGATAGAAGAGGCTCATCAGGGTGTTCAAAGTACAACAACAAAAAAAAAAACTATTTCGCACCTTCACAGTTTATTCTAAACAGGAAATCTCCAGGGTTTTACAACAAATGGGTCTTGATTACAGTTCAACCAAGTGGCCCTTTCTTACAAAGAGGTGATGCAGCAGCAATAAGACTTATGACACCCAAACAGATGTGTTAGTTCTAGGGTCACCATGCAAAATTGACCCTCCAAATATCATCTGTCAATGTCCGATTGCAAATGTAAGGGATTCGTCAGGATCAACTGCAAATTGTTCACCCTCTACTGGCCGCCATTTATATCTGAGTGAATTAGAACGGTCTTGTATATACAGCTGCATGGGTGTAACTACAATGGGTGCAGGGGTTGCGATCGCAACCCGGGCCCTACAGCCTAGGGGAGGCCCAGAAGTCCCTTTGGCCTATAGAAAACGACTAATACTATTAAAGATTTGCAATCATTGGGGGCCCGTTGGTGCTTTCGCATCCGGGCCCTGGGCCTGAAGTTACGCCACTGTACAGCGGTATTCCATGCACAACTTCACTGGTAAAACCCTCCATTTTGTTGTAACATTACAGAACATACCATGAGATGAGAAAAATACCAGGACGTTTGGAGCAGGGGCGTAATTAAAATAGGTCCAGGGGTTGCAGTAGTACTGGGGCCCTGTAACCTAGGGGACCCCAAAAGTCCTTTTGGTCTATAGAAAACAACTATTGCTATTAAAGATTTGCAATAATTGGATGCCTCATTGGAGTTTTCGCATCGGGGACCATAGCTTCAAGTTATGGATCTGGTTTGGAGGGGTCTAAGAGTAAATTCCTGCTTATGGGCTGTACGATCACCATGACCCATCACCGCCGGCTTCCTTCTCCCCGCCTTGGACATTTAAGTAAAAAACAGGAAGTGAACACGCTGCTCCTCATCACTTCCTGTTGAGTTTTCCTGCGTCCAAAGGTGGTGAGAAGGAAGCCGGCACTGATTGGGAGTGAGGCTCGTGTGTCATAGCAATATTATGTGAGTCCCAGGAACGTGACTTCTGCTTCACTAGAATAGCAATGGCACCGGGGGTGAGTATAGGCTTTTCTAAGTTTATAGGGTGAATATGGGGAATGAGAAAAAGGTGTCCAAGTAGTGGACAACCCCTTTAATGTGGATGTAAGACAAAAGAGGCTGACGCCGAAGCCCTATTGTTAATGAAAGTCAAATTGTCGACTTTTTCCTGAGGCAGCTCCGTTTGGGAGAACTCGACGGCTTCACCGGCCTTAAAGATACAAAGGTCACTCAATAGAAAGTCTCCAAATCTCAAAGCTTCTCAAAAACCTTGAGTTTCCGACAGGGCTGTGGCGTTGGGAGTCGGAGTCGGTGGTTTGGCTTACCGACCCCACAGCCTTGGTTTTCGATCCGTTCCTGCCCCCAAAACTCTGCAAAAAAGTCTCTGTGTGCACATAGCCAAAAGCTCAAAAACCTAAAACCTTATGAAAATAGCCTTAATCCCCTTCCCTATCACTCAACAACTTTCTCGCATGATCCGATGACACATAACATCTCTTGTGAATCAACAGTCCGGTGTGATGTACGCCGGCACTCCACTGTCAGATAGCACTTTGGCTATGCTGTCTTTGATAGACATATCACGTGAATGTGACCGATCACAAACTTTTTAATAGATTATTTCCAACCCTGAATGACAGATACATTATATAAAGGAGCATCCAAAATGATTGACTGATGTTGTTTCTGTACATTGCAATGCGAAAAGTGACTTCATTCCTGCAATATACCTATAAGAGCGGAGCTGGTGGAGGTTTGGGTTTATTTACTGAAGGTAAATTGCTTTTTTCTCAGTATACAGTGAGGACCTAGGTGTAAAGAGTCGGGGAAAGGTAGAAGTTTTACACTGCGGTGAGAATGGATGGGCAGCATGAGAAGGAGCAAACATGCAGTAAGTTGTGTAATGGGGTATGGCGAAGATACTTTATACAGCGTTTCCTGGAGGGACGATCACTTAAACTATTAATTCCAGGCTCAGCGACCAGCGCTCGCCTCCTCAGCCCTGCACTATCCGCCATGTGTAGAAATTGTGCATTGTCAATAAACATAGTAATTAACACAACACATCGCCCTGTACTGATCATTACTTCTGCCGAAATACACCGAACATGGAGCAGAACAATGGAGAAACACAAAGTGTAAAGATCAGGATGTTCTATCCTAAAGGAGACATCATCAACCCAGGGCTGGAGGAAGAGCAACACCAAACTGGAGAGATAGATAGATAGATAGATAGATAGATAGATAGATAGATAGATAGATAGATAGATAGATAGATAGATAGATACATAGATACATAGATACATAGATACATAGATAGATAGATGAATGGTTAGATAGATGGATAGGTAGATAAATGGATGGATAAATAGATAGATAGATAGATAGATAGATAGATAGATAGATAGATAGATAGATAGATAGATGAATGGTTAGATAGATGGATGGATGGATAAATAGATAGATAGATAGATAGATAGATAGATAGATAGATAGATAGATAGATAGATGCATAAGTGGATGGATGGATGGATGGATGAATGGTTAGATAGATGGATGAATGGTTAGATAGATGGATAGGTAGATAGATGGACGGATAGATAGATAGATAGATAGATAGATAGATAGATAGATAGATAGATAGATAGATAGATAGATAGATAGATAGATAGATGAATGGTTAGATAGATGGATAGGTAGATAGATGGATGGATAAATAGATAGATAGATAGATAGATAGATAGATAGATAGATAGATAGATAGATGAATGGTTAGATAGATGGATAGGTAGATAGATGGATGGATGGATAAATAGATAGATAGATAGATTATAGATAGATAGATAGATAGATAGATAGATAGATAGATAGATAGATAGATAGATGATGAATGGTTAGATAGATGGATAGGTAGATAGATGGATGGATGGATAAATAAATAAATAGATAGATAGATAGATAGATAGATAGATAGATAGATAGATAGATGCATAAGTGGATGGATGGATGGATGGATGAATGGTTAGATAGATGGATGAATGGTTAGATAGATGGATAGGTAGATAGATGGACGGATAGATAGATAGATAGATAGATAGATAGATAGATAGATAAAGGGGTCAGTGGGCAGATAGTTAGATGGATGGATATAGATGAGAGATATTATGGATGTTGTACATGTCACACATTTCCCTTGTACACCACACTTTGCACACGCTGTGGTCACAGTCCACATGGCGGCACAAACCACATGTGTAGTCCACGTGTTTTATCTCCAGTATCTCCAGTATCTCCAGAACATCCTCCAGTCTTGGTCCTGACCTCCTCCTCCTTGTGGATACACATTACATAGATAGCTGTAGATATGGTATCTCTAGGATGGACTATTCATAGGCTGAATTTTCTCTTGTAGGTTGTTATCCGGCGCAGGGACCTTGTCTACAGTTACGTTTTTTAAAACCTTGGACTTAAAACCTTGACGACCAAATGAGGAGAGAAATATGAGGAAACGGCGTCCTTGTGAAAGTTATTGTGTCTAATACCTTCCTCGAAGGCAGATTACACAATGTAAAAATGTGCGTGACGAGGGACAAGGGCCCCCTCCAGACCTTAGACCTCCAGATCTCAGACCTCCAGACCTCAGACTCCAGACCTCAGAACTCCAGACCTCAGACCTCCAGACCTCAGACCTCCAGACCTAGACCTCCAGACCTCCAGACCTCAGACCTCCAGATCTCAGACCTCCAGACCTCAGACCTCCAGACCTCCAGACCTCAGACCTCCAGACCTCAGACCTCCAGACCTCAGACCTCAGACCTTAGACCTCAGACCTCCAGACCTCAGACCTCCAGACCTCAGACTCCAGATCTCAGACCTCCAGACCTCAGACCTCAGACCTCCAGACCTAGACCTCCAGACCTCAGACCTCCAGACCTAGACCTCCAGACCTCCAGACCTCAGACCTCCAGAGTTTAGACCTCCCGATCTCAGACTCCAGACCTCAGACCTCCAGACCTCAGACCTCCAGACCTCAGACCTCCAGACTAGACCTCCAGACCTCAGACCTCAGACCTCCAGACCTCAGACTCCGCTCATCTCATGATTTCAGCTAAACGCTTCTATTACGTTTTATAGGTAATAAGACGTAGAACAGACAGGAGGGACAATCCGCCATACTTCATATATCACATAGGAATAAAGGACATCATGTAAAACTGTCCTGATCCACTGTGACCCAGATCTAGAGAAAATGTAATCCAAAATGAGGTAGGGTTGGTCTATGGAAAGTGAGATCCAAATTAGGATTATCTATAGAGGGGTAATCTACATTACGGTCAGTGAATAGAGGGATTAATCTACATTAGGGTTAGCGTATAGCAAGATTAATCTACATTAGGGTTAGTGTATAGAGGGGTAATCTACATTAGGGTTAGTGAAATGCGAGATTAATCTACATTAGGGTTAGCGTATAGAAGGGTAATCTACATTAAGGTTAATGTATAGAGGATATCTACTTAGGTTAGTGTATAGCAAGAGTAATCTACACTTTTGTTAGTGTATAACGGGATTAATCTACATTAGGGTTACTGTATAGAGGGTTAATCTACATTAGGGTTAGTGAATAGCGGGATTAATCTACATTAGGGTTACTGTAAAGAGGGGTAATCTACATTAGGGTTAGTGAATAGCGGGATTAATCTACATTAGGGTTAGCGTGTAGACGGGAAATCTACATTAAGGTTAATGTATAGAGGATAATCTACATTAGGGTTAGTGTATAGCAGGAGTAATCTACACTATTGTTAGTGTATAACGGGATTAATCTACATTAGGGTTACTGTATAGAGGGGTAATCTACATTAGGGTTAGTGTATAGAGGATAATCTACATTAGGGTTAGTGTATAGAGGGGTAATCTACATTAGGTTAGTATATAGAGGATAATCTACATTAGGGTTAGTGTATTAGAGTCAGTGTATAGAGAATTAGCGTAGTACATAGAGGGGTAATCTACAATAGGGTTAGTGTATGAAGGGGTAATCTACATTAGGGTTAGTGTGTTAGTGTATAACGGGATTAATCTACATTAGGGTTAGTGTATGAGGATAATCTACATTAGGGTTAGTGTATAGAGGGGTAATCTACATTAAGGTTAGTATATAGAGGATAATCTACATTAGGGTTAGTGTATTAGAGTCAGTGTATAGAGAATTAGGGTTAGTACATAGAGGGGTAATCTACAATAGGGTTAGTGTATGGAGGGGTAATCTACATTAGGGTTAGTGTGTTAGTGTATAACGGGATTAATCTACATTAGGGTTAGTGTATAGAGGATAATCTACATTAGAGTTGATGTATATCAGAGATAATCTACATTAGGGTTAGTGTATAGCAGGTAATCTACTTTAAGGTTAGTGTATGGAAGATAATATACATTTGGGGTAGTTTATTAGGGTTAGTATATAGAGGGGTAATTATTACATAGAGGGGTAATCTACAATAGGTTTAGTGTATAGCGGATAATCTGCATTAGGGTTCGTGTATTAGAGTCAGTGTATAGAGAATTAGGGGTAGTACATAGAGGGGTAATCTACAATAGGGTTAGTGTATAGAGAGGTAATCTACAATAGGGTTAGTGTATAGAGAGGGTAATCTACAATAGGGTTAGTGTATAGGGTGTCGTCTACATTAGGGCTGGTGCCTGATTTCCCATGGCGTCCTCCTACCTTTGGCCGATGATGCCCCGTCTCCCACTTTCACGGCGTTTATCTTCGGTGTCACCCGTTTATATCTCATGGATAAAAATCCTTTTCTCCTTTTGTAGGCTCCATAGAGAGGAACGTTCCATTTCCTGGTGTTCATCTCTCCTCTCCCCCCAGACTATCCTCTAGTGACTGACAAATGTTAGCTCCAGGTAATGGATTTGTCGTCCTTCTGTCCATTGGTAAAAGGAAGAGATTTCTCCAACTTTTTTTTCCCCCCTTTGCTGGTCAGCTGTGGCTAGTGACCACCTGAATGGCCAAAAAACAGGGGGAGGTGAAACCATTAAAGTGGAAATGAGGGTCAAAGAAAAGAGATTCCAGCTCTTAATGATATTAGGGTTGGGTTATTATTATGTAAATGCTTCAGTTTCTTCTATTAAGGGTCATGAACTGGACGTAGAATAGTTATTATGAATGATGGCAAATTTTTGGAACATTTTTGCAAAAGAGAAAATATTTTTTGGCCATTCTAAAGTGACTAAAGTGACTATTGGATAACTATTCGGATGCTTTAAGGTCCAGTTCAGGTCACAAGCTGGACATAGAATGATTATTTTGAATGATGGCAACTTTCTGTTGATGGGAGGGGGGACTGCATCCAGGTTTGTTTGTGCTACAGTATGCAACCACAGCAGGTCAAGCAAAAAAAAAACCCTGTAGTTGCACCCGTTTTTGTGCCTGATCCGTCGGAAAGTTGAAATATTACATAAGACACACCCAATGGGAGGATGTCGGGAGGGGCTCTGGGCATGCTCAGTCTGCAAGCTGGATCCAGTCCCATTGAAGCCCATTCTCTTTTTGGCTGCAGTGTCCCGCATCCGGTGACATCGGGCTTTTTAATGAGCCTCAAAAATCGCAACTTTGTCGGTCCGGGGAGAAGGTTGAAAGAATGCATTGGTAGGATCCGCATGTGCCTACATCACCATTCTATGTCTATGGAGACCGGCCTGATCAGATAGCATCAGGTTTTGGCCACAGTAGGACTGTGACGCGAGTTCGCTACAGTAATATCTAATCTCTGAGGTGCAGACAACAGACTGTAATAATGGAAAGTAAATATAATAATATTACTACTTACTGATAGTAAAGAGAGGTCAAAACAATCCGAGGTCAGGTCCAGGAAATGGCGCAGTAACAGCTAAGGGTAGTCAGAAGCGAAGTCCAATTGAAGCCGAAGTCAGGAAACCAGAGGGACAAAACAGAATACTGAGGAGCAGGCAGAAAGAGGAATCAGGTCACAAGCAGAGAGTCCAGTCCAGGTAAGGTAACTAATCAGAAGGATCTGTCTCAGAGCACGGACAGATCAGTCCTACACACCCAAAAATTGACACTGAATAGGGAAGCAACCTTGCTTAAATAGTCATAATCAAGTGAGCTGCATGCAGGTGATTTGCAGCACAGGGCCAGCCCAGGCTGACAGTCCTCACAACAATCTAGTAAAGGCAGTGTGGAGATCGTGACAAGGACACTGGCTAGAAGAATGCAAGTGTGAAATAACCCTAAAGTGACTTTTGGATAACAAGCCCAACCCATGTCCCAATGAATAAGGCTAAGTTAATTTATTTTCCTTTTTTTGTGAATATTCACTTTTTTTATTTTTAAATAACCAAGGCATCGCTCGTCCCGATACATTCAACCTAAGGGGGAAAAAAGAAGAGTTTCCAGCTCTTAATGATATTGGGGTATTTTTATGTCAATCCTCCAGTTCCTTTCCATTCCGGATCAGATCACGAACTGGACGTAGAATAGTTATTATGAATGATGGCAACTTTTTGGAAACTTTTTTGCAAAAGAAAATCTTTTTTGCAATTCTAAAGTGGAGAACAGCCCACCCCTTTGTCTCTTTGGGTAAGGCCAAATTAATTCATGTTCCTTTCTGTAAACATTTGCTATATTTATTTTTCACTACCCCCGGCATCGCTCGTTCCTGATACATTCAACCTTCTTGTTTTCCGAAACGGCGCCTCACAATGGACAAAGCCAGACAGTGACAGTGACATAGAGGAGACAAAAAAAGCTCAATGCATTATGGTCACTCTAAAGAGGGCACAAAAGGCGACGGAGGCAGCGATGTGTAAATTAAACAATACGAAGGGGGGGGGTAATAAAAGGAGGAAGGGGGGGCGGACGGCGAAATATTGAATCATTTCTGACTCTAATTGAATTAAACTCCATTTATTTGCTCCGGCCTAAACAACAGGCTGAAAAAAAAAGTAAGGTTTGTTCAAGTGTTCGGAGGTACCACCTTCCTTCACCCCGTACACTCCGCCATCTGTGCTCGTACACACACACATGTTCCGCCTCACAGCAAATGTACTGAGAAACCGGAGAACACAGAAGCCAAAAAGAAAAAAAAAAAAAGGCTTTTTAGGCCGCCCCAGGAGAGCGGGGTACAGCCACGGGTCCAGGGGGGGGCACTTCATTGTAGCCACTGCCCAGGTGAGATGGTCCAGTGAGTCCTCGGAGCCTCGACACGCGTCAAGAAAAAGAAAGGTTAAAATTAGAAAATTCAATTTATTTGATAATTTCCCAGAATAATTAGAGTTAATATGGGTTAATTAATATGCAAATCTCTCAGCAGATGTTCTGCAGCAGGGCCTGTGTGAGAAAACAGCCTTTGCTTTTCTCCTACGTGATTTTGGCTGTCAGTTATTGGGTATAATTACTGTAACTAACCGAATACACACAAAACCTTTGGAATATCAAATCGTTACAGTTTTGGTTGCCGCTGAAGCTACCACTTTGCTGCAATAAAAGCTAACAATTTCTTTCACCAGGCCCTTGGTTCCTTTTTTTTTTTTTGCTTTTTTTTTTTTATTTTTTTGTATTTTTTTTTTTTTTTAAAGAGAAGAAATGAATCGGGTTGAAAGGATTTTTCTTCTTTTTTTTTTTTTGCATAATTAGGTCAGTATTATAAGTGCATTCCAATAATCGCTGACACCAACATCACCACCTGCAAAATCAAAACTCATTGTTCGCCGGTCTTTATGCTGACCAATGAGGGTGCGGCGTGCCAAGATTCTGTCGCCCGGGGAAGATGGATCCTCAATGAGGAAGATCCGGCATTGAAATTCATAAGAAAGTTACATATCATTAAAATACGTCATAATAAGTAACACGGGGGTGAAGTCGGAGAAAAGAAAACGGCGATCAGATATTTGGTTTATAAACTGGCTCGTAAAGGATCCGCTGACATTGGGATGTGACTGTATATAATCTGGGATGTGACTATCCAGCTGCTGAGATGGGGATGTCACATAGATAGATAGATAGATAGATAAGATAGATAGATAGATAGATAGATAGATAGATATAGATAGATAGATATAGATAGATAGAGATAGGATGGATGGAGGATAGGATGGATGGGGGAATGGTTATGTATAGATGGATAGGTAGATGGATGGATAAATAGATTGATAGAATAGATAGATAGATAGATAGATAGATATTTGATAGATAGATTAGATAGAGATAGATAGATAGATAGATAGATAGATAGATAGATAGATAGATAATGTGGGTATGTACATAGATAGCTATGGGATGAGTAGATAGATAGATAGATAGATAGATAGATAGATAGATAGATATGGGGTGAATGGTACAAAGATAGTAGATATGGATGAGTAGATAGATAGATAGATAGATAGATAGAGTAGATAGATAGATAGATAGATAGATAGATAAAGATAGATAGATAGATAGATAGTATATAGATATAATAGATAGATAGATATGGGGTATTGTACATAGATAGATATGGGATGAGTAGATAGATAGATAGATAGATAGATAGATAGTAGATAGATAGATAGATAGATAGATAGATAGATATCTTGGCTCTACTACATTTACAGGCTCAATTCACATCCGCACTCAAGTTAAAAGAAAAAAACCCTCCCTGTCAAATAATGAGCAAATAGTGAACCAAATATAATGTTCAAGAGGAAACAACACAGCAGGTGCAGCGCGGTGTGTACAGAGAGAAAACCAGAGCCGCAACCAGAAAGCGCGTCCAGCAGCACAGGCAGGCAGAGAGGGATATCACCAGTCCTGTGTGCCCAGGAAAGGGTAACTGGCCGGCAGAATGGGATTATTTTCTGGACACTTTTTATTTCCAATAGTCTTAATGTGTCATATGTATTCCTGCCTTTTTCAAGATGGATAAACCTTAATACATTACTGTCTAATGCTACGTTCACACGCGGCATATTTTGCTGCGTATTTGACAGTGCCACATTTTTGTGCGACTGCATGCTGACTCCGAAAAAAGCGTCAAGAATTGGCATGACTTTTTGCAGTGAAAGCGCATGCGCAAAAATATGCAGGAAAACGTACCGTCTGCACACCTTCCAGCATAGCCATAGCTTGCAGGAAAGCGTATCCAGCTGTATTGCACTGCTTTATATGAGCGCTCAAAAACGCAGCGTAATAGCAGGAATATGCGGCCATTACGCTACGTGTGAACTTAGCCTAAGTCAAAATCAGGTGTTCCTCTATCCATAGGATAGCCAGAAAAGAAAATAGAAGTAAAAAGCTTTTTAGGCCACTAACAAAAAGCAGGGAAATAAACTTTTTGTAAGACATTACATAGTCGAGATGGTCAAGTGTGTCCTCAACAGGATGAGAGATAACTAGTCAATATCTCGGGGTCCAATAGGAGATAACTTGCCGATATCTGGGGGTCAATAGGAGATAATTTGCCGATATTTGGGGGTCCAATAGGAGATAACTTGCTCAGGGGCGGACCTACCGTGGTGCAGCTGGTTCAGCTGCACCAGGGCCCCGACTGGCTAGGGGGCCCCTCAAGCCTGCAGGGGGCCCCTAGCCGACCCCGTAACCCGATGTCAAAGGAGAGGAGGGTCAGGCAAGGAAAGCAGGAAGCTTCCTGCTTCCCTTGCCTGATCCCGCCCATCCTCTCCTCTGCCGTACTCTGCATGCACTCGGCGGCACGGCTCAGCAGGTAGGAGAGCCGCATCAACAATAACCGCCCCCCCCCCCCGCACCTTGCCGACGGCCGACCAGCACCCCCTCCCCCCTGCTCCTCAATGACGGCCGCCAGCACACCCACCCACCCCACCCGCGCCTCAACGAGGGCCGCCAGCACAACCCCTTCCCCCCCGCTCCTCAACATGGCTGCACCAGGGCCCTCTTGGCTCAAGGTCTGCCACTGAACTTGCTGATATCTGGGGGTCTAATAGGAGATAACTTGCTGATATCTGGAGTCCATAGGAGTAACTATTCAATATCTCGGGCCAATAGGAATGACTTGCTGATATCTGGGGTCCAATAGGAGATAACTATTCAATATCTCAGGGTCCAATAGGAGATAACTTGCTGATATCTGGGGGTCCAATAGGAGATAACTATTCAATATCTCGGGGTCCAATAGGAGATAACTTGCTGATATCTGGGGGTCTGACCCCTAGGGCCTCAAGAATCCATTGAAGGGGATCTGCTGTATTCATTGTCTATAGGACTGTTGGAATAGCAGGACTCTGTACTCGGCAGTACTATAGACAATGAATGTGGAAACGTGTGGACTTCGACTCCATTCAGGATGGACCTTGCTCTTCTTTCCAGAGATCAAGTTATTCCCTATCCTATGCATACGGGATAACTGAATTTGGAGGGGACTCGCCCTTTAAGGCTATGTGCGGATGTTGAATATTTAGTTACACAAATTTCTGCACCAAATCTGCATCTCCAAAAAAAAGCACCAAGAGCGCAGTGTGTTTTTGACACATTATTGTTGCATCTTTATTGCGTTTTTGATACATTTTTGGCGTTCGTTTTTTCCTTGCGTTCTGGGGTGGAAATACGCTGCAAAAAAGCACCAAGAATTGACCTGCTGCACATTGATTTCTGCACCACAACTGCCAGGGAAAAAAGCAACTTGTGCACAGAACCTCATGATAATCGTTGACTTTGCTGGCGTCAGGATTTGCTTGTGCACTGTGCACTCTGCCTAAGACTTTGGGGTCCCAATGCAAAATCTTTATTTTTCATTGGCACCCATGTGGGTTGGGCACCTTTTGCCCCCCTCCGGCATCCCATCCTCTGCCCCCTTTGCACTGTTTATGGCTGAGTTTTCCATCTTTGCCAGCTAATTCCATGTACATTCGCCTCCATCCAGCAGCTTGTCACAATCAGCTGTCACTTATGTGTCTCTGTTTAAACACCAATTCCGTTATCTGCTCCGGTGCTGATTTCGCCTCTCCCCAAACCCTTCCACTTGGCTCCAGATTGCTAAAAGAGTTGTCATGGCCGGGTGCCACCAGTATAACATGGCGCTGCCCTCCTCCCTCCCGCAGGGCTCCTCTCTCCCCCTCAATCTCTTTCAGGTAGTGGAATTTGCTGACACTGGCAATGTATGGTCGCTTGTCAGCTCGAATCCTGGGTGTGTCAATAACCAGACAGAACCGAGGAAAGGTGGCTGCAAAGGACCACAGCCGTTAGCGGGAATTATTAACCCGTCCAGGGCACCACGGGGCTGTTTACCCAAAAAAGAACATCAGTTTATTACACTATGATGGGAAACATACAATTCAACTGCACATCCCCAACCTGTGGGTCTCCGGCAGGAACAAAACTACAACTCCCAACATGCTGACCACAACGAGTGTAGCTACAACTGGTGCAGGGGTTGAAATAGCACTCGGGCCCTGGAGCCTAGGGGACCCAAAAGTCCCTTTGCCCCATAGAGAAAGACTATTGCTATTAAAGATTAGCAAAGATTGGGGACCCTGTTGGAGCTTTCGCATTGGGGCCCATGAACTTCAAATTACGCCACTGGTCACCACTATGGCACATTGTGTGCAGGAGATGAACAGCCAGGCAAAAATAATGCCAAGATGCCGTATACGACACGTTCCTCCTCCTATGTAGCAACTCATGCTGTATTATTCTGTTTAATATGCTAGACACAATACTGGGATATGCTACCATACGGACGGAGCTGGACAGACAGCGCACTGCTCCGCCTGAATATTGTGCTGCAAGATTGTGCAGTATAACCGCTCTCAAACGCAGAAGATAAGCCGCACAGTCTGCGGATAGTCTAGGTGCGCCGCTCCGGGTGCTATCCCTACTGTTTATTATACTATACTAGAAATAAGCGTGATGCTATCACATCGGGAGTACGGTGAAATGAACATCTGTGGCGTGCGACCAATCAGCTGAGCAGCACGGTATTGGCGTGAGATTTAAAGACCACTCAGCTGATTGGCCGCACGCCGGGCAGAGCGTGATTGGTGGCACGTTGATATAAATAGTGATCAGTTACCGGATCTGTTCTCCATAGACTGCAATGTTAAAAGAACGGATCCTGCAGAAATCAATTATTGAAAAACGGACAGGAAAGTTGTGTTTGCACTATGGATTGTGCTGGATCCGATCTATCGGTTTATTAATATATAATCATACTTCTATACCATAATATACTACTATCTATTGTATCTATCTACACAATGTTATACTATTCTATATTATACTTTATTATAGATTCATGTACTAATTTATGCTATGTTATACTATAATATTCTACTATATATTGTATTTATTTTCACTGTATTATACTTTTATATATCAATTTATGTTACATTATACTATCATATACTACTATATAATGCATTTATATACACTATTATATCTTATTATACTTTTATATACTAATTTATGTTACATTATACTATCATATACTACTATATAATGCATTATATACACTATTATATCTTATTATACTTTTATATACTAATTTATGTTACATTATACTATCATATATTACTATATAATGCATTTATATACACTATTATATCTTATTATACTTTTATATACTAATTTATGTTACATTATACTATCATATACTACTATATAATGCATTCATATACACTATTATACCTTATTATACTTTTATATACTAATTTATGTTACATTATACTATCATATATTACTATATAATGCATTTATATACACTATTATACTTTCTTATACTTTTATATACTAATTTATGTTACATTATACTATCATATATTACTATATAATGCATTTATATACAGTATTATACTTTATTATACTTTTATATACTAATTTATGTTGTTATACTACTATATATTGTATCTATTTTCACTATATTTTACTTTATTATACTTTTATATACTAATTTATGTTGTTATATTACAATATACTACTATATATTGTATCTATTTTTACTATATTATACTTCATTATACTTTTATGTACTATTTTATGTTGTCATACTATAATATACTGCTATAAATTGTATGTTGATAGCAAGCTCCCAGACATTTATTTTCACTATATTTTACTTTATTATACTTTTATGAACTAATTTATGTTACTTTATACTTTAATATACTATTATATAAAGCATTTATATTCGTTATATTATACGTTATTATTCTTTTATGTGCTAACTTATGTTATGCTATACTATAATATACTACTATATATTGTATCTATTTTCACTGTATTATGCTTTTACATAATTTATGTTACTTTATACTTTAATACACTACTATATAATGCATTTCTATAAAATATATTATACTTTATTATACTTTTATATACTAATTTATGCCACTTGATACTATAATATACCATTATATATTATATCTATTCACACTAGGTTACACTTTGCTAGTATATGTTACATTATGTTATTATGTTGCATCTTTTTACACTACATTATTCCATACTGACTATTCTATACTCTACCCTACTGTACAATGTATTTTCTATACTTTCCTAGGCCACGCTGTACTGTACCAACTTGAAGACTGCATTGACCCCATCGCTACCATACCATTATATCGCAAACGGATCAAATCATTTTTTTTCCTCTTCACTATATAAAAATGTATGAGATTTTGCAAAAATCCAATGAATTTCAATGTCGCGCCCATAACCGTGCGAGATAAGTACATAGCACCGTCCTTGTGAATCGTCCATAGTCCCATACCTTCACTGCGGTATTATTATAAAGTACCGTAATACCAATGCAACATGACAAAGACAGAAGAACCCGGGCAAAAGTTTAGTCCCAAACTATCCGGACTGGAAACCTCTCCAGTACAAGGAGTCTGATAAGACGTTTATCTCTTGCAGCAGAATTTTACTGTGCGCAGTGATAACGCCTGGCTGCAGAAGGTTTCACACTTGTGCACTTATCAATGCCATGTGTTTGTATAGACCTCAAATACTTATCTAAATCCCTAAAGCTGAAAGTACAGGACCTCCACTGAAATGAAGATATTGAAGGGGTGTTTGAAAGTGTGATAGGTGATAATGCTCCTGGGCCTGGCTATGGATTGCACTTAAATTCTTCCCTGGCACAGAACAGGTTAATGGTCTGATAAGATAGCTGGCTGAAGAGGTGCAAGAGTCTGTATAAAGCAGAACTGGATGTTTGATTCTTATCAGGTTCCTTGAAACCATTAGATGTGAGGCGAGAGTTAAAAAATGCAGAAAAACATTAGGACTTGAAGATTTATCTACAGACCACAGGTATTTATTACACCTATAGCAGCCACAAAATGAGGGGGTTCTCTGCAAAATCAGCTAAAACAGCAAACTACATCATGGAGGAACAAGGAAGGGTGCATAAAGAGAAGGGAACAATGTGGAAAGCAGGAAAATAATGGAACATTGTATGAGTAAGAAGAGAACGGAACGTTGTGTAAAGTAAGAGAGAACGAATTGTGTACATGGAAAGACGGAGTTGTGTAAAGTAGGAAGAGAATGGAACATTGTGGAAAGCAGGAAAAGAATGGAACTTGTATGAAGTAAGAAGAGAACGGAACGTTGTGTAAAGTAGGAAGAGAACGAAACGTTGTGTAAAGTAGAAGAGAACGGAACATTGTGGAAAGCAGGAAAAGAATGGAACATTGTATGAAGTAAGAAGAGAACGAAACGTTGTTTAAAGTAGGAAAAGACGGAATCGTTCTGAAAAGTAGAGAACGGAACGTTGTGTAAAGTGGAAAAGAAAGGAACTTGTGTAAAGTAGGAAGAGAACAGAACATTGTGTAATGTAGGAAGAGAAAGGAACAATGTGTAAAGTAGGAAGAGAATGGAACAATGTGTAAAGTAGGAAGGGGAACGGAACGTTGTGTAAAGTAGGAAGAGAAGGAACTATGTGTAAAGTAGGAAGAGAATGGAACTATGTGTAAAGTAGGAAGAGAATGGAACTATGTGTAAAGTAGGAAGAGAACAGAACGTTGTGTAAAGTAGGAAGAGAATGGAACATATGTGTAAAGTAGGAAGAGAATGGAACTTGTGTAAAGTAGGAAGAGAACAGAACGTTGTGTAAAGTAGGAAGAGAATGGAACTATGTGTAAAGTAGGAAGAGAATGGAACGTTGTGTAAAGTATGGAGAGAATGGAACATTGTGTAAAGTAGGAAGAGAATGGAACTATGTGTAAAGTAGGAAAGATGGAACTAGTGTAAAGTGGAAGTGAATGGAAACTATGTGTAAAGTAGGAGTGAAAAGAACATTGTATACAAGTAAGACAGAAGCCAGAAACGTTGTTGTAAAGATTGGAGAGAACAGAATGTTGTATAAAGTAGGAAGAGAATGGGACGTTGTGTAAGGCAGGAAGAGAAAGTTTGGATACCTCCATAAATGGGGGTGATCACCTGACATTATTGTGTTTGTCACCTTTTGGCCTAGTGGATATGCTAAGCTTTTTACATGGAGGCCACCAGTTTACTTTCTTCCATACAATCATTTGTGTGGTCTGGTATTATGTTTGTAATATTTCGTGAAAAAAACAAGCTTTTTCCAAAATAAGGGTCCAATGGAATATACTATCAAATTTTTTCTCTAAGGATCATATTAAATCCAACCCCTTCCCCTCCCAGAGACATATGGATGCATATAGAGTAGGATGCCATAGAAGTCTATGGTTGCCCTATTATGGCTGAAAAGTTGTTTGGGGTCAGAAGACATGCAATGCACATGGGCCCCTACATGATGTTGGATTCTGAATTCATGCCTAAAGCTTTATTCTATCATGGTTGAATACAATGTGCTCTGGGAAAGTATAAGAACTTTTGAAGGTTTCCCTAAAATATCTAATTATTATTATTTAACAGCCTTCAGCTCAATCTCGAGCCATGGTGACTTGATGGATGAATCTCTGTAGAAAGATCAATCTAGCAAGAACATAGATAGGTCCACCATGGTCTTCTCCAAGCCTAGACCATAGGTCTTCTTCAAGCCTAGATAGGTAAACCAGGATCTTCTCCAAGCCTAGATAGGTCAGCCAGGTTCTCCTCCAAGCCTAGGTAGGTCAACCAGGGTCTTCTCCAAGCCTAGTTAGGTCCACCAGGCCCTTCTCCAAGCTTAGATATGTCCATCAGTGTCTTCTCTGCCATTATCTTTAAAGTATCAAGCCATTGGGATGCTGGTCTTCCACAAAAATCCTCTTTACATGGCTATCGGTAGCCAGAGTTGCAGAAGATATGACCCTGTTGTCAAGCTAAGAGAGATCCAGAAAAGGTTGGTTTGGAATGGACAACCCATAATCTTTCCAATTTATAAGAACTTCAGCAAAACTTTTATAGCTTCAAGTCCATACCCTGAAGAGCCCAAATGGGGACCCCAAATCCGACCTCCATGGTTATAATGAATCAGCAGTAATGGAATACAGATAGAACTAAGTCTCGGGAGGGATAATAAACCAAAAACCTCTGATTGGTTCAGAAAAAGCCGAGTTGGAATTAACAGCCAAAAATCGTAAAAAATAAAGAGTTTTTCAGTAACATGTGGGAACAGCAGCAAAAGTTTTGTAGCTTCAGGCCCATGTCCTGTTTTAATATCCAGTGAAATGAATGGCTTCCTCGAAATCTATGCAAATTTCAATGTAAGCAATCATTGCAAAATTAATTTTGCCTGAACTGATTAAAAGCATTAATAAATCTATATGCCGTATTGCTTCAATCTGATACTGTAAGAATCCCACCACTTCCTGTAAGATTAATTATAATTCTACAATAACATATTACAGTGCCAGAAGAGTATAACTGTACGTTCTGTTAATAATGGCTAAGTCCAAAAAACGGAGCAGTAATTACGCCGAGAAAGTCATTTGATCGCGGTTGTTTTCTTTAACTGTTGATGTTAAGCGTTGAGCTAAATGTCTGTGTGTGCTGGGACTTTCATTGTATATTTTATTTAATGCAGTTTTAATTAAAATCATCAAACCTAGCTGCATTTCGTTCCCACAGAGTCTTCGTAACATTCTGCAAACCACCAAAACTGTCGAGCTCATTTAGATAAAAAGAGAAGGTTAATATCACCACTTTCCTGTTTAGGAGCTTTCTCATTCCTTGTCTCAGCCATAGACATAAAGATTAATTGCTAATTCGACCAATAGACTTCACACTTTTATACTTTATTCTTCTATGATAGTCATTTATGGTCACAGATATGTTGAGATATTTCATGAGAAACCCAACAGATTGACCACATAATCCAACAGACTGGCTGTCACGGGGTGGTATAAGGGATACAGAATCAGGAGGCATTCAGGGGAGCTAGTCTGGCCCTAGACTTGGGGTCCCTGACTTGCTCTTTTCCCAAAGGTACCTCTGAAGGTGGGGAGGTTTGGGCCACCACCCTAGCCTTGGCTCCTGTTCAGCCCTAGGCAGACCAGAAAAAAGCCCAACAGCTTCAATGAAAGTCAAAGGCAGCAAAGACACAGCTCAGCACAGCACAACTTCACAGCACAGACTCCAAGTAGAGATGAGCTATATCTGTGACACCTAATGGAGGGAAGTGGAGCTTTTTCAAGGCTGAGGGAGTGGAGATCTGAATACTAAGACACATACCTCCACCTCCTCCTGAGCTATGACTCACTCCCCCACCTGCGGTGTTGCACATAGACAGACTAAGGTAAAAAAGACTCAGATTTAATCACGGCGGCACTCATGGACTGCAAAGCAGTCAACACATGACACTGGCCTTGTGTCAACCAATGTTTACTGGTTACACCCTCAACTTTTTGTTCCACTATCAAGATTTTAAGTGTGTCTATTGGTGACCATGTACATACAAGGGGGCATCTGGTGATTTTGGTGGGACTTGCCGGCTTAAGGGCCTCTTGAGGTAGAAAGAATCTTGACTGCTTGATTTAAGGGCCTCTTGAGTTGGGAAGCCTCTTGATCGACCAAATTAATGAATGAGGATCATCATCTGTAATGGTACCTTTACACGCCGCGACGGCAGGCTGGATACATCCCGCTACAGGCTACAAATGTAGCTTGTAGCGCCAATGTAGCCCGTCGTAGCGGCGTCTGAAGACGTGACAATACAGCCGGCAACAGATACATCTGTTTCCTAGCTCTGCTCGAAAACTGATGGCTACATCGCCGATGGTAGCAAGCTGTATCGGCGTGTAAAGAGGCAACGGAAGGGAACTCGGGACAGCCTGCAATGTAGCTAAGGCGTGACCCTGGCTCCGTGTTACCGCGCCCCATGTGCGATCATTGGTGGAAGCTGCTGCATGACGATTGGTAGTCGCTGCATAGGGAGGCATATTTAAAGGAGCTGACGAGTCACACTACACAATCGCTCGAGCGTGCTGTATTACTCAGCCTCCTGCGTTGCCTGCCCAATCAGGATGTTATTGCTTCGTCCTATCAGCGTACAGACGGCTCGTAATCCACAATTGTGGCACGCCTATGTGCTGGCCCTGCTGCACCAGGTCCGCCCATAGTAGCTGGTTATAGCGGTGTGTAAATGAGCTACAGCTGGCTACTTGAGACACCCGGCGATGTAGCTAGCTATAGATGTAGCGTGGCGTAGCGAACCTTGTGGCGGCGTGTAAAGAGGGTGCGTTGACCGTTTGTAACCGTTTGAGTGTGCTCGTGCACGTGAAGTAGCGGGATGTATCCAGCCTGCCGTCGCGGCGTGTAAAGGTACCTTTAGGGATCTGGAATGTTGAAGATCAAAATCTGATCTTTTCATCCCCATGGCCTTTAAACCGCTGCCAAAAGTTTAGAGACTTATAGGCCTTAGGAACAAAAAGATTGACCTTTCAACTTAAGCATGCCAGGTCATTCTTTTCCCCAACAAATGATGACCCTCCTATCTCAATGGCTTTCTCCTCTCTACCCATCAAGAACACTTGTATGATTGGTAAAACTGAGCATGCATGGGTATATGGCAATCAAGCAGAC
Organism: Allobates femoralis; assembly: GCA_033576535.1. Lineage (NCBI taxonomy): Eukaryota > Metazoa > Chordata > Amphibia > Anura > Aromobatidae > Allobates > Allobates femoralis. The sequence goes on from JARQOC010000011.1 coordinate 20,276,422, forward strand.
AGCTATTGAAGGTGTGTGAGCACTTTATGGCCAGCTATAGGTTGTTTTGCTGTAGGTTGGTACTTTATATCCAGTTGTTGTTTGTGACCTTAGACCAGGCCAGATAGTTCTACAGCAGATGGTGGCTTGTCATAGATGAATGTAAGGTATCCAGGAAAGAGCTACAATTGATAAGCTTCATATAGTTGTGAATTAATCTTTACAGTGATCCAACATGGCTGGCTAGAAACATTTGAACAGACCATAAACGTATTCATTTCTTTAGACAAATCATACGAAGAGAGCAATCATTGGAGAAGGACATCTTGGTCAAAGAATAGAAGGAACAAGGCGAAGAAGACCATAACTCAATGACTTGATACTTGTCAAGATAACGTAGGAGAAGACCCTCTGGACCTATCTAGGTTCAGAGAAGCCCCTGATGGACCTATCTAGGTTTGGAGAAGACCCCAATAAACCTATCTAGGGTTGGAAAAGACCCTGTTGGACCTATGTAGGCTTGGCGAAGACCCTGGTAGACCTATCTAGGTTTGGAGAAGGCCCTTGTGGACCTATCTAGGTTTGGAGAAAACCATAGTGGACTTATATAGGCTTGGACAAGACTCTGGTGGACCTATCTTGACTTGGAGAAGACACTGTGTGGACTTATCTAGGCTTGGAGAGGACACTGGTGGACCTATCTAGGCTTGGAAGTCCTGGTGGACCTATTAGGCTTGGAGAAGACACTGGTGGACCTATCAGGTTTGGAGAAGACCCTGGTGGACCTATCTAGGCTTGGAGAAGACCTGTGGACCTATCTAGGTTTGGAGAAGACCCTGGTGGACTTATCTAGGCTTGGAGAGGACACTGGTGGACTTATCTAGGCTTGGAGAAGTCCCTGGTGGACCTATCTAGGCTTGGAGAAGACACTGGTGGACCTATCAAGGTTTGAGAAGACCCTGGTGGACTATCTAGGCTTGGAGAAGATCCTGGTGGACCTATCAAGGTTTGGAGAAGACCCTGGTGGACCTATCAAGACTTGAGAAGACCTGGTGGACCTATCAAGACTTGGAGAAGACCATAGTGGACTTATGTAGGCTTGGACAAGACCCTGGTGGACCTATCTAGACTTGGAGAAGACACCGGTGGACCTATCTAGGCTTGGAGAAGATCCTTTTGGACCTATCTAGGCTGAACAAGATCGATCTTCCTACAGACTGTTCATCCATCAAAGTCACCATGGCTCGAGATCGGTAAAATAAAATAGAAAAAACTTTGGACACACATTATAAAAGATCAAAAAATATCAAGGCCTACAAGTCAGAAAATGTAAGAACCATTAGTAGCTGTTGGGCGCTACCCAAAATCTTCAGAATTAACCATGTGTACTGCAGAAACATACTGAGGAGTTCTCATGTATTGCTATATCTGCACACAATACATGGCTGAAGAAGCTGGAAGATCACTATAATGATCAATAACAGTCTGGATACACAGGAGGGTATTCTGTATCAACTGCTTCCAAAGGATCATGTGTTCTCCATCTCCCCCGGGGGAAAAGCCATTTAGTTCATCTGTTTCCTTGAAGAGAATGTAACAAAGTACAGATCCTAAACTGCAACACCATGGATGTAGAAAAGATAGAGATAGACGATGATGATAGATAGATAGATAGATAGATAGATAGATAGATAGATAGATGATAGATAGAAGATAGATAGATAGATAGATAGATAGATAGATAGATAGATAGATAGATAGATAGATAGATAGATAGATAGATAGATAGATAGATAGATAGATAGATAGATAGATAGATAGATAGATATAGATAGAAGATAGATATAGGATAGATTAGTGGCTTTGTGCACTGCTCACATATAGTCAGAAGTTATAGAAATCTATATGATCTTTCTCATGTCACGGGTGGTTTTTATCTCCTTTATTCCGGTGACGGTTGACCGGCCGGCGGACGCTCGTGCGTCTTGTGAACCACGCGGAGATCACTAACTCTTGTGAACATGATTTTATCTTTCTAAACTACAGATTACAGAACATTTCAGCCTATAAGTCACTGCGTCTGTCACTCATCTCTCAGTCATTTCTCAGTTCTAGATGTTTCTTGGGCGGCGGCGGCCCCGATATGGCGGATATTTCCACCTCCGGAGACATAGCGTTGGGGTTGTTCAGGGCTCAGGATGGGTTTGGTGATGTAGATATGCAGTGTGGATACTTTCTACTCTTTTCCTCCCTGTGTCTCATCCTCTATTGTATAATTCATCCTCTATTGTATTATCCGTCCTCTTCCTCTATCCAGGTTTACACTAATTAGGGTCGTTACCGTCACTGATTGCTGCAGCTTTGTATCCAAAACAGTAGATGACAGTATATAAAGACGCCTCCATCTCCGGGATGCTGCAATCATGATGATAGAGGGGTATCTCATAAGATTATAATATATAGTATAATTTATTTTTTTTGCATTTTTAATGGATTTTTTCTTTTTTCGTGTGTTTTTTTGGATCTGCCCCCCCCCCCATATTTAATCCTGAACACAAAAATCAATGGAGACGTCTGATTTTCTTGAATGGCATCTGGGCTCAGAGATACCGCGGGGCGCTCCCTGCCATAAACTCCGATATCACCAGCTGGGGGTCGGGGATTTGGGGAGGTCGGGGGACCAGGTGTCTCAGATGGGATAAAGATCTGAGGCCGAGCTGACCAGGTGATGGCCGGGGTGCGGATCAGGACTATCTGTGTTTTTATTAACATGATAATGGAGGAACATCTGTTCCCCCCTCCTGGGTTTATATCTCGGTCACCTGAATAGCAGCAGCCCCACCAGGTAGAAAGAAAACTCTGCAGGAAATAGAGGTTTTCATCTATTCTCAGGCTGGAATGAGAAAAAGATCATCTCAGGGAGTCCACACCGGACACTGCCGGGCCCCCATCAATCCCCCGGACTGATAATTACTCTGACCTCAAGGGCATTTGCCCCAAGGCAAAAAAAGTTACAAAAATAAAACTATTATGTATGTGTTTTAATAGAACCCCATATAGCTTTTTATCTATTTTTTCGCTCATATAAGGCCGTCATATTCCATGGCTCTCTACAGACTATCTATCTATCTTAAGGTCCCATCACACACTTCAATGTCCGTGTGATCCGATCAACATCTGACTTGACCTAGATCGCTGGAACATCGTTCAATGATCGCTAGTGAGGTGTCACACGTACAATATCATTAACAACGCTGCAACGATCCCGCAAAAAGCGAATGATACTTGCGGTCATTTGGATGCCTATATACCCATGTCCTGAATAGGCAAAGTTGATAACGACATCTTATCGAGGTGTCACACTCGCCGACGCGGGTGACGTAGGTTTCATCAAACCTCCCATCAGAACACTTATCGCTGATCGTTTGTACGTGTCACACGCAACGACGTCGTTGCTCCACCCAAAAAGCCGTGACGTACTAATGATATCGTAGTGTGTGACGGGACTTATACTTTATCTATTATCTATCCTATATCTATCTATCATCTATCCATTTCTATCTATCCCTTATCTTTCTATCTATCTCGTTTTTCTTTCATTTGTAAGTGACCCGTTTTTTTTCGTACAGGATCAGTTTCATATGGAAGATAAATAGTGATCAGTCACTGGATCCGTTCTCCATAGACTCAAACGGATCCTGCAGAAATATTTTTTCCAAACAGACAAACATTTTTTCAAAAGGACGGGATCATCACACATTATATTGGGTATTGCCAACAAACTCAGCGATCGTTTTAAAGGGAATCTGTCACCAGCGTTTTTGCCATCTCATCAGAAAGCAGCATAAGTAATCAGAGACCTGATTCCAGCGATGTGTCACTTACTGAGCTGCGTGCTGTCATTTGGATAAAATGACTGTTTTCTCTGATGCAGATTTAGCGGCTCATGAATGTACTGGACTAGAGTAATCCTGTAAGATGATCTCCAGCTAACTAAACAGTGATGTTATGAAAACTACACTGAGCAGCCCAGTAAGTGGCACATAGCTGGAATCAGGATCTCTGGCTCTACATTATCCTGCTCTCAGATGAGATGACCTAGTGACAGATTCCCTTTAAAGACTCTACAATGACCAATTAGTTATGCAGTATAGCTCGGATGCAGGACTTTGCTGCCCATAGAAGTGAATGGAGAGCGCAGCCACATCTCCCCTGCGGACATTGTGCACCACATATCCTTCTAGAGATAGAGGCAGATCTCAATGTCCTTGATGGAGACATCCAGCACAATCCCTTCTGCAAACACAACTTTTTTGTTTGTTTATAAATAATTGATTCCTGCAGGATCCGTTTTTTTAACATTGGAGTCTATGGTGATCCGGTAACTTTTAGTTATTTTACTACTTTCCATAGGGAGCGCTTATTTTACACCTATCGGCTTTATTGCATCCGCAGGTTATCAATAATGAATTGATCTGATCAGATGCACAGACGTGTGAATGCTTAGGTACCAGGGTGCGGAGGGGGGGGGGGGAAGGTGATAATTAGCCCAGGGGATAATTGATGTGTAGATTGCAGCCTGAACTTGTTTTTTTCCTCACTCTCATCCTTCTTTCCTTCTTTTTTAACTCGCTTTTGCTAATGAACGTCTCACCTGCTTGGATAAGCTGCTAAGGATATACATTTCTCACAATGGCCCCCCTCTGACCACAATGGGGGGAGTAAGTCGGCATGGGAGCTTTTCTCTTTTTCTGGTGCTTTCTCCTAAAAAAAAGCTTTGATATTAGTATTGCAACTTTAAATCCCTCCAGAAAGTGAAGTAAGCAGTAGATAAATCCCACCTAGGAAGCCAGCCCCCCATGGCTGGCCCATACAGGACTGGATTACGCAATTTGCATAGTGTCCATAAGAACTAATAGCTGAGTCTATGGCTCCCATGCATAGTAAGTCACATGCACAAGTGGGTACAAATACACCAATGTGCGTTTGGTTTAATGCATTAGTCTGTTCATAGTGGAGAGGGGGCGTAACTACATTTCAGGTTGCAAGGGGTTGCAATCCCGCATAGGGCCCTTTTGGAG